>CM043703.1:10080879-10680879 GCA_023935145.1 Bretschneidera sinensis
TCAGGCTTGTGAGGTGTTGAATTTAAGAGAAGAAGTGAGACAATACAAAGAGGAGAATTGTATTGAATGGTGTGATTTATTTATAAGGAAGCTATCTTATTTATACAAGCCAATAGGAGAGGTAAAGTTATACACAACCAATGTGGGACTAAACTATCTAAGCTCATATAATACATTAACATCCCCCCTCAAACTCAAGGCTGTAAGTGGGAGGTGAACTTGAGTTTGGAAACCAGAGAGTGAAAACGTATGATTGGATAAGCCTTAGTGAAAATGTCAACTGTCTGATCGGCAAAACTGACGGATTGTAGAGGAACTGTATTATGGAGAACGTGATGATAGATGAAGTGGCAATCATTCTCGATGTCTTTTATATGCTCATGGAAGGCATCATTGTGAGCGATCTGAATAGTACTCCTATTGTCACAGTGTAGGATAATGGCAGCAGGAGAAGAGATACCTATGTCAGCGAGTAGCCATCGAAGCTAGAGAAGTTCTTGAGTTACATTAGCCATGGCACGATATTTAGCTTCAGTACTGGAGCGAGCAACCACAGTTTGTTTCTTACTACGCCAGGAAATGAGAGAATTGGCCAAAAAGAAACAGTAACCAGTGGTTGAACGTCTGTCTGTGGGGTCTCCGGCCTAATCGGCATCAGAATAGGCTTGTAAGACGGGGGCAAACTGTGCTAAGAAATTAAGGCCATGAAATAAAGTACCCTTGACATACTGAAGAATGCAAAGAACAGCCGAGTAATGGGCGGTCCGAGGAGCGGACAAGAACTGGCTGACCTGATGAACGGCATAGGCAATGTCAGGGCGAGTGACAATAAGATATACAAGACTTCCAACCAGTTGGTGATATAGAGTGGCATCCTGAAAAGGTGAACCATCGAGTGGGGTAAGTCTGACGTTTGGCTCGAAAGGAGTAGTGGCAGTGGTTGAGTCAGTGATCTCAGCCTTGGAAAGGAGATCCGAGGCATATTTAGCCTGAGAGAGAAAAAATCCATCAGAACTAGATGAGATTTCGAGGCCAAGAAAATAGGTGAGCACGCCAAGATCTTTCATCTCGAATTGGTCACTGAGAAACTTTTTGAGTTCAAAAATACCATGCAGATCATCTCCAATAATAACTATATCATCCACGTATAGTAAAAGAAGGATAATACTATTGGCAGTATAGTAGATAAACAGAGTCGAATCATGAGCACTCAGTGTGAACCCAAATTGATGAATGGTAGTGTTGAATTTGGCAAACTAAGCACATGGAGCTTGTTTCAAACCATATAGGGCACGACGAAGGCGACAAACTTTGTTTTCGAAGGGCATCTAAGCCGGGAGGGGTATGCATATAGACTTCCTCAAGAAGATCCCCATTGAGAAATGCATTTTTGATATCCATTTGAAATAGAGTCCATCTTCGAATGGCGGCGACAATAAGGAGTGTATGGACAGATGTGAGCCTTGCCACTGGAGCAAATGTCTCTTCATAGTCAATGCCATATTCCTGAGCAAATCCCTTGGCAACAAGTCGGGCTTTATATCATTCAATAGAGCCATCAGAAAGTGTCTTGATCTTAAACACCCATTTGCACCCAATAGGAGTTTTTTTAAGGGGCAGATCAACAATATCCCATATATGAGTTTTAGCTAGGGTTTGAAGTTCTTTATCCATTGCTTTCTGCCAAAGAGGATTAGTACTAGCCTTCTTATAGGATTGAGGCTCATACAGATGAAGTATAGTGGAAAAACAATGATAATCACAATGATAATTAGAAAGATGAGAAGGACGATGAGTTACCTTGGTAGATCTACGGGGATGATCTGTAGGATGGCTCTCAGAGGGAGCCGGTGTAGACTCATCAAACATAGGAATATCCTCGGGCACGACTGATTGAGTCGGAGAGGTGAGGTCAGTTGATGACTCTGGAGTTGGAGCTGGGTCTGGAGAGGTAGGATCAACTGGTGGTTTCGGAACGGAAGGGGTGATATCAGCTGGTGATTCTAAGGTGGACTCAACAGTACCTGAAACTAGATTCTCAAAAAATAACTCAATAGATAGATCAGTAAAGAATCTGGAATTAGTGATGGTTGACATGTCAAATGACCGTAAGGAAGAGAACATTTGATGTTCCCAAAAAATGACATGACGAGAAATATGAAGAGTTTTAGAAATAGGATCCCAGCACTGATACCCCTTATGTTCAATACCATATCGAATGAAACAACACAGATGAGCCTTTGGTTGTAATTTGTTGTGTTCATGTGGTTTGAGAAGAATAAAACAAGCGCAACCAAAGACTCTGAGGTTAGAGTAATCATGAGGTTTATCGAAAAGGCGCTCGAATGGAGACTGATTTTGGATTGTAGCAGAAGGGACACGGTTGATTGTGTACACTGCGGTTAAGGTAGCATCACCTTAGAAACATTCAGGACATAATAACGAAATGAGTATAGCATGAACGGTGTCAAGAATATGTCGATGTTTGCGTTCGGCTCGTCCATTTTGTTGGGAGGTTCCAGGGCACGAGCGGTGGGGGAGCGTGCCATTTTTGTGAAGTAGGTTTAGAAAAGCACAGTTTTTATATTCCATTGCATTATCTGAACGAAAAATTTTGATATTCCGAGAGAATTGAGTTTAAACCATAGAAGAAAAATCAGAATATATTTGAAAGAGTTTAGATCTACTTTTCATAATAAACAACCAAGTATAACGAGAATAGTCATCCACGAATATAACAAAATAACGAGCACCATCCATTGATGCATGAGGAGAAGGCCCCCAAACGTCAGAATGTAGTAAATCAAAAAGTGCAAGGAAAATAGACTGATTCTTATTAAAAGGTAAAGTTGATTGTTTTGCAAGTTGACAATGAATACAATGAAAAGACTCATGCTGAAGTGAACCTAATTGACCACTAGAAATAAGAGAATGTAGAGGGCTGGATGAAGTATGACCTAACCGAGAGTTCCACAATTCCACGGGAGAGAGTGTTGGGATGGATGCGGCTGATTGGTTTGGTGATGGTGAGGATGGGACTTGGGGGTGAGTGAGCTCAAAAAGGCATCCAACTTTACGGTCAGTTCCAAGGAGTTTTCCTGTCTGAGGGTCCTGCACACGACAACCAGTAGAAGAAAAATGTAAATTAAGTCCAAGATCACATAGTTGTCCAACAGATATAAGGTTAAGCGTAAGATTAGGAACCAAATATGTGTCAGGGAGAGACAAATGAGAACTATCAATATGTCCAGTATGGCTGACCAATATATTTGATCCATTGGCAGTGTGAATAGTAGGTGCATGCTCATCACGGGTTTTAGAGGAAAATATAGAGGCATCGAAAGTCATGTGATTGCAATAGGTAGAATCAAAATACCATCAGGATGTACCTTGTTTAGCTGACATGGCTATATTGTTACCAATTTTATTTAGAGCCTCGGTAAGAACGGTGCAGAAACCACTCCAATCAGGTGGAGAGCTTAAAGAAGTTGGTGTAACATCAGTGGCTATAGCAGTAGTATTCTTTGGCTTAGAATATAACCAATTGTATGAGCCTCGAGAGCAATAGTGGTTTCCATTTTATTGATTTCCAGATGGAAGTTTAGGGTAGTCTGCAAAATAGTGACCCGGTTCTCTGTAGACTTTACACAGGTGAGAAGGACATTTGAGTAATTCATGCCCTTGTGAATGACAATACCTGTAATATAAGGGCCTCTGAGATGGGTTTACATTGTCAGCTGGTGTGGCAAGAGTAATGGGTACTGCAAGGGCAATATTTGTATGAGATCCTTATAATGTGGAAAGATGTGTTTCCTCATTGAGTAGATAAAAAAAGACGTCGTTTAGGGGAAGTAACACGCCTCAGTGTAGGATTGAAGCTCATATAGGTTCAAATTCCTCTCTCAAGCCCATCAAGAAATGCATAATGTGTGTATCAGTTCGGTACTTTTCATTAACATCAACGTCTTTTGTGCATTCCCAAGTTGGCTCAGTGAGAGCTAACTGGCTCCACATGGCAGTCATTTGAGATAGAAAATTGTTGACAATTTGTTTAGGTTCTTGGCGTATGCTATGAAGGGTGGAAAGAAGACAATACTGATTTGAGATGTCTGCCCTGGTATAGCGGTGTTGGAGAAGATCCCAAGCTTCTTTAGCTATATGGAGTGTACCAAATTGAAGTTTGATTTATGGGATAATAGTGGCATGAAACCATGTAAGAATCTGGTGATTTTTACTATCCCAGTCCTTTAGACAGTCAACATATTTGTCAACATCTTCATCATCCTTCTTCTTGGGCTCAGTGATATCTCTAGTCATGTAACGCCACAATTTTCATCCACGGAGGAAACCAAATATTTCTTGAGCGTACACAACATAATTAGATTCATCCAGAACTGTAGTAATAACCCGGGTAAGTCCGATTCAACCATAAGCGCAAATAGAAAGGTGAACATCTAATAAACCAATGACGTGGCGGTCAACAGGTGACGTGGCAGCAGTATGTCTGAAACAGGAGTGGTGGTAAAGATGATGTCGATGGAGAATGAGACTCCGACTATAGTGATGCCCCGATAGGTATGAAAAGGATATACTAGAAGTTTTTCTGATGTGAAAGATCTACTAATAGTGGCAATCACAGAGGATACTCAACTCTTAATATACCGAGAACTACTATGACTCTGATACAATGTTGAATTTAAGAGAGGAAGTGTGATGCAGGAGGATCCGAGTCAGATGTTGCTGAGTTGTCAGATAGCACATTGTTGGCACTGAGATACCTTGAGTTAGCATATCAGCGCAAGGATAGCAGGTGGACTACCTAGAACGGTTGGATTGATCCAAATCTAAGGGTGTGGTTTATATCGTTTTACGTGCCACGGGCTCGGATCGAGCCCTGAAAACTCTAGTCTGATTGGAAACAGGCCCCCCGGTCAAAACTTAAGCTTCTCTTTAAGCATAGTTGTTTTTAAGCCAAAAAAACGACGTTTAGGCCCTTCAATTTTGCAGTTTTCAGTTTTAGGAAACTTTCTATTTGCAATTTCCTTTTGTATTCAAGTCAGAATTGACTGCCGTTGATTCTGCCTTAATACAATCGCTTAATTTTAGTAATTTCCATAGTTTTCCCCAGGATTATATTTTCGGAGATTTTTGCCTTTTTTTGCTTTGACCTTATAAATAAGGAGGCCACATACGAAAAAGACAGATTATTATTATTATTGAATAAAATTGTGTTTTTTTCCCTGTGAATGCTCTGTTAAAACTAGCCTGCAGAATAATCGCTATTCTGCCCGGTATCAGTTGGTATCAGAGCTTCAGCATCTTTCTGGGGTGAGATTTCATCAGTTTTCATGGTTGGTGGTCGTGGTCGTGGTCGTCGCGGGCAGGTTCCGAATGAAGAAGCCCCACACCATGATCATAACGTTCAGGATGCGATGATTGAGGATTTACGGAGGCAAATTACAGAGCTAACCCAGCGTCTACCGGCGCAGAATTTCAGTGATCGTGAGATGGAAGATCACGATTTTGATTATAGTTTCGAAAACTCGTATTACAATTCTGCTCGATTTCGGGGAACGACGTGGTCGGAGGATCGTTATGGAGACCTCGGTTTAGAGTGGATCTGTCCGAGTTTTCTGGTACGTTACAGGCTGAAGGATTCATCGATTAGTTGAATGAAATAGAGCATATTTTTTAGTATAAGGAAGTCCCCAGATTGTGTCAAAGTGAAACTGGTCGCCATTAAACTCAAAGGCAGAGCATCTGCATGGTGGGAGCAGTTGAGGTGCTCACGCGACCGACAAGGCAAGGCCAAGGTCACTGATTGGGAGAAGATGAAGAAGAAAATGAAGGGTCACTTCCTTCCTTTTGGCTACACTCAAACCTTGTTTCAGCGGCTTCATTCGTTGAGACAAGGCACGAGATCGGTTGATGATTACATAGAGGAGTTCTATCAATTGGTAGCCCAAAATGATTTATCTGAGGCAGAAAAGCAGATGGTGGCACGGTATTTGGGGGGATTACAACAGCCCCCGTAGGATGTCCTTAGCCTTCACTCGCTGTGGACCGTTTCTGAAGCATACCAGCGTGCAGTGGAAAACAGCAGAATAGGAGACCAATGAACAGAAGCGATCAAAGCAGTCAGCCAGTTCGCCCTCAAGAATCCTGTCCTGCCCAGCAGCCACTCTAAGGTAACTCTAACTCAAATATTAGATGTTTCAGATGTGGTGAACATGGACATAAAGCGACTGAGTGCAGGAAACCTGCTAGTCATAAGGGCAAAAATCTCCTGATTGAGGATGATGGGGTAGACAAAACTGAGGAGATTGGAGAACCTGTGTATGACGATGATGAAGATGGAAATGTGTTGTATGGAGATAGCCATGAGACTTTGGTCATTTGTAAGAGTCTACTGACCCCCAAGGGTGATTCAAGGGACGATTGGTTGAGAACCAATATTTTTCACATGACATGCACAGTTACAGATAAAGTCTGCAAGATGATCATTGACAGTGGTAGTTATGAGAACGTAATGTCTGAAGAGACTGTCCAAAAATTGCAGTTGAAGACAGATCATCATCCCAAGCCATATAAATTGTCGTGGCTAAATAAAGGCAGTGAGGTAACATTAGATAGGCGATGCCTAGTGTCTTTTTCGATTGGTAGGAAATATCTTGATAATGCTTGGTGTGATGTTGTGTCTATGGATGCTTGTCATGTATTGTTAGGCAGACCTTGGCAGTATGATCGTAATGTTATTCATGATGGGCGAAAAAATACATATTCCCTTAGCATCAAAGGGAAGAAGATTGTGTTGGCACCTCGTCGGGAAAGAACCACTCCTACCCCCGGTAGCCAATAATATTAATCTGCTTTCTATGTCCAGGTTTTTAGCTGAGATTGAGTGGAGACATGGCCTATGCTCTGCTGCCTTGTGGGAATAGTGCAGCAGACATGAATCCAGATTTACCAGCAGAGGTGCAGCAGCTACTGGCAGAATTTTCTGATCTGATGCCAGAGGATCTTCCTCTTAGGTTGCCGCCTGATTTTGAAAAAGTGTTCGAGGTAAACTGTGATGCATCTGGGGTTAGAATTGGTGGTGTTCTGAGTTAGGAGGGGCACCTCATAGCTTTTTTCAGTGAAAAGCTATCAGGATCAAAGAAGAAGGTTCTGAGCGACAATCATCGTCGTTAGATACTTTTTGATGTTGGTGATTTTGTTTGGGCGGTATTAACTTGTAATTGTTTTCCTGTGGGAGAGTATAATAAGCTTAAGGAGCGGAAGATTGGACCCTGTGAGATCCTGCAGAAGATCAATGATAACACCTACAGACTACACCTCCCCAGTCATTTGAGGACTTCTGATGTCTTTAATGTGAAACACCTGAGTCCTTGTTTTGTGGATTCCGATGAGACTATTGTGAACTCGAGGACGAGTTCTTTCCAACCCGAGGCGACTGATGCAGGAGGATCCGAGTCAGATGTTGCTCGCGTTATCAGATAGCACGTTGTTGGCACTGAGATACCTTGAGTTGGTAGATCAGCGCAAGGATGGCAGGTGGACTACCTAGAACAGTTGGATCGATCCAAATCTAAAGGTGCGGTTTACATTGTTTTGCGTGCCACGGGCTCGGATCCGACCCCGAAGACCCTAGTCTGATTGGAAACGGGCCTCCGGTCAAAACTTAGTCTTTTTCTTAAGCGTAGTTGTTTTTAAGCCAAAAAACGACGTTTAGGCCTTCAATTTTGCAGTTTTCAGTTTTAGGAAACTTTCCATTTGCAATTTCTTTTTGTATTCAAGTCAGAATTGACTGTCGTTGATTCTGCCTTAATACAATCGCTTAATTTTAGTAATTTCCATAGTTTTCCCCAGAATTATGTTTTCGGAGATTTTTACCTTTTTTACTTTGACCTTATAAATAAGGAGACCACATACGGAAAAGACAGATTATTATTATTATTGAATAAAATTGTGTTTTTTTCCCTTTGAATTCTCTGTTGAAACTAGCTTGCAGAATAATCGCTATTCTGCCCGGCATCAAAGTGAGACAATACAAAGAGGAGAATTGTGTGATTTACTTACAAGGGAGCTATCCTATTTATGCAAGCCAATAGGAGAGGTAAAGCTATACACAACCAATGTGAGACTAAACTAACTAAGCTCATATAATACATTAACATGAGGGTTAATAAAAAATGAGGATGGCTAAACAAATCGAGGGTAAATGAAGGGTAATTAAATAACAAAACTTTTGATATTTTTTGGCTTTCGCTTTCTAATGAATCTGATCTTCAAATAATAGCTTTGTTCAATCTGCAACCAAAAGATCATGTTCTATACAGCCACGATGGCGCTAGCCTAATAACTAAAGCTGTAAAATTGCACTCTTGGGCAAACTAGCTGCAGCCTGTTGCCTTGTAGCAGGTATTAAGTTACTCAAAATATGAAGTTCTCGACCTAAACAATTTCTTGCTCTCAGAATTGATGAAAGTGCAATAATCGTTTATCACGAAGGGCTTATCATCAAAATATAAAATGGTAAAACAACCCATTCACTAGAGTCTTTCTGTAGTAATTATTTTTGGCAGCTAGCAATTGTAAAGGACTAAAGAAGGGTGCATGAAGACAAAAACCTTGAGATAACCCTTACCCAAATTGGTACCATGCGACCTGGCTATAAAAACTCTCTATTTCACTCCATCAAAACACTCAAAAAAACCTTGAGGAAACAAACCCAAAAATTCTCTCTGCAAAATGTTGAATGTATTCCAAGCTTCGCCAAGCCCCTCTTCCTCTTTAAGCTGCAGGAACTCTTGTATAATATGAATCTCTCCTCTCCCGTATCTCTAAAAAACTTTGTTTTTTCCTTTGTTTATTAATCCTTTTAAAGTAGTAGTAGTACTCATTCTTTTTTCGTTTTTTGTGTTTTGGTTTTGATTTCCAAATTGCAGTAAACCCATTTCAGAAATCGGGCAGCGTGCTTCATAAAGGTGGACATGCCTGTTTGCCCAGAAAAGGACTTGAGTTTTTGGATCGATGGAAACAATGTTCACTTCTTTACAGATGAGAACAACGACCCAGAATGTGGGTACAAAGGCAGGAAATATGGAGAGGCCATGGTTGAGCTCAAGAATGGGGTTCTATGGGTTACTGTTCCAAAGCATGTCAGGACCCGAAGGCCGAAGGCAAAAAATGAGATGAGATTTCTCATTAATGCTATGTTTATGTGTGGCATTTTCAGAGTTTGATGTTTTGGGTATTTCTCTTTTGTTTTGTTAGTTAAGTGTGGATCTTTAATTAGTCTGCTGCTTGTTAGAAGTTAGAACTACTTTGCTAGGGTACTGGAAATACTTTCTTTATGGATTAGTATGATGGGTTTATGACTATGTAATGGTGGTTTTTATGACTATCTAATTATCTTATGAGCTTTTTTAAGTTCCAGTCCTCTTGATTAATTTCTTTGGTGGATTCATATCTTACCTCTTTGTTATTTCTTTTGATTTGATCTACAAGTTGATTTATTTAGGGTTTTTCAACGTATCTGTTTATGGGTCATAAAAGGGCTCTTTGTTTGATTATTTGATTTTACGAAGAACTTTTAAGTTGTAAGATGAGCAGTGATTAATATTATATAGATGACATTTGGCAAAATCCTGTTTTAGGGGTAATTGTTAATTGGCTTAATTGTAAAATATTTCTTTAAGTTTAAAGTGAAGTAACAGTTTGACTTCCTAAGTTCTCAAAATTGACAATTTAACTATCGACTTTATCAATTTAAAGCAATTCAACCTATTGGTTTGATTTTGGTCAAATTCTGACAAAAAAAATTTCAAAAAACTTAATGTTTTTGTTAACTTGTTACGTCATATGGTTAAAATTACCGAAAAACTTAATATATTTGCCATATAATGTGGTAAATTGGCAAATATATTAAGTTTTTCAGTAATCTTTTCACTGAAATTTGGTTAGAATCAGGCCAGTGAGTTAAATTACTCCAAATTGACAAAGTCATGAATTAATTACCTCTTTAAAAAACTCAAGAGACAAACTTCTACTTACTCTTAAATTTAGGGATATTTTTTTTTGGTAGAGATAATTTTACAATTATGCCTTGTTAAATCATAATCATATATTATTGTTGGGACACTGTAACAACATGCATTTAATTATAGAAAATTATTCAATTTTTTGTAGAAATTTTCTTAAAGAAGTCTTCTAAATGCAAAAACAAATTAAAAAATTAGATTTTTTTTTGTAATTGAACGCTCTAAATATGAATCACTTGCAAAACACAAATCACTCGATGCTAACCTGATTGATGTTCTTTTTCATTCCCATACTGTCTCCTTTTGGAATGAGCATGCAGAGAACACCATTGCGCATTTTAGCCTTGAGGTCACTTAACCTAAAGAAATTAGGGCAAAGCTCAATGCTACCAGTACTATATGTCCTCCTGCCTGTCTCATGTTTGGATTTCTTTCTCCCTTCTCCTTTTATAAAAACATTGTCGTTGTCGATCCAAATCTGAACCTCATCTTTGCTAACACCCGGCATATCAACCCTAACAAACAAACCTTCCTCAACTTTCTTAGCCTCAAAAGTACCTTTCGGAGCTTCTAGTTGCCACAAGTGCTCTATTAGCTGATCATACGTGCCTGTCATACATTAAAAACACCACCATCTTTCTTTCTTTCTTTTTTTCGTTTTTGTCTTTAATTGACTATTAGTCGATGGAATGGTGGTGTTAAAGGACGAGCAAAGAAAGTAGCAACAACATAAGAGAGGTTAGGTCTGAGGAGTTTTGTCAGTGCAGGAGTAAAGGTAAGTCTCTTGAGAGCCATATAGGAAGCCATATGTTTGGGGCAAATTAAAACTGGTTGATGAGTTCTCTCTAGGGTTTTCTAAGTTTTCTGTGGGGTTTTTATAAGAAGGTATTTTGATAGGGATTATTATCAATAAATAAAAAATAACCGAGACTAAACATTTAGTATACCTTTTTCATCCATATTCAACCCTAAATTAAACTTTCATGAAAACAAGTAACGGTCTGCCACAAGGATGTTATATCACCAAGTTTCAATTTATTTTATTTTTCTCCATGTGTCTCTTTTCTTTCCTCAATCTTTTTAGTTTAATTAATTTTGATTTCTTAACAATGGTATAATCTCGAAGTATTTAAATTTTCATGATGTAATTGACATGCTTTCCTCGAAAACGTCGTTGTTTCAAATTACTACACATGGCTGCTAATTTGTTGATATAAATATTTTTTTTATAAGTTGATATTACATTTGAAATCATAATTATGTGAAATATTATGGACATCTTTATTCTTCAAGGTTTGAGGCTCATTCCAACGTTTATGTACATGTACCATTAAATACATTTAGTGACAACCAGTATGGCCGTCACACATGGTCACAAAAAGCTTGTCACTAATAGTTTTAATGGCGATCAAGAAGATCCGGTCACTAAAAGCTATGGCAGCCACAAACTGGTCACTAAATGCAAGTTTTCAGTAACAACCATCATTGATTGCCACAAAAAAGAGTTGTCTTTTAGTGACGGCTCTATATGACCGTCACAAATGGTAAACTTTAGTGATGTCTAAAGACTTCCATCACTAAAGCTGCATGGCTTTAGTGACGGTCATAACATGGTCACTAGTGACCCTTTTGTGACCGCTACAAACAACCTCCACTAAAAGTATATGCCATTAGTGACGACCACAACACGATCACTAATGGTTTTTCTGTGACATCTATAATGTGTTCGCCACTAAATGTCTTAATTAGTGACCAGTTGTATCTGACCATCACAATAAAGGAAGATTTAGTGTTTGTTTTCATATGACTGCCACTAAAAATACAACTATTAGTGACGGTGTCGACCGTCACTAAAAAGGCAACATTTAGTGACTTCATTCACATGATCGTCACTAAATGTCTCAATTAGTGACCAGTTGTGTCTGTCCACCACTAAAAAATAGATTTAGTGCCTTTTTTCGCGTGGCTGCCATTAAAAGTATTGTTATTACTGATGACATATAGCGAACACCATTAGAAGGGGACATTGAAAGTGGCCGCCACCATACATTGCTTTAAGTGATCGACTGTTATTGACCACCCCTAGAACGATAGCTTTAGTGTCCATTTTCGTTTGACCACCACTAAATATCTCTATTCGTGACAAGCTTGAATAACCACCACTAAAAATCATATTTAGTGTTCAATTTAAGCCAGCTACTACTAAAATTGGTCACTAAAGCCCGCATTTCTTGTAGTGAGAAAAAAAAAGAAACAAAGATAAATTAAGAATCCATGCTATCGTTTGCACACTGTAATCAATTACTCCATTGTAATTGATCCAAGTCATTAGTGTTATGTAAGCAAATACTCCATTATTTAATTGTCAATACATGATTTTATTGGGTTTATAAACTAGAGAGATAATCCTTTCTTATCCTTTATTTTTCTCATCTTTGAAGTGAGTGAAGTTTGATTTTTTATTTTTTATGCGATCACAAGTGATTTTAAAGGTGTGTTTAGTAAAGGAGAAAGTGAGGAAAAAAACTAAGAAAATTGGTGTTTTCTTTCATTTGTTTAGTAGATAATGGAAAATTAAGAGGAAAAAAAATAGTTTTCTTCTACCCTTGTTTAATAAAGTGAAAAAGTAAGAGCAAAGAAAATATAATAATATTATTTTTACTATTATATTGTTTATAATATTAATGGATATTAATGTGAGAGATTAAATGGGGATTACTTAGTAAATTGATAATCTCTTTTATTTTTTCTCTTATTTTCTACACTCATTTCTCTCAATTTGGGAGGATTATGATTTGTACATAGAAAAAAAAATCATTAATCATAATAAATTTTTTTTCTCACTTTCCTTTTCGATTAACAAAATAAAAGTTCGTTGTACAATTTTTTTTCTCTTATTTTTTTCTCTCAATTTTTTCTTTTATACTTAACATCTCCACAAACAAAACAAACTGATACCCAACAGTAATTGAGTGGGAGGGTTGAAAATGAAATTGTATTAGTCATAAAATTGAAAGTGTCATGTCCACTACCTAAAAAAAAGCATTGAAAAGGTCACGAAGTCTTATTGAAAATCATGTGTAGCATATCTACTCAATAAACATCGCCCACAATTTTTCTAAAAAAAAAAATTCCATTAGAGTAATTGGTGGAAACAATGAAGTTCTTGAAGGTCAAACCTTATGTGCAATCATTACAATTTTACAGCACAAGCACAACCTCCAGGAACTTTCCGCACTCGGATCTGTACTATCTTTTCTGTTGGAGATGAAGGTGCTCTTTTTGCAATATAATATGTAGAATTATTCGCTTAGAAAAATATCATTTTTAATCCCTAATGTTTAGACTTAATAATAATTGAGTTTTTAACGTTTTAATTTAAATAATTAAATTCTTAATTTGTCAAATACAAAATAATCGGATCCCTTAACCATAACATCATGAAGAACACTATAAAAAATGAAACAAAATATCAATTTTGCCATCAATCCCCAAATCTGCTTAAGGCAAAACTCTCATTCTTTTCTTTGCACTAGATTCTCCTTCTTTGTTTCTCTCCTCCCAAACAGTCCCCAAATTTCTCCGTTGCTTATTCTTCTTGTTCCCTCTCCAGAGTTCTCTTAGTCGTTATTCTGCCTTTAACCCCTAGACTTTCTCCATTTCGCTATCACTTTTAGATCTCAACTTTCGTTATGCCTCATTGTAGCAACTACTAGGGCAATAGGCGTGGGGTTGGCGCCACCTTTGGTCGCGACGTAGGTCACAATGGCGATTGAGGCCGAGGAGGATGTGAGAAGCATCGGTGGTAGGATCCAATTTGAAGAGCTGAGTGCTTGCGACAGAAAACAACTGAGATAGATAGTTGTGTTAAACAATGAAGATATCAAGTATTAGATTTATATTTATGTTGTTTATGCTTCTTTTCTTCTTATAATGAAGCTTAGTGTTACATAATTTCTATGGAAATAGAATTATCGGTATTTTCGTTAAAGCCATCAGTTTATTTCGATATATAAAATCTTTTACTAGAGAAATTCAACTAGAAATGTAGAGATCTTAATTTCACTAAAGCTAAATTGAAAATGAGAGAAACATAGAAATTTTGAGAGTGTTTGGGAGGAGAGAAAAAGAGAACGAAAGTCTGGTGTAGGGATGAAAGAATGAGAGCTTTGTCCTAAGCAGATTTGGGGCAAAATTAATATTTTCGTTCGTCTTTTTATACTGTTCTTCGCAACATTATGATCAAGAGACCCAATTGTTCTATATTTAATAAATTAAAATTTTGATTATTCAAATTGAAACGTTAGGAACTAAAATTAATATTTACCCAAAATAAAACATACGTAGATTATTCACTTTTAAATTGTTTGCTGCGGGAGTTGGGTTTCCTTTGATTCTTATAAAAATTACAATTCAAACAAGATTCTATTATATCGGAAAGAAACGAAAAAGTTATAAAAAAAAATTCCAATATTGCTGACCGAACAGAACGATTCACAATCGAGAACTAAAAGGAAAGAGGGTCGGTTCCCTACTTAATTGAGTTTTAACTTTCATCATTAAAACCTCCACGTCCACTAGACCTTGTCTGCAATATTCAAGTGATCATATCATGAAACATCTTTTTTTACACCATTTTTTGCTATGGTCTGAATCATGTTATTTTAATAAAAAAAAAATAACTTCTATTTTCTGATATGAAAAAAAAACATTATAAATTTGCTCTTTGCGTTTGACAGTGAAAATTGTTTTTAAAAATATTTATTCCTTAGTGGAATGCATAATAAGAGTATAATTCATTACTCCGGTTTTTAATGGGTATTATTAGGGGTGGATTCAAATCGAGTTGAGTCCGAGTCCAAATTGAAAGGAGCTTGAGTTCGGCTCATGAGTAAAAAATTTATTTGAATCAAGTTTCGAACTGAGTCCGATTTAAGAAAATTGAACTCGAACTCGATTCATAAGGTGAAATTCAGACTTAAACTCGAGCTCAAATCGAATTTTTCAAGCCAAGCTTTTCGAAATAAAATAAAATAAATTTGGTATTTATGATTTTTAAATAAAATAAATAAATATATATGTTTTTTTATAATATTTATTAAATATATAAAAAATAAATATAATATAATATATATTATTTAATTTATTAATTAAATCGAGCTAACTGACGAGCTTAATGAGTCGAGTTTGACATTATTCGAGCTCTGCTCAATAAGCTAACAGAGTCAAAATCACACATCAAGCTTGAACTCAATATGATCGAGTTTCGAATCGAGTTTTTCGAGCTGAGCTTCTCGAATAAATCAAACTACTCGATTCAATTTCATTCCTAAGTATTACTTTAGGCTAAGAACTCCTTAGCATAGTGAAAATGTTTGAGTGGACTCTTCTGTAATTCAAAACATGTTAACGATCTTACAATGTACTAAAAGACTATAACTGTATTTAAATTTTTCTTCGGATATATCTATTTTTCAATTATATCCATTTTTAGGGTATATAGCAGAATCCACCTGCTAATACACACAGAAAACAAGATATACTTCTTTGATGTTAGCAAGTAATTAACAAATAAAGCACAGTAATCAAGAGAACTAAGTAGGTGGCAGAGGACTTATTCACTGATGATACAAAGTTAATCAGAGACGTGAAGAATATTTAAAGAACCATATTGTGAGTGGCGGCAAGAGGCAAGACGAATCTTCACACACCACAGCAAATGTTAAATTAGATTAAGGGGTCTACACTCCGGGAGATTTGTATCAGTTGTAAAATTTATTTATGAATTGGGATAAAAATCTAGTTAATAATTTTAAAAAATTTTATTGATAATACTTGTAATACAATACTCAATTTTAATTACAAGTGATGTTATAAAAAATTATCTGTTAAATTTTAATCTCAATACAAGAATAAATTTTATACTCAGTGTAAATAAAAATTTCTCCTAAACTCTACTCAAACCGTTTAAAAAGAAATTAGAACTTTATACTATATCAGGTTAATTAATTAAACTTTATTATATGTTTAATCAAATACATCATGCATGTTCGCTATATTCAATATTAAATATAAAAAAGTATATTAAATTTAAATATATAATATTACAATATCCCTACAGTGGTGAATTTCCAACGGTTGAATTTCAAAATTTCATCAATATATAATAAAATTCTTATAAATCCAACTGTTATGAATTTGAGTTCACCTAAGTTCAAAATTACTGAATAAATTTCCTCTAAAGTAAATAGAGTGCTTTTTTAATAATCAATTATTGGATGGGTGGCGGAATTATTTAATTTAAGGAAAAATTATTATCAGTTAACGTCACGTTGCATGGGAAAGCTTTTATCATCACAGTTGCTTTAGTATTTAGCAAAGAAAGCGTCAGGTATGGCAAATTGAAGTCTATGCAAAAACTTACATCACACTTCCTTTCCTTCTGTTAAGGTTTAAGAGAGGAAGTGAGACAATACAAAGAAGAGAATTGTATTGAATGGTGTGTTTTACTTACAAGTGAGCTATCCTATTTATAGGAGCCAATAAGAGAGCCAAAGATATACACAACCAATGTGGGATCTAACTAAGCAATAACTATGCTATACATAATCTAACAGCCCCCCTCAAACTCAAGGTGGAATATGAGAAACCAACTTGAGTTTGAAAACAAGATCACGAAAACGCCCTGGAGGATGTGACTTGGTAAAGATGTCTGCGAGCTGATCCTTGGATGTGACAGAATGAAGCTGTAGGGAGCCTTGAAGGAGATGATGACGGACAAAATGACAATCAATCTCAATATGTTTGGTCCGTTCATGAAACACATCATTATGAGCAATCTGAATAGCACTTCTATTGTCACAGTATACAGGAGTGGCAGCAGAAAGTGATACACCCATATCTTGTAACAACCATCGTAACCAAAGAAGCTCAGAGGTGGTGTCAGCTAAAGCACGATATTCTGCCTCTGTACTAGATCGAGCAACAACAGTTTGTTTCTTACTGCGCCAAGAGATAAGAGAGGTGCCAAGTAGGAAACAATAACCGGTGGTAGAACGACGATCTGTAGGATCACCTGCCCAATTTGCATCGGTATAAGCACACAACTGAAGAGGAGACTGAGAGGAGAAAAAGAGCCCATGAAACAATGTCCCCTTTAGGTAACGAAGGATGCGAAGAACAGCAGCAAAATGAGTAGAGTGAGGAGCAGCCATAAACTGACTCACCTGATGGACAGCATACGAGATATCAGGTCGAGTAACAGTAAGGTAGACAAGACTGCCAACCAAATGTCGATATAAAGTAAAATCACGAAGAAGTTCGCCATCATGGGGTGTAAGACGAGTATTAAGCTCAGTTGGTGTGTCAACAACCTTACTGTCTGTGAGATTTGCCCGAGAAAGCATATCAGAGATATATTTGGCTTGTGTCAAATAATAACCATCAGAAGAAGACGAAATCTCAAGACCAAGAAAATAGCTGAGAGGACCAAGATCTTTCATCTCAAAATGTTGATTGAGAAACTGTTTAAGTTCCTGAATACCAATGGGATCATCCCCGGTGATAATCATGTCGTCAACATATAACAGAAGAAGTATGATGCCCCGGTCTGTGCGGCGAACAAACAAAGCTGAATCATAGGAGCTGATGGAATATCCAAGGCTAGACAAAGTGTTGCTAAACTTAGCAAACCATGCTCGAGGAGCCTGCTTAAGTCCATATAGAGCTCGACGAAGACGACATACCTTGTTTGTTGGATTAGATAGTCCGGGAGGTGGTTGCATATAAACTTCTTCATTAAGATCACCATTAAGGAATGCATTTTTAACATCCATTTGAAAAAGTGACCAATGACGAGAGGCTGCAACAGCTAGCAAAGCACGCACAGAAGATAGACGAGCAACTGGAGCAAAGGTCTCCTCATAGTCCACACCATACTCCTGAGTAAAACCCCTGGCAACAAGTCGAGCCTTATACCTGTCAACAGTACCATCTGAACAAGTCTTAATTTTGTAAACCCATTTACTGCCAATCACAGACTTTCCAGGAGGCAAGTTAACCAAATCCCATGTATTATTCTTGTGTAAAGCATCAAGTTCATCTTTCATCGCAGTCTGCCAAAAAGGGTTAGTGGAAGCCTCACGATAGGAGTGAGGCTCATGTAAAGTAGCTAAAGCATGAAAGCAATGAAAATTCTGGAGATGGGATGGAAGAGATCTTACTCTGGTGGATCGGCGAAGGTCTGGAGAGGAAGTGTGAACATGATCCTTATACGTAACAGACCCTGGGGGCTCAGGCGAAGCGACGTCGAGAGTATCAGGTGGAGTGGAATCAAGAGTATTAGGAGAGGGAGACTCGGGCAAGACATTACTAGTGTGAGGTGAGGGAGACTCGGGCAAGACATCACTAGTGTGAGTAGGAGAAATAGGAGGCTCCATAAGTGTGGTAAAAGGAGGAAAAGATGGCATGCTGAATTTGCCAATTTCATGAAATAGTCTATGCTCCCAGAAAACTACATGACGGGAAATACGAAGACGACGAGACACAGGATCATAACACCGATAGCCTTTTTGTTCAATTCCATATCCAAGAAAGCAACACATCCGAGAACGAGGCTCAAGTTTGGTGCGCTCATGAGGTTGGAGTAAAACAAAACAAGCAGAACCAAACACACGAAGATGGTGGTATGAGGGAACATAGCCAAACAACCGCTCGTAAGGAGTGCAATTATCAAGGATAGGGGTAGGCAACCTATTGATCGTGTAGATAGCCGTTAGAGTGGCTTCACCCCAAAATGGGGTAGGAACAGATGTGGAAATGAGGAGGGCTAGAACATTGTCTAAAATGTGCCTAAGTTTACGTTCAGCTCGACCATTTTGTTGTGAAGTGCCAGGACATGACAAGTGAGGAACAGTGCCATAACTTTTTAGGATGTCTTTAAAAGCATGTTGAGTATATTCTAAAGCATTATCAGAACGAAAAGCTTTGATAGGTTTTGAAATTTGGGTTTCAATCATTTTAGCAAAAGTACGATAAATATCCAATAATTCAGAACGAGATTTCATTAAAAATACCCAAGTGTAACGAGAGAAATCATCAACAAAAATTACAAAATAGCGTGAACCACTCATACTAGCAACGGGAGAAGGTCCCCAAACATCAGAATGAATTAAATCAAACGAAGCAGTAGCATGAGACTCACTATTATTAAAAGGCAAAGCCGGTTGTTTTCCAAGTTGACACGAAATACAATCAAAAGAACTTTTAGACACTGACCCTAACAACCCCTTTGAAGCTAAAAGTTGTACCCGAGATGCAGATGCATGACTAAGACGTGAATGCCAAAGTGCAAGGGATGGTGGTGACAAGGAGGCAGCAGCAGAGACGTTAGAGGCAGGAAGGTTGGGCAGGTGTAAGGATGAGAGTTCGAACATGCGCCCAATTCTACGCCCGGTCCCAAGGGTCTGACCAGTACGAGGATTCTGCACATTCACACCAGAAAAGTCAAAGATAATTCTATATCCAAGTTCACATATTTGCCCAACGGAAAGAAGATTATAAGATAATTCTGGCACATGAAAAACTTCAGGAATAGAAAGAGAACGACTATTGATGGTGCCTATAGTTTTAACAGTCATAGTGGAGCCATCAGCTGTGCGAATGAATGAGGAATGAGGCGAAGGTGCAGATGTAGTAAATGAAGCTGGGAAAGGTGTCATATGGTTGCAACAAGCGGAATCAAAAAGCCAAGAGGCAGAATTACCTGGCAGGACTGAGAGGGCAGAGGAAGATGCATTACCAGAACGAGACTGGATGACCTGATTAACTATTGCCTCGAAGTCAGTTGCAGATAAGGTGACAGTAGAACCTGATGACCCGTTAGAGAGTGCAACTGAAGATGAAGCTGTAGTCGCAGATGGATATGGAACAACTGTAGAGAGAGTGCTCTCAGGATGAGCAACTGCTGCAGTGGGAGCATTGGATCTTCCCCTTTGCCAACATTTATCAATAGTGTGCCCTCGACGTTTACAAAAACGACAGAAATTGTTGTCACGAGGCTTAGGAGAAGGTCGAGGAGCACCAAACCTGTCAGAATGCTTTGGCTGAAATGATGAAGAACTAGATAATGGAGCAGCCAACACTGAAGGACTATGTTGAGAGTGCATAGTCTGTGATCTGCTTTCTGCACGAACAAGTTCAAATATAGCATTGTCCAAAGTAGGGAGAGGAGAGCGATGTAAAAGTTGCACACGAATAGGCTCAAAATCATCACGTAATGCCATAAGAAAATGGTGAAGACGATGTTGATCCCTTCGTTCAGCATACATTTTGGCATCTGTAGGATCCTTCCAAATAGGATCAGAGAGATCAATTTGATTCCATAAGAATTGCATGCGAGCAAGAAAATCATTAATACTCTGCCCCGGTTCTTGCTTCAGGCAGAAGAGCTCAAACAGGAGCTGATATTCTCGAGCACCATCAACAGCAGAATAACGAGAAGTAAGCATATCCCAAGCACCCTTAGCTTCATCAAAGCTACCAAATAGGGCAGAAATAGATGGAATAGTAGTATTACGAAACCATGTGAGAATTTGATGATGATTACTTTCCCAATCAATGAGACGAGTGAGAAAAGCATCATTAGTTTCAGTAGCCCCTTTAGCTGGCTTCTCGACAATACCAACCACGTAAGACCAAAGCTTACGACTTTTGAGGAAACTTCGCATAGATTGAGACCAAACAATATAGTTTGTACCATCCAATATAGACTGAACATGACGAAAAATATCTTTTTTCTGCCATCTGGTCAAATCTGGTTGTCGGTCAACGGTCAACGGTTGAATAGTGACGTCGATGGAGCAGCGGCTGAGATGACGTCGATGGAGATTGAGACTCCGACTATAGTGGTGACCCGACAGACATGAAAAGGATATTCAAGAAGTTTTTCTGATGTGAAGGATCCACTAATAGTGGCAATCACAGAGCATACTCAACTCTTAATATACCGACAACCTTAAAGAAGTTTTTCTGATGTGAAAGATCCACTAATAGTGGCAATCACAGAGCATACTCAACTCTTAATATACCGAGAACCACGAAGGCTCTGATACCATGTTAAGGTTTAAGAGAGGAAGTGAGACAATACAAAGAAGAGAATTGTATTGAATGGTGTGTTTTACTTACAAGTGAGCTATCCTATTTATAGGAGCCAATAAGAGAGCCAAAGATATACACAACCAATGTGGGATTAAACTAACTAAGCAATAACTATGCTATACATAATCTAACACCTTCAATTCCCACCTCCATCGACATCTTTGCCTTCGAGGATAAATTTATAATTTCAGTCTCTTAATTTGTCTTTTGTCTCTTCCCATTATTTGCTCTGTTCTTCTTTCAGGTTCAGCTCATTGAGAAAGACGCCTGGTTTTTTCTCTCTTCCTCCTTTGTTGAGCCTCCACTTCCGTAGAAACATTCTGTTGTTTTGCCTTTCCTAATCCCAAAAAACCAACAAAATTTTCAAAGGCCCTGTTAATTTTTTTTCTATGCACAGAGGATGTAATTACTTTGCTAATTAGTCGCAGTTCTTAACCTGACTAGCTTCCTTTCTCCCACGATTCCTTAGCAAAACATTTATAAAAGCCTGCACAGCATGTAATTTTTAGTCATTTCTCTCAAACCCCCTCATTAAAAAAACAAAAAAAATAGTATTATTTCTTTAATAGAAAAAAAAAGAAAAGAGAAATGCCGGATTCAGAGAAAGGTACGTCAGCGCCGGCGACACCGGGGTCTCCAGGAGGTCAGCTGATTTCTTCAATGCGAGTGGACTCGCTGTCTTATGATCGGCAATCAATGCCAAGATGCAAGTGTTTTCCGGTAACTGCCCCAGTCTGGAGTCAACCCAACACTTGCTTGGCCGACTTCCCTACACCTGACGTCTCCCTTAAGTGCAAGGTACTTGTCGCTCTCCTCCTTTTCCCACTTTTGTTTCTTTAATTTTTTTTTCAACTCTAAATTGCGTAAATAACTTAAAATCAACGCCAAGGTGTAGTATTTTACTGCTAGTTTCGTAATCTTGATCCATATAAGTCGTTTTTTCCGAATTTTTTTTTGGTAATTTTAGAATGCATACTATATTCTAGCTATAAAAAATGCAGAACAGAATCTAATTTTCAACGAGACTGTTGAAGTGGAGTTGGAGAAAGAAAAATCAAATACTTGCCTGATATACGAATTGATTTTGCAAGGGTCAACTAGAAGTCTACTTGTAACCGTACGAAAATATTTGATTAAATCGGGCGTAAAATATTAGTTTTAGATTTTTTTAAAACTTTATTGGTAATTTTGAAGAACTTCATCAACATAAATATATTATTCAAAAAATTAATGTTATCAACGAAGTTTTTCAAAATTACTAGTAAAATTTCGATTGATCTAAAACTAATATTTTAGATCCGATCTAATAAAAAAATATCGATAACTATAAAAAAATTGAGTGATATTTGCAATATTAATTTTATTATTATTTTTTGTTTGTTATGATTAATAGTCGAGCTTTCAGTTACAAGTGAAGTTTTCAGATAATTATCCTAACCATACCCTACTTTATAAAAAAAATTTAAAAAGATATTTGTTCACTTGTTTATCCAAGTATTTGTACGTACGTTTTCAATGTATAGGCATTTACTTTTGATTTCAGAGCCAGATGTTTATATTTTCCAATTAATTGAGATGTTACTACTACGAAAGAGTTTTTAATTGAGCACATAGAATTGAAAAGGTTAGATTTTTTTTGGTAATATAAAAATAAATTTTTTAATATATTATTGCATGAATACCGTATTAATATTATAGGTGTTATATTATTCATTCAATTGTACATTTGAATTTTTTTTTTCTTCAAAACACCAAGGATCTTCTCCTCAATAGAAATTAAAAAAAAAAAAAAAACAATGGATTAAGTAGCCACCAGATTGTTTTAAGAAGAACAAATAAAAGATCCTATATATTAGCTTGGACGGTGTATCACACTATAATAAGAATAAATAAAAAATGTAATTGACAAATCCGTTGCACCTACTACTCCCTATATATTAGCTTGGACGGTGTATTACAGTATCATAAGAATAAATAAAAGATATAACCGACAATTCCGTTGTACCTACTACTCCCTAAATATTAGCTTGGACGGTTACTATACCATATTGTGCGTTTTTTAAGATACAAAGTCTATCATAATTCAGAGGAGAACTTTGAATGTCGCCAAAGAAGTGAATAACCTGTAGGTAGATCCAATATATCACTATCAGATCAATTCGTCCTATCAGAGCCGTTTGATTTAAAGTAAATCCCGAACGAAATTGCTCTAGTAAAAAATTTATTCTCCAGTAGTTTGATAATACGCGGATAATTTTTTAGCCAATAACTGGATGATACGTGATTGTGTTAATGATAGGCACGTAGCAGAGCAAATGACGAAGTCGTAATCACTCACGAACTCCTCAAACGCAAAAATAAAAACAAAATTTTAAGGGTTATATCGTTCCTGAATACGTAACAAGACCCCTAAAAAGAAAAGCGGAATTTCAGAAATCGCATTGTCCTGAGCACGTAACGAACTTGCTCCCTAAACCACTATAAAAAAGTCCAAAATACGTAGATCTCAATATACATAATTAATTCATTCACGATAAGACACTACTACAATCCCCTCCATTTTCATTCACGATAAAATACTACTACAAATTCTCTCCATTTTCTCTCTAACAATCTTGCACTAACAAAGACATCGGAGAGTCATTGGAGGCACCACTCCCCTTTCCTCCGGGGATCCTTTAGATTATCGTTTTCTCTCATGCAGATCCGACATTTCGACCCTATGACTGGACGATAGATAAACGGCATCAACAAAAGATTATATATATAAATAATAATTCTACAAGTAGAAAAGCAACTGCGACACTAACTCGAGTTAAGTTATAGAGCCAAATCAATTGACATTTTCTTTAATCGGTTGAGATAGTGAGATCGACATGAGAATAGGAGTAGTAAATTGATTTGTCAACTATGAATGAAGTAGTGTTTGAAGAGGTGAAGGCGTTGGACGAGATATTTTGTCTCAATGAGATGAGGCGTAAGCCACAAGACGTTGATGCGTAAATTTTTTGAAAAGTTTGGACGTTTTAAAATTTTAATAAAATAATATAAATTATATAAATATAATAATTAATATTTAAATAAATTAGTTTTCAACAAACTTTAATACTTTTATTAATTCTCTAGAGCATATAAATTATAATTATAATTTTAAAATATTAATGTATATTTATATATTCATTATATATAATTTTTTATTTTTATATTGTTGTAACTTATATGGGTTCCAAAAGGAATTGTATTTTCAAGGACTAACCCCAAAGGACCCAAGAAATTTTGGGTACCTAAAAATACCATTGTGTATCATTGTGTGATGTAGATAAGTCTCCACACCAAGGAAAAGGGTAACTGTTGGTACCTTGATAGTGGATGATAAGTGCCAAATATTGCATATTTTGGCCCCTTAATTTACATTTGTTAGCTTAGGAATTTGTTACTTTGAGTTGTTTTACAAGTTTACAAGCTTGGAAAGGAGTTTCACTAAATTGCCAGAATTGCTCGTACAGATTAGCCCTATTTTAGGATTAAACTGTATTGATTCAGGAAGAACCAGGAGATGAGCCATATATGCTTGGAAAGATCCGGATGTCTATTTTCTGAAGAATTTTACGGATCAATAAAATGATTTTTCTAGGGAAAGTTATGGCAGTTTTAGTAGACAAATGTCAGGCTGTGCATGATTTCAGCATGACAGATCAGCCATTTTTTAGGATTAAACTGTATTGATTCAGGAAGAACCAGGATTAAACTACTAGACCATTGGAACTCTTGCATATGGACTTATTTGATCCAATAAGTACCTTTAGTCTAGGTGGCCATCAATATGGTCTTGTTATTGTTGATGACTATTCAAGATATACCTTTATTATCTTTATTGCTTACAAAGATGAAGCCTTCAAAGGATTTGAAATTTTTTGCAAAAAGGTTCAAAATGAAAAAGGGATTTGTATTTCAAGCATTAGAAGTGATCATGGAAAAGAATTTGAAAACCAAAGTTTTTCAAAATTTTGTGATGAAAATGGGATTGATCACAACTTTTCAGCCCCTAGAACTCCTCAACAAAATGGAGTTGTTGAGAGGAAAAATAGAGTTCTAGAAGAATTTTCAAGAACAATGCTTTGTGAAAATAGTTTACCAAAATACTTTTGGGCTGAAGTAGTAAACACTTCTTGCTATATCTTGAATAGAATTTTAATTAGGCCTATTCTTGACAAAACTTCTATGAATTATGGAAAGGTAGAGAGCCTAATATCTCCTATTTTCGTACTTTTGGTCGTAAATGATTCATCCTAAATAACAATAAAACTAACTTGGGTAAATTTGATTCTAAGACCGATAAAGGAATATTTTTAGGATATTCAACCTCTAGTAAGGCTTATAGAGTTTTCAATAAGAGAACTCTAGTGGTAGAAGAATCCGTACATGTAACTCTTAATGAGCCTAACCCAATTAGTAGTAGAGAAGTTTCTTTTAATGATGATGCAGATTTTATTCCAAGATCAGAAACTCCTACTCCCATTGTTGACCCAAAGGAGAGTCCACCTCAAACAAATGAAGAGACATAAACTCTCAAATTGGACCAACCATCTACAAGTTGACAAGAGGATAGTCTTTCCAAAGATTAGAGGTATGTAAATTATCACACGATTGATCAAGTGATTGGTGATCATTCACAAAGGGTAAGAACTCGTTCCTCTATTAGAAATATTTGCAATTATGTAGCTTATTGTCTCAAATAGAACCTAAGACATTTATAAAAGCTGAAAAGGATAATGATTGGATCATTGCAATGCAAGAAGAAATAAATCAATTTGAAAGGGACAATGTATGGAATCTAGTTCCTAGACCTAAGAATCATTCAATAATTGGAACTAAATGGGTATTTAGAAATAAGATGGATGAAAATGGAATAGTAACTAGAAATAAGGCTAAACAAGTTGCTAAGGGATATAATCAAGAAGAAGGAATAGACTTTGATGAGACCTATGCTCCCGTAGCTAGATTAGAAGCTATACGAATGTTATTAGGCTTTGCATGCTTTAATAAGTTTAAGTTGTTTCAAATGGATGTAAAGAGTGCTTTCTTAAATGACTTTATAGAAGAAGAGGTTTATTTTGAGCAACCTTTTGGATTTGAGAATCCTAGTCTTTCAAATCATGTCTACAAGCTTTCTAAGGCTTTATCTGGGTTGAAGCAAGCTCCTAGGGCATGGTATAAAAGACTAAGTAAATTTTTGATTGACAATAACTTTGTGAGAGGTAAAGTAGATACAACCCGCTTCACAAAAACTCACATAAATGACACTTTACTAGTTCAAATATATGTTGATGATATTATATTTGGTGCTACTAATAAATCTATGTGTCAAGAGTTTGCAAAATGCATGCAAGAAGAATTTGAAATGAGCATGATGGGAGAGCTTACCTACTTCCTTGGACTTCAAATCAAACAATTGAAATGAGGAATCTTCATCAATTAAGCAAAATACACCAAGGACCTATTGAAGAGGTTTAGGATGGAAAGCTCAAAGCCACTTGTTACTCCTATGAGCACATATTCAAAACTTGACCTTGATGAAGGAGGTAAGTGTGTTGATACTAAATATTATAGAAACATGATATGAGCTTTGCTTTATTTGACTACAAGTAGACCTGATATAATGTTCAGTGTATGCATATGTGCTAGATTTCAAGCTAATCCTAAAGAATCACATGTAGTTGTAGTAAAAAGAATCCTTAGATATCTACAAGGAACTCACACCATAGGATTATGGTACTCTAGAGATTCATCTTTTGAGCTTGTAGGATATTCAGATGCTGATTTTGCTGGATGTAGGTTAGATAGAAAAAGCACAAGTGGAACATGACAATTCTTAGGTGCAATGTTGACCTCTTGGTTTTCTAAGAAACAAAATTCTGTTGCACTATCAACCGCCAAAGCGGAATATGTAGCAGCTGGAAGTTGTTGTGCTCAAGTGTTATGGATGAAACAACAACTAGAAGACTATGGCATGATCTTTAAAGGAATCCCAATTCATTGTGATAATACTAGTGCTATCAACCTAACGAAGAATCCTATTCAGCACTCTAGAACTAAACACATAGAAATTAGATACCATTTCTTAAGAGACCATGCTAAAAAAGGTGATATAAGACTAGAATTCATTCTTTCAGAAGATCAAATAGCTGACATTCTAACAAAAGCTCTAAGTGAAGCTAGCTTCTGTAAAATTAGACTATTAATGGGATTGTTGGATTATGATAAACTGAATGTCTAATTGCTTCATCATTCATCATTATGCATATTTGACATCTAGTGAATGAGTATTAATACTTGTTTAATATCTCCCTCACTCAAGATGGTATAGATAAAAAAAAAAAAAATCATGCTAAGACTCAAGACTGAAAATTTTCTCAAGAGTCTAGTTGACTAGAAAGTCACTGCCTAATTTCCCAGTCTACTGGTAAGTTAATACCAGTCGACTACTTCAACTAGACCTTGTTTGGAGCCAAAATTTTGAAATTCAGTTATCACCCCAGTCGACTGGTAAGATCTACTCAGTCGACTGGTATCTCTTTGCCTATTCTTCCAGTCGACTGGTACCCTGACCCAGTCGACTGGTATGAAAAACTGTTCATCTTTGCAAAGGACCCAGTCGACTGGTATTCTTACCCCAGTCGACTAGAATCGCGATTCTATAAATAATCTCTTCATTTTTTTTTCCATATTTTCATGCTGTTTTCAAAAACTCTAGCTTTTTCTCTCTACAAAATCTCATCATTTTGATCTAAAAACCATCAAAACACTAACAAAACACATCGATCTACTCTTCCCAAACATCTATTTCAACTTTCTACGATTTAAATCCTCCATTTCTCTCAAAATCCATTTTAACCCAAAAACACTCTTTTTTCAAAAATGACCTATAAAATCCGTGTTAAATACACCACTGGGGGACCAAATGCGCCTACAAGGCCAAAGTCCACCAAATCAACGATTTTAGATTCAAGAGGCAAGGGTGTGGCAGGCTCATCCAGCAAAAAGCCCAGAACAAAGCTTGACGACACTCTGTTCTCCAGCCCAGTGGCGAAGGCCAAATATAATTCTTTTATCCATCACAAAAAAATCATGATGGGTAGAGTTTTCGATTTTGACTCTATTCGTCATGATAATTCTGACATATTACCTGCCTTCGAGGCCATACACTTAACCTCACTGGTCAAGGTACATGAGATGTACTACCCCATACTGATTCACCAGTTCTATGCGAACTTGGTGAAACCCAGTCCACTGGCTCTGAGGTTCAGAACCAGTGTCATGGGTGTGGAGTTTAAGGTCAATACTGACCTCTTGATGAGCATTTTGAGGATCCCTGTGGGAGGGATCCAATGGAGTCTGGATGGATGGCCAGACAATTTCAAGATTGAGGAGGCGTGTCAGATAGTTAGGGGCGACCCTAACTATGTGTTCAGACCCATTACATTTCACACATGTAGTGATATGCCCCTAGACTCGAAATTTTTCAATCTCATCGTGAGTTGGACCATTCACTCAAGACTAAGGAGTAGGGGGTATCTATCCAAGATAGATACCGTATTGATTTGGTGCCTTAAAACTGGACACCACTTCAATATATACCCCCTGCTGTTCGCCAATATGATTAATGGCGAAGCGAACGACTCTGGATGTCTTCTCTACAGGATGCTCATTACACTCATACTCCAGCACTTCCGAGTACCTCTCCCCACCTCTGAGGCTTAAGATATCAGGTCAAAGGACATCATCAACATCTCTACGCTGAAGAAGATGGGATGCATGGTCCGCGACAGCTTTATCTACTCCAAGGCTGGGAAGCACATTCGAATTGGAGAGAATGACAGTAGTGATGATGAGGATGCTACTGTTGTTGCTGATATAGATATGGATGCCCAGCACCTCCTCTAGATGACTCGAGTGTTGTTCAGGCTGGGCACGGTGATCTACTTCAAGCTATCACAAGCCTCCAGCTGACCATGCAGTCCGGATTCCAGACTTTAAGCTCCTCCATTGAGACTCTTTGGGATGACTTTGAGTTGCACCGAGAGTGCACCGAGAGTTCACCGAGAGTTCCTTGGCTGAGATTCGGGATCTTATTCGTGATGGCTCAGACTCTCCCACTCTATGAGTCGCTTTCCTATCTTTCTTTTGATGTACTTGATATAGACCTTTTCATTGTTCTTAGCATGAACATATCTTCATGTAGTTTCTTTATTTTGTACTTCTGTTTCGGCTCTACGCAGCCTACTTTGTATAGACTTTTACTCTATGTATATGACTATAACTTCTGGTTAGACCTTGATCTACATCATGTACATGTTTTACATATGTCTGCATGCTTTATAATTCCTTAAATTCAGATATATGCATTAAAAGTACTTCTGCTTGTATGGAAACTTTCGGTTCTTCTCGAGAAGGCTTCCAAACTCCGAATAATGTCAAATTTTCGCTAAAAAGTTTGTTTATACATGCTCTTGATGACTATAGTAGCTATATAGCTTATTTTTTAGTTTCTTTCTCCCTTTTCTGCTGTTTTCAAAACAGGGGAGAAAAATGAGAAATTATGAAAACTAAGCGTAAACTTAAGATAATGCATAGATTTAGGGGGAGCATTGCTCAAAAGATATTGGAATATGATTATATATGTTATCTTGGTTGGTTGAGTTTTATATGAACTGCATTTGATCCTTTTTCAGGTTGGTTTTATTCAAAAAACAGAGGAGACTCTGCCCGATTTTCCAAAAAAATTCAACACTTAGTTTCTTAATTGTTTTTATTTCTCATAAGTTTTGTCATCATCAAAAAGAGGGAGATTGTTGACCCTCACCTATATTTTAATGATGACAAAACACAACTCTTATTATACTAACAATGCTAGTTAAGTGTATTAAACAATAAGAGCATTTAACTAAGGATCAAGGTCTAAGAACTCAACCCGAATCAAACATCAAGTGAAGACAGAAGAACTAGTATAGGTCTAAGGTATTAAAACAAGTTGTAAATCTCACTTGTTCAGGTAATTAGCTTGTCCAATGGCTCTTGAAGAAAAAAAATCATTTTAACATAACCTATTAAACAAATGATTTTAAAGTTAAAATCTATTCAACACTTAAAAATTGGGTTGTTAAAGCAACCCAGTCGACTGGGTACTTATACCAGTCTTCTGGTATAAATGTCAGTATGTTCCCAGTCGACTGGATGATTCATACCAGTCGACTGGTGTTTTGATCAGAGATTTCCCAGTCGACTGGTTTTGATCAGAGATTTCCCAATCGACTGGTAAGACATATCCAGTCGACTGGTAATCTGGGTAGAAGGTTCCCAGTCGACTGGTAAGTTATACCTAGTCGACTGGTACCTTCAACAGCCTTAAAATGTGATTTTTAAAGATGACCTAGTCGACTGGTACTAAGACTCAGTCAACTGGTAATTAAAAAAATATGACCATTGAGATTCGAGATTTCAGTACAACTTGCTCCAAAATTGACAAAATCAGTTACAAATGGGCATATTACATAAAGGCTATATAAACTCACTCTATTACGCATATTAAAACAGAGCTTTACATATTCAAACAAGTTTTTACTCATTGATACTAAAAAAGCTTTGAAAAATTGAATGTTGAGCCATTCTTCAAGCTCTACCTTGAAAGAGAGATATTATTCAGTTGTATAAGCTTCATTTGCTGTCTCTCTACTGTTTTCTTTATAGTATTTATTGTAAACGAATTTGCTTCCGGAAGGAAGGGATTTGCTTCCGAAAGGAATGAGTGCTTGCTTCCGAAAGGAAGAAGTTTGCTTCTGAGATAAAGGGATTGTAAGGTTTGTGCAATACCCGTGAAGTTGCACGACTAAGGTTCTTAGTGGATTACTTCAAGGAGGTTCCTTAAAGAGAGTGGACGCAGGGTCGGAACGATTCTGATATTGCCGAACCACTATAAATGGAGTTTGCATCCTCTATTCCTTAAACTCTTTATTTACAGCATATATTACTTATTCATATGCTTGTTGTGTTATTTATTTTATAAACTTGTGTTTTAATTCGCAAAAAGTTTTTAAAACCTAATTCACCCCCCCTCTTGGGTTAAAACCTCAGTCTACAGAGATAATTGGTAATTTTTGTATTATAATACATTCTTTTTATAACTAGTTTGATATCACATTGTTATACTAATTATAAAATTTATGTTTTCAATGTATAGATTCTGAAGGGAGGGTGAGAAATCAAACACGTGTCCTGCGAACCTCACAAGTGTGGTCCGTGGAACGTGGAGAAAAAATTGTTGTCCACTTCAATGCACGTAATCAACCTATTAAAAAAGGTGGCCAAATATTAAGTAGTTGGTTGGGCAAAGTTGTAAAGAGAGGGAACCTTTTTCCGCTTGGTTACACAGATTGGAAGAAGGTGCCTTTGAACTACAAGAATGACCTTGTTTTATTGATTCAAGGAAGTAACAACAACTAAATTTCGGGTTTCTTCCAATTTTTTTGTTTTTGTTTATGCTGTTGTACATGCATATAATCCCTAACACCAAAAATACTTATTTGACATCGATTTCTTTTCTTTGTGGTAGAGAAAGTTCCATTATCCTATGACTGAGGCGATCGACAAAATTTTATTGAGAATGATCGGGAAAAAATGGAAGGACTGCAGATATGTGCTTAAAAGGGACCATATGAGGAACAAAATAAAATAACAAGTTTTGAGCAATAATGTTCCAAAAGAGTAGATCGAGACCAGTGGAAACAATTGGTGAACTACTGGTTTTCTAAGCAGAGTGAGGTTGTTTTTTCATAATTATGTTCATTTGAATTCTCATTGTTTCTATTTTCTTTTAATGATTTATTATTCAACTGGTTTATTATTAGTGTAGAAATATTCTATTATAGAGACAGTAGCACGTGAAAGACAACAATGTCCTCACACGACCGGATCAAAGAGTGTTTCTAGGAGACGGGATGAATATGTGAGTTGATTTGCTTCATTCATTCAATATTTCATTTGAGATGTAGTGTATTGAGTCACAGTTTGAACTCTTTTCATAAATGGTAGGAGATGAAACATGGAAATGAGCCTGGGCGCGTAGAATTTTTTGCTGAAACTCATAAACACAAGGATGAAACTTTTATTGATGAAGCATCATGATAATTTGTGGTAAGGGTTAGTCGTTAATTTGAGTTGTTAGTGAATGTCTTGAGGAAATGGCAGTCATTGCATCTTTCCTAGTTGACACCCTTTACAAACTCCTTTAAAGTTTGAAACTTCTAACACCATTTTTAAAGAATTATTGTTTCTCTTAATTTATATAAACTGACATGTAACGCATACCATGTTGGAAGGGTAGGATGATATTGCAACCACCCCTTCAAAATCTTACTTCAGGGGGTTTAGATAAAGGGAAAAGTGAGCAAGCTAAGCTAGTTTAGAGACTCCAAAAATTTCTAATTCTTCTGTGTAGCAAAATCTTGAGGGGAAAATATGTGATTAATGGTGATAAAGTGGCACTTCTAACTCTTCTTAGTTATGGAAGTTTGTGATTTTTGGACTTAGATAGATATGACAAATTATTTCCTCTCATGGTTTGTTATGGCTTTGATCAGATAGATACTTAATATTATGGCAATTAAGTTAATTTTCTGTGAGAAAGTTCAGGTTTAATTGCTTATATGTTGAAATAGAAAGTGTTTTGAGTTTGATAGAGACACTGTATTTTTCTTATTAGTCAGATTTCCTTGTTTTCAAGAATTTGATTCTAGTTTTAGCCCCAGAGCAATAAACGAACAGTTTAATTTTAAAAATATCATAAAATTCGTCTCTTGTTGTGTGCTGATAGTACATGCTATTCTACAATGGAAATACACAACATTGGCAAACTCACATAGCCTGTCTTGTGGCAAGAACTGATATACTTTTTCTTTAAAAAAAAAGATTTATGAAAAAGTTAGTGCAGAGAATGACTTTGAAATGGGTGACACTGAGGGTAGACTGGTAGTAGCACTAAAAAAATAGATGATTATGTTGCCATGTTGGTTGCAGATAAGAAATGGCCCTGAATTGAGTGATACATTGCTGATGGCAAACATGGATGATTGGAACCAAATTGTGGAGACTTATTGATGTGGTAGTCATGTTAACATAAGTATTTTTATGACATTGTTAAACCTATTTTGTAAATAACCCGAGTGAAGAAATCTGATTATTGTATTTTCTTGAATATATAAGAAATATGATGGACGAATGTTTGTAAATTTATATTTCATTACTAAAGTAGTTATTGACGGATGTTCTTTCTTTTTTCTTAGTTCAATGTATTGGTGTTTGAGTATGTAAATGCTTCACTGGAGAAATTATGGACTTTGGTTGAACCTACTAGATAGTGGCACTGGATTGCATAATATTGGGGTGGATATTCTCCAAGCACTAGTAGATATGCTTCATTGATTGAATTTGAATTTATTTTTTTTTGGTAGTTGTTGACCTTGAATGATTTTGATAGTAACAAAAATCTTAATTAAGCACTAATGAATATTACTTAAGTAATACAGATTGTTAATAGTGCTTATACATCAAAGGAGACCAAGATTGTAGAAATTGATGAATCAATGTTGATGTCATTTCAATTGTTAGGAGCTAATTATATTTGCATTGCATTTTATTATATAGTCTTAATTAATTGAAGATATAAAATCTCCAAGTGATTTTATTAAATGCAAATAAATTCTTTGGGCTCAATACTTAACATTCTCTAATTGAATTTAAGAAGAATTTATGTTGGCATAGAAAATTACTTGAGCATTTGTAATATATCATTCTTCATATATCTAGCACACACATTATGCTTAAATTTGTAATATGTTTTGTCATCATCAAAAATGCCTCAATCAAGAAATTGATTAGATTAATTTTGATGATAACAAAACACTTTTGAAGTGTTTAACTTGTGTGTTTAATGTGCAAGAAAGTTTGATTAAATTAGGAGATTTTTTGGAACTCAAAAATCCAAAAAGAATAAAGAGATATGAAGAAAATTATGCTGAAAACACTGTTCATCCAAAAATCACTGTAGCAGCACTCCAACAGTGACCCAGTCGACTGGGTGAATAGTGCAGTCGATAGGTAAAAGTGGCAGAAGGTTCCCAGTCGACTGGTATGACTTACCAGTCGACTGGTAACACTATAGCAGCAAAAATGTGAATTTTTAAGAGGACCCAGTCGACTGGTATCACGACCCAGTCGACTGGTAGTTCAAAAATATGACTGTTGGGACTCGAAATCTGAGATTTTAAAAGCACAATCAATTCAAATTGAAGTCTAACGGCCATAATAATTGATGGCTATATAAACCCACTCAATTCAGCATTCAATAAGGAGGAGAAGACATTCAAAAAGAGAAGAACACACACAATCAAGTCATTCATTCTTTGAAACTCAAAAAAGCTTTGAAATACTCATGTTGAGCTATTCTTCAAGCTTTTCTTTGAAAGAGAGACATTATTCAGTTGTATAAGCTTTCATTTTTTGTCTCTCAACCATTTACTTTACAGTTTTTATTGTAAAGGGATTACTTTCGAGAGGAAAGGGATACTTCCGAAAGGAAGGGGATTACTTCCGAGAGGAAGGGGATTGTACGATTTGAGCAACACCCGTAAGTTGCTTGTGTTTCAGTTTGAGCAACACCCGTAAGTTGCTTGGTTTAGTGAAAGACTTCAAGGAGGATCCTTGAAGAGAGTGGACGTAGGGTCGGAAGGATTCCGATATTGCCGAACCACTATAAATCGAGTTTGCATCTCTCTAACTCTATCTCTTTAATTACTTTCATAATTACTTGCTTATAATTATTTATTATTCAAGTAAATGAGATTGATTGCTTAATTATTTTATAATTCAATTATCATTTCTATATTAAGCAATAAACTCTCTCATCTTTGTGCTAGTAATTTAGAAAGATTTAATTCCGCATATATTTTGTTATTTGAGATTGCAAAAAGTATTTAATTTTTTAATACCCAATTCACCCCCCTCTTGGGTATTGCCATAGTATATTTTGGACCTACAATTGGTATCAGAGCCTCGTTCTCAATTTTAGGCTTAATATCCTTGAGTTGATCCTATGGCAACTATATTTTTATAAGGAAGAGATCCTTCTAGTCCACCTCTTCTCCATGGAACAAATTTCACGCATTAGAAAGCTCAAATGAAGATTTTTATTCAAGCTCATGATTATTATGCTTGGTATTTCATTCTTGAAAATGAAAATGATTTTGATGTAAATGATTGTAAATTCATTCAACTAAATGCTAAAGTTATGAACATGTTTTATAGTTCTCTTGATCAAAATGAAGTTGATCAAATTTCCGCATGTAAGACCGTAAAAGAAATTTGGGATTTGTTGGAGGTCATACATGGAGGGAATGAGCAAGAAAAGAATTTCAAATTGAAAAACTTTGTTCATGACATAGAGCATTTTAAAATGAATGAAAATGAATCAATTTTTGATTCGCAAACCCGTTTTAGCATACTTGTTAAAACTTTATCTTTCATGGGTAAAATTTATTCTAACCTTGAACTTTTGAGAATATTTCTTAGGTCTTTGTCAAATCAATGAAAAATTATTTTGACAAAGCATTCTACAAGTGAAAGTTTAGAAAAGCTTGTGGAATCCCTCAAGAAGCATGAAAGCTACTTGGATTACATAATTGATGGTTCCACCACATCCTTACCTTTTATAGAAATTGAAGATCTTAATCGTGATGGTGATGAAGAAGAAGAAGACTCCTCGAATAAAGAGATCGAATGCGAGGAAATTACCAACCTATGTCTTATGGCAATCGACGACGAAAATGAGGTATCAACTTTTTCCTCTTCAAAAAATAACATTGTTAGCAGTAGTGAAGAATTGATAGAAGTCATAAATGAAATGTATGAAGAATTGAAGAAATTCGATTTTAGGAACACCATTCTTAAAAAAGAGGTGTCATCTCTTTCTAAAGAGATGGTAGGTTTAAGAGAAGAAAAAGATAAACTATCTTCATTACTTTATGATTCTTCTCAAGATCTTCTTAAAGATGAAAATGAAAACTTAAAGAAGAAGATAATAGAATTAAATGATACTATATCTAGACTTATGCTTGGAAAAGAAAAGCTAGATGAAGTGTTATCTTCCCAAAGATCAAGTGGAGGAAAATCTGGTTTAGGATATTCTCCATTGGGAAAGCAAAAATCAAAAGAGAGCTTATTCATGAAAGCCTCTTGTGTAGATGGAGCCTCTATTTCAAAATCTCCTAGCATGGTTAAGAGCACTCCCTCGATGAATGCTAGGAAGTCTAGAAATTTAAATGTTCATACTAAATTGAAGCATCCTAGAAATACTCATGCTTATATGTATGCTCATTCTAGAAAAGCTTATACACATCCTAGAAATAATTATCATGCTCATTCTAGGAACAATGTGTATAATCAAAGAATGCATTCTGCTCATGCTCATCCTAGGAATTACCATCATGGTTATCCTAGAAACAATATGCATACACAAAATAATGCTAGCATGTATCCTAGAATGCATCATCATTCATTTTCTGGAAATGACATGCATTTTCATACTCCTTACCATAGAAACATGTATCCTAGGAACTATTCTCCTAAGGATTATAGAAATGCACATGTAAGATATCTTAGAAATTTCTATGACTATCATGCTAGGATTGTGCATCATCAACTTGTTCATAGAGCACCACATGTTAAGAAAGTATGGGTCCTAAAAGGAACCGTATTTTCAAGGACTAACCCCAAAGGACCCAAGAAATTTTGGGTACCCAAAAATGCAATCGTGTATCCTTGTGTGATGTAGGTATGTCTCCACACCAAAGAAAAAGGTAACTGTTGGTACCTTGATAGTGGATACTCAAAAGCACATGACCGATGATAAAAGTGTATTCAAGGAGCTAACTCTAAGAGATGGTGGACTTGTCACCATCGGAGAAAACACAAAAATAAAGATCATCGGGCATGGAAAAGTTGGTAATGATTTCTCAACCATAGATAATGTATTGCTAGTATAAGGCCTTAAGCCAAATTTACTATGTATTAGTCAACTTTGTGACAAAGGTAACAAAGTCACATTTGAGACCTCTCATTGTCTAGTTATAGACATCAAGAATAACAAGATCAAATTTGTTGGCCATAGACATGAAAATGTCTACATATTTGATTTGAAATCCTTGTATTTCGAAAAGGAAAAATGTTTTCCTACCATTAGTGAAAATCCTTGACTATGGCATAGAAGGCTTGGTCATGTAAACATGAACTTGCTGAAAATTGTTTCAAGAAAAGATTTAGTCATTGGACTTCCTAAAATCAATTTAAAAAAAAAAAGACAAAGTATGCGATGCTTGTCAAATGGGAAAACAAACTAGAATTTCTTTTAAAGCAAAAAATATAGTTTCAACTACTAGACCTTTGGAACTTCTGCATATGGACTTATTTGGTCCAATTAGTACTATTAGTCTAGGTGGCCATCAATATACTCTTGTTATTGTTGATGACTATTCAATATATACCTTTGTTATTTTTATTGCTTACAAGGATGAAGCTTTCAAAGGATTTGAAAAGATTTGCAAAAAGGTTCAAAATGAAAAAGGAATTTGTATATCAAGCATAAGAAGTGATCATGGAAAAGGATTTGAAAGCCAAAGCTTTTCAAATTTTTGTGATGAAAATGGAATCAATCACAATTTTTTAGCTCCTAGAACTCCTCAACAAAATGGAGTTGTTGAGAGGAAAAACAGAGTTCTAGAAGAATTTTCAAGAACAATGCTTTGTGAAAATAGTTTAGCAAAATATTTTTGGGCTGAAGCCGCGAACACTTCTTGCTATATTTTAAATAGAATTTTAATTAGGCCAATACTTGATAAAACTCCATATGAACTATGCAAAGGTAGAAAGCCTAATATTTCCTATTTTCGTATATTTGGTTGCAAATGCTTCATCTTGAATAACAATAAAACTAATTTGGGTAAATTTGATTCTAAGACCGATGAAGGGATATTTTTAGGATATTCTACATCGAGTAAGGCTTATAGAGTCTTCAATAAGAGAACTCTAGTGGTAGAAGAATCTGTGCATGTAACTCTTGATGAGTCTAACCCTATTAGCAGTAGAGAAGTTTCCATTAATAATGATGCAGATTTTATTCCAAGAACATAAACACCTACTCTCATTGTTGACCAAAAGTGAGATCTTCTCAAACAAATGAAGGGATAGCAACTCCAAATTTGGACCAACTATCCTCAAGTCAACAAGAGGAAAATCTACCCAAGGATTGGAGGTATGTAAATCGTCATCCAATTGATCAAGTAATTGGTGATCCTTCACAAGGGGTAAGAACTCGCTCTTCCATTAGAAATATTTGCAATTTTGTAACTTATTTGTCTCAAGTAGAACCTAAGACATTTATAGAAGCTGAAAAAGATAATGATTGGATAATTGCACTGCAGGAAAAGATAAATCAATTTGAGAGAAACAATGTTTGGAAACTAGTTCCAAGACCTAAAGATCATTCAATTATTGGAACTAAATGGGTATATAGAAATAAAATGGATGAAAATGGAATAGTAACTAGAAATAAGGCTAGACTAGTTGCTAAGGGATATAACCAAGAGGAAAGAATAGATTTTGATGAAACATATGCTCCCGTAGCTAGATTAGAACCTATTCGAATATTATTAGCCTTTGCATGCTTTAATAAATTCAAGTTATTTCAAATGGATGTGAAAAGTGCCTTTTTAAATGGCTTTATAGAAGAAGAGGTTTATGTTGAACAACCTCTTGGATTTGAAAATCCTAGTCTTCCAAATCATGTCTTTAAGCTTTCTAAAGCTCTATATGGGTTGAAGCAAGCTCCAAGAGCATGGTATGAAAGATTAAGTAAATTTTTGATTGACAATGATTTTGTAAGAGGTAAAATAGACACAACTCTCTTCACAAAAACTCACAAAAATAACACTTTGATAGTTCAAATATATGTTGATGATATTATATTTGGTGCTACTAATGAATCTATGTGTCAAGAGTTTGCAAAGTGCATGCAAGGTGAATTTGAAATGAGCATAATGGGAGAACTTACCTACTTTCTTGGACTGCAAATCAAGCAACTAAAAGGAGGTATCTTCATCAATCAACAAAAGTACATCAAAGATCTACTAAAGAGGTTCGAGATGGAAAACTCAAAGCCAATTGGAACGCCTATGAGCACAACCACCAAACTTGATCTTGATGAATGAGGTAAAACTGTAGATTCTAAATATTATAGAAGCATGATAGGTGCTTTACTGTATTTGACTGCAAGTAGACCTGATATAATGTTCAGTGTATGCATGTGTGCTAGATTTCAATCTAATCCTAAGGAATCACATGTAGTTGCAGTAAAAAGAATCCTTAGATATCTACAAGGGACCCAGACCATAGAATTATGGTACTCTAGAGAATCATCTTTTGAGCTAGTAGGATATTCAGATGCTGATTTTGCTGGATGTAGGTTAGATAGAAAAAGCACAAGTGGAACATGCCAATTCTTAAGTGCTATGTTAACTTCTTGGCTCTCCAAGAAACAGAATTCCGTTGCACTATCAACCGCTGAGGTGGAATATGTAGCAGCTGGCAGTTGTTGTGCCCAAGTATTATGGATGAAACAACAACTAGAAGACTATGGCATGAGTCTAAAAAATATTCCTATATTTTGTGATAATACTAGTGCCATCAACCTAACCAAAAATCCTATTCAGCACTCTAGAACCAAGCATATAGAGATTAGACATCATTTTCTAAGAGACCATGCTCAAAAAGGTGATATAAGATTGGAATTCATTCATTCAGAAGATCAAATAGCTGATATTCTTACAAAACCCTTAAGTGAAGCTAGTTTTTGTAAGATTAGAATGTTGATGGGATTGCTTGATTTAGATAAACTGAATGTTTGATTACATCTCATTTCATCATTTGCATGTTTGACATTGACTGAAAGAATATTAATCATTTTTTAATTATTTCCCTCACTCAAAAATGTCATAGATAAACAAATTCGTGCTAAAAATTCAAGACTGGAAATTTTACTAAGGGTGACCCAGTCGACTGGTACATGTGACCCAGTCGACTGGTAAGTCTCTGCCAGATCTTCCAGTCGACTGATAATTTTGACCAAGTCGACTGGTAACTCTCTACCAATTCTTCCAGACGACTGGTAAGTCTTCTCCAGTCGTCTATTAGATCAAATCCTTGTTTGGAGCAATTTAATACTCAAATATTAATTGTTCTTTGATAAATTCTCTTTGATTTGGCATTGGATAAATCAAGTAATGAGCTTGAATTTAGATTTGATAATTACTTTTGAGTTATTTATCTATCAAGCATGAGCTGAATATGAAACTTTCTATTATATATGCTTGAGTTTGAAATTAATGATTATCTTTGCATTGAATTGATAATCATCTAATTATTGAATCTAACATACCCTAAAAATGATATTTGATTGATAATTGAAAATTATATTTCGGTGCATATATGCAGGAGAAGTAATTTTTTTTCAAGTACTTATAGATATTTCCGATTTGAACATCTTTTTGAGTAGTTGATGAGCTCTTTGTCTTAATTATTCAATCAATCAACTACCGATAAGGCTTGTTAAGCTTTATCCAATTTTATTTCTCTTGAAAGTTAAAAAAAATTACTTTAGACTTTTTGAAAGGGGGAGAAAATCTGATTTATTGATAAAAGAGAAAACCTTTGGTAAAATCGTTTTACTCAAATGAGTTTTAAATACTTGATAAACTCTTTTGGATTTGTTTTAAATTTGGTTATTATATCTTGAGAATTTTATCTCTATGTTCTAAAGGAACTCTTTCAAAAGCTTTATAGTTCTTGATATCTTGTAAAATGATTCTTTTCTCAAAATGTTTCATCAAAATATTTTCAATAGCATATTTTGAGGGGGAATTCTTCTTTGAAATCTACCTTTTTTATTATGACAAAAAGTGGGAGAAAAATAAGAATATTAGAGATCTTGTTAGACCTTATTCTTAAGATTTTTGTCACCATCAAAAAGGGGAAGATTGTTGACCCTGAATGATTTTGATAGTAACAAAAATCTTAATTAAGCACTAATGAATATTACTTAAGTAATACAGATTGTTAATAGTGCTTATACATCAAAGGAGACCAAGATTTTAGAAATTGGTGAATCAATGTTGATTTCATTTCAATTGTTATGAGCTAATTATTTCGCATTGCATTTTATTATATAGTCTTAATTAATTGAAGATATAAAATCTCCAAGTGATTTTATTAAATGCAAATAAATTCTTTGGGCTCAATACTTAACATTCTCTAATTGAATTTAAGAAGAATTTATGTTGGCATAGAAAATTACTTGAGCATTTGTAATATATCATTCTTCATATATCTAGCACACACATTATGCTTAAATTTGTAATATGTTTTGTCATCATCAAAAATGCCTCAATCAAGAAATTGATTAGATTAATTTTGATGATAACAAAACACTTTTGAAGTGTTTAACTTGTGTGTTTAATATGCAAGAAAGTTTGATTAAATTAGGAGATTTTTTGAAACTCAAAAATCCAAAAAGAATAAAGAGATATGAAGAAAATTATGCTGAAAACACTGTTCATCCAAAAATCACTGTAGCGACGCTCCAACAGTGACCCAGTCGACTGGGTGAATAGTGCAGTCGACTGGTAAAAGTGGCAGAAGGTTCCCAGTCGACTGGTAACACTATAGCAGCAAAAATGTGAATTTTTAAGAGGACCCAGTCGACTGGTATCACGACCCAGTCGACTGGTAGTTCAAAAATATGACCGTTGGGACTCAAAATCTGAGATTTTAAAAGCACAATCAATTCAAATTGAAGTCTAACGGCCATATTAATTGATGGCTATATAAACCCACTCAATTCAGCATTCAATAAGGAGGAGAAGACCATTCAAAAAGAGAAGAACACACACAATCAAGTCATTCATTCCTTGAAACTCAAAAAAGCTTTGAAATACTCATGTTGAGCTATTCTTCAAGCTTTTCTTTGAAAGAGAGACACTATTCAGTTGTATAAGCTTTCATTTGTTGTCTCTCTACCATTTACTTTACAGCTTTTATTGTAAAGGGATTACTTCCGAGAGGAAGGGGATACTTCCGAAAGGAAGGGGATTACTTCCGAGAGGAAGGGACCACTTCCGAGAGGAAGGGGATTGTACGGTTTGAGCAACACCCGTAAGTTGCTTGGTTTAGTGAAAGACTTCAAGGAGGATCCTTGAAGAGAGTGGACGTAGGGTCGGAAGGATTCCGATATTGCCGAACCACTATAAATCGAGTTTGCATCTCTCTAACTCTATCTCCTTAATTACTTTCATAATTACTTGCTTATAATTATTTATTATTCAAGTAAATGAGATTGATTGCTTAATTATTTTATAATTCAATTATCATTTCTATATTAAGCAATAAACTCTCTCATCTTTGTGTTAGTAATTTAGAAAGATTTAATTCCGCATATATTTTGTTATTTGAGATTGCAAAAAGTATTTAATTTTTTTAATACCCAATTCACCCCCCTCTTGGGTATTACCATAGTATATTTTGGACCTACAGTAGTAATTGAATGAAAATTTTGTGATTTTTGGACCTAGATAGATATGATAAATTATTTCCTTTCATTGTTTGTTGTGGATTTGAGAGGTTATTATTATTTTTATATACAATCATGATCTTCTTAAGTTGAGAGATGCTGAGAAGGGGAAGGGAGTTTATCAACTTGGCTAAGCTTTGTTTAATACCCCATATTTTCCCAAAAGATTCACTTCACCACTGCTAAGCATAGATTAATTTATACTGCCTTTTGTTGATGGTTGCTACCTCAATTAACTAGGTGAAACTTAGATCATTGTTTGGTGTATTTTGTTTGGACTGTATTTTTGTTTTTCATTTGCAGAAGGTTTTATGGAAATATAGGGGAAATTCTGTCCGTTTTTCTATAAAATCTGATAAGCAACTTTTCTTTTATGTAACTTTCGCTGCATAATCTTTGGGGGAGTTTAATCTTTATTGTTTCATAATTGTAGGTGATAGCTGAAGCTCGTGTTGCCGAACTTGTTGCAGCTTTAGGATCTTTTGATGCTAGCAATACAAAATGAAGTCTTCACCAAGCTTATGGGTGAAGAGAGTTCTAGTCGTGTCCGAGGTTAAGGGTTTGGAGTTATACCCTTTGCCGTGTATGGACTTTTAGCTCAAATTAGGAATGATATGGGATACAATGGGGCTTATGCTGAAGAGATAAATAGTTTGAAAGCACAAATAGAAGAAAACAATCAACAGCATGCACATCAGATTCAAGAAATAATAGCGAAGCGCGATGATCAAATGAACAATATTCAATCCCAAGTTGATGAGCTGAAGTCTTTACTACAACAGTTGGTTAATAGAGGACCTCATAATTGATTTCAAGTGTGATGGTAAAATAATTTTTCAGACTACATTCTATTACTTTGTTTTGTATGAATTTTATATGTTAACAATGATTTTTTTTGTGTGTAAATGAGATGACTTTTGTATTGGTATTTGAATTTTTATAGATTTGATGGTATATTTTATATATTGAAGAACATTTGAATTTTTATGGATTTGATGGTATATTTTATTTATTGAAAGGTGAATAGTGTTGATATTTAAGCCAAAATAATGTAAAAATACAATTAAACCCACTCAATATAGCGGCGCTTATATACCAGCGCTTAAAAGGGCTGCAATATAGCAGCGCTTAGAAGTGCCGCAATATAGCGGTGCTTCTAGGCACCGGTATATTACGGCGCGTAAAAGGGTCGAAATATACTGGTGCTTAAAAGGGTCGAAATATAGTGGCACTTCTAAGTGCCCAAAAAAATGCATATTGCGGCGCTTTCTTTAAGTGCTGGTATTGGCACTTCGACACCATACATGCCAGTACTTTATCCGGCACTTGCAATAAGCGCCGGTATTGCATATTGTGGCACTTTAAAGCACTGAAATATGCAAAAAAAAAGCGTCGGCGTTAACTTTTTATCTTGTAGTGACTACATATATTAAAAAAAGACTAAAATCTTTTCCAATAACTGGAGAAAATTTTCTCAAAGTGCACTATTGGATGAATGACATATCAACACTATGGATGACGTGACATTCATCCAATTGTGTACTTGGGAGGAATTTTTCCCAAGTTATTGGAGATGATTTTCTCCTTATAAAAAGGGATCACGATCTTCTCCATTTAATAATTGAGATGGAGATCAAGAACATGGTGAGATTAAATGTCACATTGACAAATTTGAATTTTAATATTCTCCTTTTGATGATGTGGCATTCAATCTCATCATAAACTTGACTTCACCATAAACTTGACTTTATTTCAATTTTCAAATGGAGAAGATTATCCATAAAAAAAAAATAATCTTTCATTTGTTGTTGTACCCACAACCACATTAATTAGTAATTCAATTAAATATTTGCAAATGGATTATTAAGATAGGACCAATGCCACATAAATGATAGTACCCTTCTCCTTTATAGCTTATGTGTTAATGGTTACAGCAAGAAAATTGAATTCCAACTCCCAATGTATTGCATAACATTTTCTTTGACCATTTCCAACATAATTGTTCGGTTCAATTCATTGAATGATTTTTTTTAAAAAAATTATTTTATAATTAATTGATCACAAATTCTTACTTCCATGTATTCAAATCATTCAATAGTATTCTACTTAATTGAATGAAGAAATTATGATATTATGATATTTTTTGTTTATTTACCAACATTTATTTGGGATGAAGATTTTGGCGTGGAGAATTTTGATCTAAGAAGTTAAAATTCAATGATGTAACATTCTTATATCGTTATTGGTGTCGTTTTTTTTATTTGTCTTCATTATTTTTGTAATTGGTACATACTCTGGAAAAAATTTAAATTTCAAAAACCAGAACGTGATAATTCAAGTAAATGCATAGAAATATTTTTAAAAAAAGGTTTTTTTTTATGATCTTACCCAATTTTGAACGGATTTGAAGTTTTAATGAGTTATTTTAAACATTTAAATTTCGTTGCTTATTCGGATTTTAATATTTTTGTATAATATCAAATTATATATTAGGCTTATGCATATGATATCGTTTAAGTTATTTGAATTTCAACAACTTAAAATACATACATTGTTTTCGAAACAATTTTTCTTATTGATTTTAACATAAATTTATAAAAATATTATAATTTAGCACATCATTTTGCCCAAAACTTAATTTACCGTTGATCCTAAATCTTAATGCTCATGATTTATTCTCATGTTTATACTTAAATTTTCTCTCTTTTTTCCCAAATAAATACAACAAAAATGACTAAACGAAAGTATTTCAATTTCTAGCACTTTCTGCCACGTGGCTTGATCCGTTATTCCCTCTTTCTACCCATTGCCAGCTCGCTGGGCCCTTACTCCTTACCTTGCATTAATTCTCCTTAAACCCTCCCAATAAACCCTTCCAAAAAACAGTACTGTGTCTGTAAAAGAAAACCTTCAAAAAATGGCGGTGTTGCTAACTACTGTCGCCACCACCACAAGGTTCCTCCCAAAGCTCCCTCAACTCCACCTCCACCACCACAATCACCGACACATCACCACTATACGGTGCCTCAAATCAACTTCTCCAAAGAACATTCCCCCAGTGACCTCAATCTTAATAATAAACATTAATTATTTGAAAAAAATACTTAATTTTTTTCCCTTATAAAAAGTTCAATTTAATTTGTTTTTACGTTATCTTTAAATTATTTTGTTGGGTTTCTTGGTACAGGGAACCGTGTCTGAAAAAGGATCCGGCTCAAGCTATCGAGACCAAGAGAGAGAAGATTGGGATGACATAGCTCTCTTTATCTGCTAATTATTTTTTTTTTTTTTTGTTTCGTTTTTTTCTGGTTTATGGTTTCATGTCCTCCTTAGTCCGTGGTTATGTTCTTCTAAAATATGAATCTTGGAATGTTAATGAAAACCACCCGTAAAGAATTTGTTTCTAAATCTTTTCTGGGTTATTGTAGTTTTGATTTGATTTTTCTTGGTGGTAATTTGTTTGTTTGTGGAGATTTGAGGGAGTGGAGACTGTATGCAGTACATTGTTGTAAACTCTAAGCACAAAGTAAAAAATATCTGAACGAATGTTTTTTAATTCAAAACAAACTGTTGGCTTATATAAGCCTTACAAACAGATAAAATTGGAAACAAACAATTTATGTTTTAATGGTTCTAATAACGTGGTAAATGGCTAAGGAAATAGTCAGACTTTACCTACATATCTTAAATAATAGGATTTATTAACTGAATGAACTTTTGAAAACTTCAACTGTAACTCTAACAACCCCAACATACATGACTTATTTGCTTATGAATGCACGTTCTTTAACCAATAAAAGAGAGCTGTAGTAAGGTAACGAGAATGAGATGGTGATAGGATGGTTACTTTGTGCTTGCTACAGTACTGAGGTGTGAGGTCTGCAAAACAGAGTCTCATCATACTAAAAATACTCATCTCTCTCTTTGTACGTAAGAACCCTACTGGCTAAAGTCTCTCTCTGTGTAAGAACCCTATTGGCTAAAGGCTCTCTTATAAATGATATTTTGGGGGTAAATGTAAATGCCACTACTGTTAAAGAAATTCTCTATTCTGTTTACTTTTTTTGGATAAAATGCAAACAAGATTCTTTATTTTGTTACCGTATATCCATCCATACAGCAAGTTACGGTTAGATTCAGACCACCATATATTTTTCGTTTGGGTGAATTAGTGGCAGATATTTTCGGTGTAAAAGTAAAACAAAATGCATTACTATATCGTACCATGGTACGTAAATTGTCTACATTCTTTGGTTCCTTGGTTGTACATAGTTAAGGAATACGCGCTTATGCAGCACACCCTGCAACACCGATGGTACGAGTTAACGTAACATACGTGATGATGGTCGTTACTAAAATGCGACTATTGTGTACTCCTTTACTTTTGCACTAAAAAATCATTAGTAGACAGAGATTATTGGGGGTCGATCAGGCTTGTGAGGTGTTAAATTTAAGAGAAGAAGTGAGACAATACAAAGAGGATAATTGTATTGAATGGTGTGATTTATTTACAAGAGAGCTATCTTATTTATACAAGACAATAAGAGAGGCAAAGTTATACACAACCAATGTGGCACTAAACCATCTAAGCTCATATAATACATTAACATCCCCCCTCAAACTCAAGGCGGTAAGTGGGAGGTGAACTTGAGTTTGGAAACCAGAGAGTGAAAGTGTCCGAGTGGATGAGCCTTAGTGAAAACGTCAGCTGTTTAATTGGCTAATGGATTGTAGACGAACCGTATTATGGAGAACGTGATGACGGATGAAGTGGCAATCATTCTCGATGTGTTTTGTACACTCGTGGAAGACATCATTGTGAGCGATCTGAATAGCACTCCTGTTGTCACAATGTAGGATAATGGCAACAGGAGAAGAGATACCTATGTCAGCGAGTAGCCATCGAAGCCAGAGAAGTTCTTGAGTTACATCAGCCATGACACGATATTCAACTTCAGTACTAGAGCGAGCAACCACAGTTTATTTCTTACTACGCCAGGAAATGAGAGAATTACCCAAAAAGAAACAGTAACCAGTGGTTGAACGTCTGTCAGTGGGGTCTCCAGCCCAATCGGCATCAGAATAGGCTTGTAAGATGGGAGCAGACTGTGATGAGAAATTAAGGCCATGAAATAAAGTACCCTTGGCATACTAAAGAATGCGAAGAACAGCCGAGTAATGGGCAGTCCAAGGAGCGGACAAGAACTGACTGACCTGATGAACAGCATAGGCAATGTCAGGACGAGTGACAGTAAGATATACAAGACTTCCAACCAGTTGGCGATATAGAGTGGCATCATGAAGAGGTGAACCATCGAGTGGGGTAAGTCTGACGTTTGGCTCGAAAGGAGTAGTGGCAGTGGTTGAGTCAGTGATCCCAGCCTTGGAAAGGAGATCCGAGGCATATTTAGCCTGAGAGAGAAAAAAAATCCATCAGAACTAGATGAGACTTCGAGGCCAAGAAAATAGGTGAGCACACCAAGATTTTTCATCTCGAATTGGTCACTGAGAAACTTTTTGAGTTCAAAAATACCATGTAGATCATCTCTAGTAATAACCATATCATCACGTACAGTAAAAGAAGGATAATACAGTTGGCAGTATAGCGGATAAACAGAGCCGAATCATGAGCACTCGGTGTGAACCCAAACTGATGAATGGTAGTGCTGAATTTGGCAAACCAGGCATGTGGAGCTTGTTTCAAATCATATAGGGCACGGCGAAGGCGACAAACTTTGTTTCGAGAGGGTGGGGTATTGATAAGAGTCATAAAATGCATCTTAACAGTAATTAATTGTTGTCATTTTAAGGTTGATCTAGGTTTTAATTGCACTTTTATACGTTAACAACTCTAAAGTATCATTCTTGGATCATTGATCTATTTTGGTGCATTTTCAAGTACTTTAAGCTCAAAAGAGGAGGAAAAGTTATTATTACTTGAGGCACAAAGACTCGAGGCATACTGGAGTGAAGGAATGCTTCCGGAAGGACAAGATAGAGAGCTTAAAAGAGCAACAACTGCTGCCCGAACTGGAAAGGAGTTTCACTAAATTGCCAAAATTGCCCGTACAGATCAATCATCTTTGCAAATTAAACTGTATTGATACAAGAAGAACTAGGAGATGAGCCATATATGCTTAGAAAGATCCAGAAGTCTATTTTCTGGAGAATTTTACGGTTCATAAAAATGATGATTGATCTGTATGGGCAATTCTGGCAATTTAGTGAAACTCATTTCCAGTGTGGGCAGCAGCTGTTGCTCTTTTAAGCCCTCCATCTTGTCCTTCCGGAAGCATTCCTTCACTCCAGTATGCCTCGAGTCTTTGTGCCTCAAGCAACGATAACTTTTCCTCCTCTTTTGAGCTTAAAGTACCTGAAAATGCACCGAAATAGATCATTGATCCAAGAATGATACTTTAGAGTTGTTAACGTATAAAAGTGAAATTAAAACCTAGATCAACCCTAAAATGACAACAATTAAGTACTATTAAGATGCATTTTATGACTCCCATCACAACCCCCAACTAGCTTATTGCTAGTCCCTAGCAATTCAAGCGAAAACAAGAGATGAATTCTACGGCGGGAATCAAAGTAAATGAAAAGCAATATTAGTGTTAACCAAGAGTAATTCACATTTTGTCTCAAAAATTGCACATAACACACGACACAAAGAATCATTAAATTTCACCCAAATTCAAAAGTAATCCAAACATCAATCTTAAAATCGTTATTGACTCTTAATATCCATCTTATCACAAACCATTAATCCGAACACCCGGATGATTTTAAGCATAACATTCATGAATACAAGTCTTGGCCTCTAAAAACATAATAAATTGCGTGACATCAATCACGAAAACAAGCTCTATAGGCTCACTTTTCAAATCACTCTCCACTATTGTAGAAAAATCACACTACATTGGATCAAAAAGTCTTTAATAAGCTTGCAACGTTAGGCTAAGGTAAAGGTTAAGGAAGAACGGGAAAGATTCACAAATAAAAGAACTCAATTTCTTAGCTTTAAACACAATCATTTTAAGCACTTGGTAACCTTTACTTCAACACCCAACTCTTTCAACTATTTTTCGAGCATTTCTTTCAATGAATCACCATTTTTTTTTCTTTTCTTTCTTCTCCATAATTCGTTTTTTTTTTAGATGGCACATGACCATTCACCTCCTCTTTCATTCTTTTTCTTTTCTTTTCTACAACCCCCAACTTATCTTCTTTAATATACTTGGGTTATGGTTTTTCATATTTCCATCATTATTCCTCTTGAGTGCTTCTCAACAATGTGTACAACTAAGTTCTTTTAAAAGAAAGGTAAGGATAAAATATTTTTAGGCTCATGATGGTAAGTAAATGGGCTTTTGAAAGAAACAAGGCTCAAATTCTTTTTCAAGAAAAATGGTCAAATAGGTGACTAGTGATATATGTTGCAAGGGTAGGTTTGAAAGGCTCAAACGGTTCAAAAATTGCTTATATCATATCCTAAGTAGTGTGCATTCTAGGAATTCGCCTCAAGTGATTATCAAATAAGTTCTAGAGCTTGTCGAGACCGCAAAAATATTCACAAAATAATCACACATAAAACTTCTCTAAATGTTTAAGACTAATCATACTATATTACCACAAACTAGAGTCTCTAACCAAATTAAGATTGACACTTAAATTATTCTCAAACCGAAGCATGATTTAACTTCTTCTACATGCTATTTGCTATCTCAATTAAGCTCATATCATTGACATGTGAATTAACACTAAGGCTAACACAAAGCATGCTTAAAACAAAAGATACAGATAATGACACCAAGCAGTTTAATGAAAGGCAAATCATATGTTTCCTCCACCCCCAACTAAGAATTACATTGACCTCAATGTGAAAGAGAAAGTAAAGGAAACTCCCCTTTTGTAATCACAAGTGCACAGCAGTTGAAAGCGGCGCATCTCCATTTGAACTACATGTTATACTTTTTGTTAAAAGGTTGATCTACAAAATAGAACAAACAAAAAGAAAGCAACAACGGGGTACCATGAAGAATCCCACCTTATGTTAGCATATGAACTTGGAAAGAAACAACTGAAAATAAAGTACAAAAAATAATGAGAATGAAAACATATTGAATGATAGAGTAGTAAGTTGATAAAAAAAATAAAATAAAATAAAATAGAATAAAAAAATAGGGAAACAAACAAGATAGAACCCAGAATTAATCATCAATATCTTCAGGCTCGGCCTCATTCTCTTCACGTTCCCCTTGAGGTGGATCGAAAGATGAACCCGGATAAGGTGGCATGGTGGGAAAATGATCCATATGACATCCAGTAGTGGAGGCAATGTGATGGTATATTTGACCAAAAGAAGAGAATACCTCCGCTTGATAATCAGCTTGCCTAGACAAGAACTATTCTTGACGATCTAGCCTATTAAACAACAGTTTATGGTGTTCTTCAAAATGATGCTCTAAACGGTCAAGACGCTCTACAACAGTGAAATTCCTAGGGGGAGAAGGGGGAGCAGAAATCATGGCTCCCTCTTCCGGATTTGGCGGCCTTGAGGTTTTAATTAGATTGAGCATGTAATCATCGATGGGTTTCTTGGGTGGTTGGTGCTCTTCGAGACAACTGTAAGAGACATCAGCTTGGATGCATAGTTGGGTAAGCAAAGAAGGAAATTATAATCCAAGCTTATGTCGCACCGTGTGCAAGATAGAATCGAATATAATTTCACCCACACCGTGTGTAAGATAGAATCAAATATAATTTCACCCACATCTATAGTCATACCCATCAAAATGGCATATATCAAAACAGCTCTTTTAATAGTCAGGTCACTATAATGTAAAGTAGGCATCATCCTTTGACACACAAAATATTGTCAAGCTCGAGCATTGACATTCAAAGATGCGCTGGGTAAGGTTTTAGGGGCATCACCCATCATTTTCCAGGTTGTGCCCGGAATACATAGAGTGTTGCAAATCTCATCATAATCAATATTAGATACATATGCAAGATACTCACTGTGTTCTATGTCGGGTAACCCATAAAACTTATTGATGGAAGAGCGGCTAAAAGAGACTATTTTTCCTCTAACTAAGACTTTACCATTCCTATGTTCGTCGGAATTGGCATAGAATTCGCGAACTATGTTTGGTAGAGAATTAGATGGCTGTCTTGAAAAATTGCCCCGATTTCTATCAAGAATCATTCTAAATAAGAATGGGTTTCCCCTCTCAGTGATATTGAATCCTCGCTCGGGAATGATTTTCCTAGCACTTAACAAGCTATTATATCTCTCACAAGCCTCAAAGCTCACAAATTTTGACTCATCATACTCTTGTTGTTGTTTCCCCCTAGATCTTTTGATTTTTGGTGCCATGAAAGTCAAATATATAGAACAATAGATGTAGAGCAAAATTGAACCACCAAAGAACGCAAGTGAACAATCAAGGGAAGAAATTAGACTTACTTGAGGTCCAAAGTGGGAGAAAGGAAAGACTAACCACCACCTTGAAGTTTTGCTTGATGAACACCAAAAGCTTTCTTAGAACCAAGTTAAGTGGAGGAATTTCCAATAGAAATTGCAAGATTAGGGTAAATTTCTACAAGAAATGAAGGTAAAATAAAGAAATTTAGAGTAAAAGTAAGGAGGGAGGCTAGGGTATGGAGAGGGAAAGGGAGAAAAGAGAGAAAGGCTGCTGAAATCATGAGTGTGAAATGAAGAGGAGAAGTGCAGATAGTAGGGATTTTGAATTAAAAGGGTTTGGGCTTGGGCTTGAGGTGCGGCGCGGGCTGGGTGAGGCGCGGTGTGGGCTGGGCCAGTGTGTGTGCGCATACTGTGTGGCGCTGCGTGGGCCTGGCGAGGTGCACCTTGACCTGGGCCTTGCTGGGCTAGTGTGTGTGCGCACACTGTGCGGCGCAGCGTAGGCCTGGCGAGGCACACCTTGACCTGGGCCTTGCTGGACCAAAAAAATGCTGTTTGCTTGCCAAAAATAAAAAATAAAAATAGAATTAGCCAAAAAATAATCTTAAATTAATTAAAACTAAAAAAATAAAATTTAAGATAAACTCACAAAACGAAAAAAAAAATCAAAATCAAAATCAAAATAAAAGGAAAAAAAACGTACCTTGGTTGTGTGATTAAGTTTAAGGTAAATAGACTGGATCCATAATTGGAATGTCTTTCACCTCCGGATCTTGCCTATTGATTAAGATCTTAAGGCACTGACCGTTCACTTTAAAAATCCGACTGTCCCTAGTGTCCTCAATTTCCACTGCTCCATTTTCGAAAACATTTTTTACTATGCAAGGACCAGTCCACCTTGACCGAAGTTTTCCAGGATGCTTATGGAGTCTAGAGTCGTATAAGAACACCCGATCATTGGGTTTAAATATTTTTCTCGAAATGTTTTTATCATGGAATACTTTCATCTTAGCCTTATAGATTCTAGAATGCTCATAAGCATCGTTTCTTAATTCCTCTAACTCGGTCAACTGGTATTTCCTAAGCTTACCCGCTTCTCCTAGGTCAAGATTAAAAGACTTGATGGCCCAATAAGCTCGGTGCTCGAGCTCTACAGGTAAGTGACATGGCTTTCCAAAAGCAAGCCGATAAGGTGACATACCTAAGGGGGTTTTAAAGGCTGTATGGTAGGCCCAAAGCGCATCAACTAGTCTCAAAGACCAATCCTTACGATCCGAGTTAACCGTTTTTTCTAAAATTTGTTTAATTTCTCTATTAGCAAGCTCTACTTGTTCACTAGTCTGAGGGTGATAAGCAGTAGAAATTTTATGCAATACCCATATTTTTTCATCAAGGCTTCAAAAGAACGGTTGCAAAAGTGTGTACCTCGATCACTAATTATAGCACGTGGTGTACCAAATTGAGATAACACATTTTCTTCAAGAAATTTAATTACCGTTCGATTATCATTGCTTCGGCAAGCTGCTGCCTCTACCCACTTAGATACATAATCTATTGCCACGATGATATATTGGTATCCGAAGGAAGGAGGAAAAGGTCCCATAAAATCGATGCCCCAACAATCAAAGATTTCAATCACTAAAATAGGGTTTAAGGGCATCATATTTCGTCGAGACACAGCTCCTAACTTTTGACACCGTTCACATGAGCAGCAATAGATGTTTGCATCTTTAAACAAGGTAGGCCAATAAAATCCACACTGTAAAATTTTTGCAGCTGTTTTTTTCATTGAAAAGTGGCCTCCACAAGCTTGGGTATGACAAAATTCTAAGACGCTAGCAATCTCTTCATTAGGGATGCAACACCTTAAAATTTAGTCAGGGCAGTACTTGAAAAGATAGGGGTCATCCCAATAAAAATTACATACCTCATATAAAAATTTCCTCTTGTCTTGAGCACTCCAATCCATAGGTATCTCACCTGTAGCCAAATAATTCACGATGTGAGCAAACCATGGTAGAGAAGTGATGGAGAGTAATTGCTCATCGGGAAAATCATCTTTGATTGGCATGTCATCACAAGTTTCCTCGAATGTAAGTCTCGAGAGATGGTCGGCTACTATGTTCTCCGCTCCTTTCTTATCCTTGATGGTGATGTCAAATTCTTGCAAGAGAATGATCCATCGGATTAGTCATGTCTTAGCATCCTTCTTTGTAAGAAGATACTTGAGGGCTGCATGATCTATGAAAATAAGGATAGAAGAACCAATCAAATAAGCACGAAATTTATCTAAAGCAAATACTACGGCTAGCAATTCTTTTTCAGTTGTAGAGTAATTTATTTGAGCATTATTTAGAGTTTTACTAGCATAATAAATGACAAAAGGTTTTCCTTCCCTTCGCTGTCCAAGAACAGCACCTACAGCGTAGTCACTAGCATCACACATAATTTTAAAAGGTAGAGTCCAATCTGGTGACTGCATTATAGGTGCGGAAGTAAGCTTGCCAATTAGTATTTGGAAGGTTTCTTGACAAGCTTGTGTCCATTCAAAGGGGGTGTCTTTAACGAGGAGGGTACATAGAGGTCTAGATATGCTTGAGAAATTTTGTATGAACCTCCTATAAAAACCAGCATGACCAAGGAAAGATCTCACATCCTTTATTATTTTAGGAGTAGGTAATTTAGAGATTAATTCAATTTTAGATTGATCAACCTCTATTCCTTTAGAAGAGACAATATGCCCTAGGACAATACCAGATGGTACCATGAAATGACATTTTTCCCAATTTAAAACCAATTCTTTCTCCTCATAGCGAATCAATACTCTCTCTAAATTCATTAAGCATGCATCGAATGAAGATCCAAAAACAGTTAGGTCATCCATAAAAACTTCCATGCAATTTTCAACCATGTCACTAAAGATACTCATCATACAACGTTGAAAAGTAGCAGGAGCATTACACAATCCAAATGGCATTCTACGAAAAGCATAGGTGCCAAAAGGACAAGTGAAAGTGGTCTTTTCTTGGTCTTCTAATGCAATTGCGATTTGATAATAACCGAAATAACCATCTAAAAAACAGTAGAAAGGATTACCAGCTACACGCTAAAGAATTTGATCAATAAAGGGGAGTGGGAAGTGGTCTTTCCGGGTGGCAGCATTTAATTTTCTATAATCAATGCACATACGCCACCCGGTCACAAGTTTGGTAGGGACTAGTTCTCCTAGGTCATTCTTCACCACCGTGACTCCGGACTTTTTAGGGACTACTTACGTAGGGCTGACCCACTTACTATCAGCTATGGGATAAATAATACCCGCATCTAATAGTTTCAGTACTTCGTTTTTCACTACTTCTTTCATAGTGAGGTTTAGCCTACGTTGAGGGTCTTTACGAGGACTAGCTCATTCATCTAAATTTATTTTATGGGAGCAGATTAGGGGATTAATTCCCTTCAAATTAGCCATGCTCCATCCTAAAGCTGATTTATGTGCATTCAAAGTTTGAAATAATTTCTTACCTTGGGTTTCAGATAATTCAGTGGAAATTATAACAAGAAAGGTATCACCTGGACCGAGAAAAGCATGCTTTAATCCCTTTGGTAATGGCTTTAATTCGACCTTAGGTGCTTCCATATTTGAGGGGACTTGTGTCTGGCTTCTTTTGCGCAGCTCCTCAAACCTTGGTTGCCATGCCCGCTTGCCATAATCCTAAATTTTTTCAAAAACAGCACAAACATCAATTATATTCGTTTTATCATCAGATAAATCTATTTCAGAATTAACAAGAAATTTTTTAAGAGGATCACAATCATGAGTTAAAGAGACTCCCTCATTGATGAGTGACTCAATCATGTAAAGCTGGTGGTTTTCGTCCTCATTTTCGGGCTGCTTTGCAACATTGAAAATATTTACTTCAAGGGTCATGTTTCCAAAAGACAGTTTCATGAGTCCATTCCTACAATTTATTAGAGCATTCGCAGTAGCAAGGAAAGGTCTACCCAAAATTAAAGGGATTTTGGAATTAGTGTTAACAGCAGAAGTGGTATCAAGAATTAAGAAATCAACAGGATAGTAAAATTTATCAATTTGAATCAAAACATCCTCTACCACACCCCGGGGTACTTTGATTGAACGGTCAGCTAATTGTAACACCACGCCGGTTAGTTTGATTTCTCCTAAATCTAGCTGTAAATAAATGGAAAATGGCATCAGGTTGACACTAGTTCCTAAATAGAAAGTTGTTTTCTTCACATAGTGCTTCCTCTTAATTGTGCATAAATCCTTGAGAACTTTTGCATAGGTGGGAACTTGTTTAATCACATGCAAGAGTTGAAGATTCAGTTTCATTTGCCTCAAATTCTCTAGGATTTCATTATTTATTTTCAGATTTTTCTTGTTTGATTTTAAGACTTGAGGGAATGGTGCCTTAATAGAACTTTTGGTTACTTCAAGGTCCTTGGGCTGTTCGGTTTCACTACTAGCTTGCCCCTTTTTCTCATCCTCGGATTTATTCATTTGTGGGATTTGTAGTGACTTACCACTTCGGATCACTATGGCATTTACATCTTTCAAATTTTCTTGTGCCATATGTTGACCGTAAGGATTGGACTGAGCTTGGGAAGGGAACTTTCCTCGCTCAGTCACACTTAAGGAGCCCATTAATTTGGACACTTGGCTCCTTATTTCCTTGTTTTCCTCAACCTCCTGCGTAATTAATGCCTCACACCTCTGGTTTGTTTTACCTTGTGCTTCTATAAAAGCATGTAAGGTGTCTTCTAAAGAGTTCCTAGAGGTTGAGGGTGCATGATAAGGTGCAAGGTATGATCTAGGGGGCTGTGTATGCTGCTGATTTTCAGATTTCCAGCTGAAGTTGGGGTGATTTCGCCACCCCGGATTATAAGTGTTAGAGAATGGTGCTTGAGGCTTCTTGTACATGCCTAGAGCATTACATTGTTCCTCATACAGCCCTCTCATATCAACAAAAGTGGGGTACTCGTACGTGGGATGATCTACCCCTCCACACACAAAACATGGTTCCAAAGGTTCGGCTTGATTAACCATGTGTGTTGGTTTTTTAGTTTTCAATGCCTCTAACTCCCTAGTGAGCAGTTCGACCTTAGCTTTCAGGTTGTCTTCCTCCCTAAGATGGTATATTCCACCACTACTTGGGTTTCCCATATGTCGTGACCTATTTGTGCTTTCAGTAGCACTAGGTCCAGTCTATGTGTGACCTTTTTCAGCAAACTCATTAAGGTATTCAATAGCCTCATCAGGGTCTTTTTGCAGAATTTCACCATTTCACATCATCTCGACAAATTGGCGTTCTCTATAGGTAAGACCCTCATAGAAATAGCTCACTAAACGCCAATTTTCATACCTATGATGTGGACACATACTTAACAGCTCTTTAAATTTCTCCCAAGACTGATACAAAGTCTCGTTTTCCTTTTGTGCAAAGGTGGAGATTTGTCTTTTCAGTGCATTAGTCTTATGTTGAGGGAAGTATTTGTTAAAAAAAACTTGGGTCATCTCATTCCATGACCCAACTGATCGTGGTCTTAATGAGTATAACCAACTCTTAGTTCTATTCTTCAAAGAGAAAGGAAAAAACTTGAGTCTCACGATATCATCAGTTGCATCTTGACTACGAAAAGTCGCAACTACTTCCTCAAACTCTCTAATGTGCACATATGGGTTTTCGTTTTCCAAACCATGAAAAGTATGGAGTAATTGAATCATCCCTGTTTTAAAGTCTTGGTGGCGGATGTTGGCTGGAAACATAATACATGATAGTGTGGCTGTCCGGCTAGGATGTAAATAATCTTTGAGTGTCCTAGCTACATTCTCATTAGGGTTTTTAGCCATGTTGACTAAGTTTTCTAAATTTTCAATTGGGTGTATACTAAGATCTGATCTAGGTGAGGTTTCCCTAATGGATGAAGAAGGAAGGGGTATCTCTATTTCGGGTCCCTTAATGAATCTCCCTCGCAAGTCTCTCAGTCTAAGCATATACAAACTGAGTTTAAAAGTAATAAGTAAAACAGAACACAATAAAAATAAAAAATCAGAAAATCAAAACTTAAAGAAAAGAACGATAGTACCGTCTTGTCTTAGAGTTAACAAACTTCCTTGTATGTAAGCGCGTTTCCCCGGCAACGGTGCCAAAATTTGATTACACTCATAACATAACGCGATATTGTAGTACAGCTTTGGGGTGTCGATTCCACCGGAAAACAAACTAATTACAAAAAGAAGGTGTAAACCTCAACACAAACGATAAAAGTTAAAGTGACAAAATCTAAATTGTTGATTGTGTGAAATTTGTGTAAATAATTGATGGATAATATAATAAAGAAACAACAATGTTCCAGAAATCCTTCCTAGGTTCGTTGCCCTAATCCTAACTTGATTCAGTTGTTTTTATCTCGATTGCAAGTTTCACATCCCAAACAGCAATCGGCAAATATTCAATTAAAGTGCATGTATAAACCCTAATGTAATTGATATGAATTATTCTTTACTTTCAAGCACACATGACCTACCTTATAAATTATCAAAAGACGACAATATATCTAAATGACAATACCTCAACAATGGACAAATCTATAAAAGAGATCTACCGGACTCAATCACACCCAAACAAATACAAATAAGAAGAGCATGACTAGACTTATATGGAAAAGAAGCATGCAATCACCGGACTAATAAGAAATCTACTAATTAAATTAAATAATAAAACATTACAATGTTTAATAAAAATAATACCAAACTACAACTGAATCAAATAAAATAAAATAAGAACAACTACACCTAGGGATTCTAAATGTAGTTCAGAAATCTTCTAAATTTTGATATTCCGCGAGAATTGAGTTTGAACCATAGAAGAAAAATCAGAATATATTTGAAAGAGTTCAGATCTACTTTTCATAAGAAACAACCAAGTATAACGAGAATAGTCATCCATAAATATAACAAAATAACGAGCACCACCCATTGATGCATGAGGAGAAGGCCCCCAAACGTCAGAATGTACTAAATCAAAAGGTGCAAGGAAAACAGATTGACTCTCATTAAAAGGTAAAGCTGATTGTTTTGTAAGTTGACAATGAATACAATGAAAAGACTCATGCTGAAGTGAACCTAACTGACCACTAGAAATAAGAGAACATAGAGGGCTAGATGAAGTATGACCAAACCGAGAGTGCCTCAATTCCACGGGAGAGAGTACTGGGATGGATGCAGCTAATTGGTTTGGTGATGGTGAGGATGGGACTTGGAGATGAGTGAGCTCAAAAAGGCGTCCAACTTTACGGTCGGTTCCAAGGAGTTTTCCTGTCTGAGGGTCCTGTACACGACAACCAGTAGAAAAAAAATGTAAATGAAGTCCAAGATCACATAGTTGTCCAACAGATATAAGGTTAAGTGTAAGATTAGGAACCAAATATGTGTCAATGAGAGACAAGTGAGAGCTATCAACATGTTCAGTATGGCTTACCAACATATTTGATCCATTGGCAGTGTGAATAATAGGTGCATGCTCATCACGGGTTTTAGAGGAAAATATAAAGGCATCAGAAGTCATGTGATTACAACAGGCAGAATCAAAATACCATCGGGATGTACTTGGTGTAGCTGACATGGCTATATTGTTACCAATTTTATTTAGAGCCTCGGTAAGAACGGTGCAGAAACCACTCCAATCAGGTGGAGAGCTGGATGAAGTTGGTGTAACATCAGTGGCTACAACAGTAGTATTCTTTGGCTTGGAATAAAACCAATTGTATAAGCCTCGAGAGCGATATTGGTTCTCATTTGACTGATTTTCATATGAAAGTTTAGGGCAGTCTGCAAGATAGTGACCCAGTTCTCTACAGACTTTATACAGTCGAGAGGAACATTTGAGCAATTCATGCCCTTGTGAATGACAATACCTGCAATATAAGGGCCTCTAGGATGGGTTTACATTGACAGCTGGTGTGGCAAGAGCAACGGGCACTGCAAGGGCAACATTTGTATGAGATCCTTGTAATGTGGCAAGACATGTTTCCTCATTGAGTAGATCAAAAAAGACATCGTTTAGGGGAGGTAACGTGCCCCGGTGTAGGATTGAAGCTTGTACAGGTTCAAATTCCTCTCTCAAGCCCATCAGGAATTGCATAATGCGTGTCTCAGTTCGGTACTTTCCATGAACATCAACGTCTTTTGTGCATTCCCAAATTGGCTCAGTGAGAGCTAACTGGTTCCACATGGCAGTCATTTGAGATAGAAAACTGTTGACAATTTGTCCAGGTTCTTGGAGCATGCTATAAAGGGTGGAAAGAAGACAATACCGATTTGAGATGTCTACCATGGCGTAGCAGTGTTGGAGAAGATCCCAAGCTTCTTTAGCTGTATGGAGTGTACCAAATTGAAGTTGGATTTCTGGGATAATAGTGGCACGAAACCATGTGAGAATCTGGTGATTTTTACTATCCCAGTCCTCTAGACGGTCAACATATTTATCAGCATCTTCATCATCTTTCTTCTTGGGTTCAGTGATATCTCCAGTCATGTAACGCCACAATTTTCATCCACGGAGGAAACCAAACATTTCTTGAGCGCACACAACATAATTAGATTCATCCAGAATTGTAGTAATAACTCAGGATAAGTCCAATTCAACCATAAGGGCAAAGAGAAAGGTGAACATCCAAGAAATCGATGATGTGGTGGTCAACTGATGATGTGGCATTGACGTGGCATTGACGTGGCAGTAGTGTGTCTGAAACAGGAGCGGTGGTAGAGATGATGTCGATGGAGAATGAGACTCTGACTATAGTGATGGCCCGACAGGTATGAAAATGATATACTAGAAGTTTTTCTGATGTGAAGGATCCACTAATAGTGGCAATCACAGAGCATACTCAACTCTTAATATACCTAGAACCACTACAGCTCTGATACAATATTGAATTTAAGAGAGGAAATGAGACAATACAAAGAGGAGAATTGTGTGATTTACTTACAAGGGAGCTATCCTATTTATACAAGCCAATAGGAGAGCCAAAGCTATACACAAACAATGTGGGACTAAACTAACTAAGCCCATATAATACATTAACATGAGGGTTAATAAAAAGTGAGGATGGCTAAACAAATCGAGGGTAAATGAAGGGTAATTAAATAACAAAACTTTTTTTATTTTTTGGCTTTCGCTTTCTAGTGAATCTGATCTTTAAATAATAGCTTTGTTCAATCTGCAAGCAAAAGATCATGTTCTATACAGCCACGATGACACTAGCCTAATAACTAAAGCTATAAAATTGCACTCTTGGGCAAACTAGCTGCAGCTTGTTGACTTGTAGCAGGTATCAAGTTGATATGGCCCAAAATACTCCAGCCCAAGTGAGCTCCAAGCCTAACAGAATACTCCAACACAAATAAGCTCTAGGCCCGGCAGAATGCTCCGACCCAATGGACACTCCAGCCCAATGATTGGCCCAGTAAATTCTCCGGCCCAGTAGACGCTCCGACCCAATATACTCTCCGGCCTAGTGACTCTCTGGCCCAATAGAGAACGGCCTAACAAACCTACACCTAGAGTCCCTCTGCGCACACCGCCCCGCAGCCGCTCCATGCCACCCTACGACCTCCTACGTCCGCAGCCACTCCACGCCACCCTACGACCGCCTACATCCGCAGCCCTACAGCCGCCCTACTACCTGCAACCACCCTACAGCGCCCCCTCTCTAGAGCTTGTAATCATACCTTCCCCACCGGCAGACGACTATAAATGGACCAAGGTATGGACTTCACCGATTCATTCATACACATCTACACTTACACTACAACTGCTTAAGCCCCCGGCTTCTCCTTAAAGCCCTTGCTAACTTAAGCTTCAGAGCGCCCTCGGAGGTCTCCCTCTCCCCTCATTCTGAGGGTCTTTAGTTCGTCCCTGTTTCCTATACAGGGTTCAGGCCACGTCAGCACTAACCGTTTTTTTTTTTGCATCAACAGATTGGCGCTATCTGTGGGAAACCATAATCTCTCACTACAGTGCAAGCGAAGAAGTACAAAAGAACTCATTTGTCACGATGCCACCTAAAAACAATACTAGAAAGACAAACAAGGAAGCCCCAACAGCATGCTCGGCCTCTATCTAAGGCAGTGCCCGCAGTCACCAATCTGGACCGGGGTTCCCTACAATCCCCGAGCATGCCACCCCTGGACCAAGCAGGAGGCCCCTTGCCAGATAGCAGCGCCCTCATTACGAAGAAACAACTGCACATCTTCAAGTCCCAAGGACTCAAGCTCAATTCCAGGAGCTCTCCAGAATGATAGCCAACCTGGCGGCCCAAGTTAGGGGAGGAGGTCAGCAACCTTCCATCTCTCCTCATCAAGCTTCAGTGCAAGCAGAGTCATCCGACAGAGATGACCCAACCTATAACCAGCCTCCTACCGAGCCCTCACTGCGTGGCAGCTAATCCAAGGAGAGCTTCTCCTCAAAAAGCAACCTCAACTTAGATAAACGGTTTGAAGAAATCGAAAGAAAGATAAACCTAACTCTGAGACTCAGGAATCTCAGTATTATGGATGAGCTCTACATCTAAGACCCTCCATTCACGGAGGATGTTCTCGAAACCCCGCTTCCACCCAATTTCAGGATGCCTCAATTCAGAATGTACGACGGCTCCACTAATCCCATGAACCACGTACAGCACTACAAAACAACTATGATGTTGCACCGGCACTCTGACCCGGTCATGTGTCGTGTCTTCCCTTTAACCCTCGAGAAGGCAATGGGTACCTGGTACTCACGTCTGAAACCAAGAAACATCAGAAATTTCAAAGAACTCAGTTATGCCTTCGCCTCGCATTTCTTCAGCAGTAAAGGGCCCAAGAAAACCTCAAAAAGCCTCTTCAACATCATCCAGCATCGAGGGGAGAGGCTTCGAGCCTACATATCCCGGTTCAATACAGCGACATGGGAGATTTCTGACCTCGACCTAAATGTCCAAGTAATGACGTTCAAAAATGGATTGAGGTCTGGCATTTTCAGCTCCAAACTAACTCGGCGCCCACCCAGAGACATTAATGAGATCCTGGCCCGAACTGAGAAGTACATGCTGGCAGAGGATGACCAAGCCTTCAGAAGGGAGAGAGAGGGAGAAGCTGAGAAGAAGAGAAAGGATCCCAACCCTTAGAGAGGGACAGTTAAGAGACCCCACCAGGAGAATAGGTATAGACCCCACCCCCAAGTTGACGGCTTCACTCCCCTCAATGCCACCATAACCAACGTCCTCATACAACTCTAAGATAAATCTGTTCTCCAGTGGCCGCCCAGGAAGCCACATCTCTGGGGAGACCAGAGACGGTGGTGCTGGTTCAACAATAACTATGGTCATGACACTGAGGAGTGCCATGACCTGAAGGAGCAGATTAAAGCTTTTATCAACCGGGGATACCTGAAAGAGTTTACCGAACCCCAGAGAAAGGATGAGTCTGCGCCGCCAAGAAGAGATGTTGAGCATCCCTATCGCCAACAACAAGAGTGACGGGATCCGCAAAGAAACCCCCAGACTGAGCAAGAAGGGCCCAGTCAGAAGAAGCAGGAGGTGACCATAACCACCCGCATCATCAAAACAATTTGCGGAGGGAGAGCAGTAGAGCATACACCAGGGCCATAGCTTCTATCAGTAGTCCCCACAAAAGAAGGAGGACAAGGCCGGTAATCTTCTTTACTGAAGATGACCTAGAAGATGTGCAGACTCCTCACGACGATGTGGTGGTAGTCTCTCTCTTGATGGCTAATTATGAAGTCCAACGGGTCCTGATTGATAATGGAAGTTCAGCGGACATATTGTTTCATGATGCTTTCCAATGCATGAAGCTGAATGATGGGCATCTAGAGATAGCCCCAGCCCCTCTCTATGGTTTTGGTGGATCTCTAGTGTTCACCGAAGAAAGTATAGTCCTCTCTGTAACTGTAGGAACAGTGTCAAAAACCTCCACAGTACAGACCACCTTCTTGGTAGTCAAGTAGCCCTCCTCCTACAATATGATCATCGGTCAACCCACCCTCAACAAACTGAAGGCCGTTGTCTCCACCTATCACCTGAAGGTCAAATTTCTCACTAGTGAAGGTGTAAGAGTGATTAGAGAAGATCAAAAAATCTCCCCGGCCTGCTACCTAAACATTATCAAAGAAGGAAGAAGACATAGGCCCTACCCCTTGAAGTAAAAGATCTCAGGGACGAGATGAGGACACCCAGATGATGACTTGTGGAGGAGTTAACCCCTGTACCCCTCGGGGAATACCCCGCCCGAACAGTCCAAATAGGCGCAAACCCCTCCAAAGAGTGCAGGAATGAGCTCTTCTCCCTGCTCCAGAAAAACAAAGATCTGTTCGCCTGGTCAGCATCGGACATGCCAGGGATCAGCCCTAAAACTATCGAGTATCACCTAAATGTGGACCCCAAGAACAAGCCAGTCGTCTAAAAGAAGAGGATCTTTGCCCCCGAACGCCAAATGACTATCAACACTGAAGTAAATAAACTGTTGAAAGCCAGTTTTATCAGAGAGACAAGGTACCCTGAGTGGGTGTCTAATGTGGTAATGGTCCGCAAAGCTAGTGACAAGTGGTGTATTTGTATTGACTTCACCAATTTAAATAAAGTCTGTCCAAAGGATAGTTTCCCCCTTCCTTGGATTGACCAGATGGTAAACACCACCTCAAGGCATGAACTCTTTTCTTTCATAGATGCATACTCCTGCTACAATAAGATCTTTATGCATAAACCAGACCAGGACAAGAACACCTTCATCACTAATCGAGGGTTGTACTGTTACAGAGTCATGCCCTTCGGGCTCAAGAACGTCTGGGTAACCTATCAGAGGCTGGTAAACAAGATCTTCAAGGAGCAGATAGGATGGAATATAGAGGTTTATGTGGATGACATGTTGGTCAAAAGCGCAGAAGCACGGAACCATTGCTCCGACTTAGAAGAGGCATTTGGAGTATTGTGCTAGCATAACATGAGGTTGAATCCATCCAAATGCGCATTCGGGGTAACCAGGGGTAAGTTCCTAGGGTTCATGGTCACCCAGAGAGGAATATAAGTCAACCTGGAGAAGATAAAAGCCATCCTCGATATGACCCCCTAAGTCCGTGAAAGAAGTCCAACTGTTCACCGGTAGAGTCGCGGCCCTGAACCGGTTCGTGTCCAAGTCTACGAAAATATGCTTTCCTTTCTTTAAGGCCATCAAGAAGGCGAAAGCTTTCTCCTAGTTCGAGAGTTGCCAGAAAGCCTTTAAAGGTTTGAAGAAGTATCTGAGTTCGCCACCGCTCTTAACCAAGCCGCTCCCGAGTTAGGAGCTTTTTCTTTATTTGTCAGCCGAAGAGAGCGTTGTGGCCTCTGTCCGGGTGCGGAAAGAAGCAAACATCTAGAAACCCATTTACTATGTCAGTAGAATTCTCCATGAAGCTGAGACGAGGTACCCTCCTATTGAGAAGATGGCCTATGCCCTGGTAGTGGCTGCACGGAAGCTCCGATCTTATTTTCAAGCACACACCATCGCCTTCCTGATGGACCAACCCTTAAGACAAGTCTTGCATAATCCGAGTGTTTCTAGGAGAATGATAAAATGGGCAGTAGAGCTGGGAGAGTTTGACATTTGCTACCGACCCCGACAAGCGATCAAGGGCCAAGCTCTGGTCGACTTCATTTTAGAAACAACCCTGTCCATAGACTTGGATGAATCTACAGCATCTGTGACTAATAGACTCTCCTTGGGATGGACCCTTCATGTAGATGGATCCTCAAATTCACTAGGGAGTGGGGTAAGGCTCATCCTTTGTAGTCCAGAAGGCTTTATGATCGAGTACTCCTTAAAGCTTGAGTTTAAGACCTCCAATAACGAAACGGAGTACGAAGCCCTCCTAGCTAGTCTAAGATTGGCCAAAGCATTGGCTGTCAGGGTTCTGGATGCGTTCAACGACTCTTAGTCGGTAGTGAGTCAGGTAAAATGAGAGTTTGAGGCTAGGCAGGAGAAGCTCGCCTAATATCTCCAAAAAGTGAAGGAGCTAGCCGTCATGTTCAAGACGTTTCGGATAACTCAGATCCTCCGAGCGAAAAACTCTAAGGCAGATGCCCTGGCCAACCTAGCCTCCTCTCGGCACCTGGTGCCAAGCTAAGCTGTTTACCAGGAAACTCTCCCCGTCCCAAGTATAGACGAAGCTCCAATCCTGCCAGTAGAGGAGGGAACAACATGGATGGATCCAATCCTCCAGTATCTAAGGGTAGCACAATACCAGAACAGAATGATCAAACTAGGAAGCTAATCTCCAGTGCCTCCCGGTACACCTTTATAGAAGGACTATTGTACAAAAGGGCTCTGATCCTGCCTTACCTACGATGCTTAGGGCCGAGGGAAGCCGACTATGCTCTTCGAGAAGTCCACGAAGGAATATGTGGGAATCACTTGGGAGCCTGGGCCTTAGCCTTCAAAGTTCTCCTCCAAAGGTACTACTGGCCCAAAATGAAGGATGATGCAGTTGACTTGGTCAAGAAATGTGAGAACTGTCAACGATGGTCTCCGATATCGTACTGACCTTCCAACCTTCTTGTCTCCATCACCAGTCCCCTCCCCTTCACTATGTGGGGGATGGACATCCTTGGTTCGTTCCCCACGGCTGTCAGACAAAAGAAGCACCTCATCGTGGCTATTGATTACTTCACTAAGTGGGTCGAGGCAGAGCTATTGGCCAGCATCACGGATCACCAAATCCGAAATTTTGTCTGGAAGTCAGTAGTATATCGATTCGAGATCCCTCGAGTATTGATCACCGACAACAGGAAGCAGTTTGATAGCTCCTGGTTCAAAACATTTTGTGATGACCTCCACATCGAGCACCGGTTCTCATCCGTTGGGTATCCATAGGCCAATGGCCAGGCTGAAGTAACCAACAGGACACTTCTCCATGGAATCAGAAGGAGACTTGATGAGACAAATAAGCAGTGGGCTGACCAGCTCTCCAATATCCTTTGGGCCTATCAGACAATAGTACGAACGCTAACAGGAGAAACTCCATTCTTCATGACATACAGATCAGAGGCCGTCATCCCTCTCGAAATCGGGGTCCCATCAATACGAGTACAACGCTTTGAACCAAGCATCAATGACGAATGATTAAGGATGAATGCAGATTTGGTCAACGAAGCCCAGAATAAAGCCCAAATCCGCCTGGCTGCCTACCAACAGAGGGCTGCTCGATACTATAACTCCCGGGTTCAGCTCAGGGACTTCAAGCTACATAACCTAGTCATTCGAAAGAGTGAAGTGTCCCATCCTCACCACATGGGAAAGCTCGTTTCAAATTGGGAGAGCCCTTACCGGATTCGGAAAGTTTGTCGGGTCTGCACCTATGAGCTCGATGATATAGATGGCAAACTCATCCCCCGCACTTAGAACGCAGAGAATCTCCGAAAATTTTATTAGTGAAATGTAAAAACGAAAATTCAATAAAGTTGAAAGTTTGAATTCCATAATTTTCTTAAGTTAAAAAGGGAGTGCAAAAGTCGAGTGCTATTGGCCCTGGGTACAAAAAATAGCACAAAACCTATTCTAAGGAAATGAGGGCCTCTTGGGCCTCGTCCTCACCCCCCGCTGCCTCCTGGCATCACCTCCAACAGGCTCCTGGGCCCCATCTGTTGTGGCCTCCCCAATGCTAGTTGAGATAATATTTGTCGCATCTCTTTCAGTAGCAACCGCGCCCAACTACCCCGGAGGAGCACGAAGATCGAAACCTAAAAAATCAAGCCCTGGATAAAAGAGCTCAACCTGCCTCTTGGCCTCATTAAAGCTGGTTAGGATCTAGTCCCCAGCCTGATCCAGCAGCTCATCCTCTCTTTCAGCAGCCTTCGCGACCATCTCTTCCATCTGGGCCCGGGCCAGGTCCCTCTCTTTCCTAAGGGCATCCTTGGACTTGCGATGCGAGTCCCTCTCAAAGACGGCATCGTCCTTGGCCCATTCGACCGACTTCAGGGAAGAGGACAAAGCCTGAACCAGCTCCCGAGTCTCCTCATGCTTGTACTCGGTCTTCGCCAAGCGATCACCCAGATCTGCATAGTGTCGAGTAAGGACGCCGCCAAAAAGAAAATAAGGTAAAATAAAAACCAGGATAAGGCAAAGGGGCGTTACCTGGGAGAATGCGCTCTCCGCAGCCAAGCATAACTCCTCGAGGGGCTTCGTCGAGAGCTCCAGCATGTCACGATGAGGGATCCCCAAAATGAGGTGTCACGCGCAAACTTCGGGTGAGCAAACATCGAGTCGTCACCCCGTAGCGCCCACCGCGGTATGAAGGTGGCAGTGACCCCAAATCCTCCCCCAGAGAAAGACGGCCCCGAGGGAGGAGTGGGCGCAGCCTGATGCACCCTTCCTACTGAAACTGGCACTCTCGGTGGACTCCCTTCAGCTGCAGGCACCGAGGCCGAGACCCAGGCTTTCTTTTGCTCCTGCTTCGATCTGCCAGCCTCTGTAGCCCTTTTCCTCTCTCGAGATATGCATCTCGCCCTCTCCATGGATTTGGTAGCTACATCCATATCTGCACAAGGGACGAGAGTTAATAACTTGAAATACAAAATCAAGGTGTCTACAAGAGGGGAAAACCAAGGCCTACTATACTCGAGGCTCAGAGGACACAGGTCGTGCCTGTGGAATTCTTCGTTATCTCCGAGCACCTCGATATCCAAAAGCGTGGCCTGCATCGCCTCCAACGTCTCCTACTCTCGATGGAGGAGGTGCAGCCTCTTGCACTTGCCAACACACTCCAAACTCCAATTAAGGGGAACATCGAAGCTCTCAGCACTCCGAAGAAAGAAAAAACCCCTCTTCCACCTCTTTATGGAAGAAGGCTTCTCCTTCAGTACTTTCTTCCACCGCCTCGAGCTAACGATAACTCACCCAGAATAACCAAACTGAGATAACCGAAAGTGGGCCTTGAACACATTAAGGCTCAATACCCCTCCCACCTCCTGGCACACAGCAATGAATTCCAGGATCAGCGGGATCGAGTTGGGCACCAGTTGACTCAGCGCGATACCAAAGTATTTGAGCACCGAGTAGAGGAACGGATGAAGAGAGAGCCGAAGCCCAGCCTTAGGCTGATGTTCGTAAACACACAACTCGTAAGGAACTTGGCCTGAAAAGGCGTCGCAGGCTCTCTCCTCGCCCTCCGGAGCCCTCATATGATAATCTATGGGGATTCTGTACTTATTCCTCGTCCTCACGAAACTAGCCTCCTCCACCACACTTGGAATGAAGTTCGCTTGGAACATCCACTCCTCTCTCTCGGTATCTATGGCGTCATCCCTAATGATCATTGATGCCCGGACATCCTCCTCCCCGGATGACTCTCCATCCCCGCTCTCCTCTCCACCTTCTGTATAAGGCACGAGGGCACGACCCCTACCCCTATAAGCTATCTCCCGAGAGGAGACTTCGCCACTAAAAGAGACACCCATTGCCTCTCCTAACTCCCTCGACAAAGCCCAACTACTGTCGCTACCACTAGACATCCTAACTCACCTAGAAAAGCTTTTGAGGAAGACTCCTAAGAAGGCCGAGCGCTCTCAAACTATCTCTTGCCAAACTTATGCTTTCAAAAAATGCTAAGGGAGGGATGAAGTGAGGGGAAACTCCCTTATATAAAGACTCTGGCAGTAATAACGAGAGGTATTAACTCAGCACGTCAGAACGCGCCCCCTACAGTCCCCCAAGCGTCATTTCCAGACACCGAGGTGCCAGCTGTCGCTAAGACATAACCTCTACTGTCACTAATGCGCCGCCATTTATTGTCAACCGTCATCATTCGTCGCGCCTACAAAAAAGAAAACCTAGTAGGCCCAAAGTGGAGAAAAATCCCACATAAGCAAGGAGGGGGAAACCACATGAACATAATTTCTCCAAGTCTTGATCGCTCGGCCAAGTTTCTCTAAAGTCCAAGCCTTGTTAAACACTCGGCCAAGTTCTCCACAGTCCGAGCGTATGAGCTGCAATGCATACGTTTGGCCAAGTTTCTCCAAAGTCTGAGCCTTGTGATAGGTGCTTAAATATTCATATTTAAGCCCCCTTATTTACACTTGTTAGGTCCTTAGTTATGTTAATTTAGTTCATTTTACTTCATTTGTATGTTTCACATGTGTTTTATAGGTCTTGGAGAAAAAGAAGCAGTTTTGGCACTTAAAGGAAGAAGCCTGGAATTCCTAGAGTAGCCCCTGGACAAACTGCGATCGATCGCACCATGCAATGCGATCGAGCGCACATTGCGATCGTGCACACACAAGAAGGATCGAGCGCACCCTGCGATTGAGCGCAAGACGCGTACGATCGAGCGCACATGTATGGGCGTGAAGAGTAAACTACAGAACCTTTTTTTGGAAAAAAGAGAGTTTTGTAATTTAGGAAAGTTTAGGAACTCATGAGCCTTCTAAGACTTCTCAAGCCCTATAAATACACCTGTAAAGCGCACACAACACATCACAACTTAGAGAACACTTCTCTTAGCTTTTACTTGGAGTTGTAAGTTTTAGGAGAGAATTGACGCCTCTTCTCTCGGGGTTATTCTTCCCTTTATGTTTAGTTTATATATGATGTTTTTAGACAGCATGTGTAACTAACTTTCTTATAGGGCTCGATTGAAGCCCTAGTTATGCTTTCTCATATATTTATTCATTGATAAATCTTTGCCAATAGCCTTTATTATGCTGCTTAACTTGATTAATACATGTGCTTATTTAAATTCCTCATATGTATGTGTATGGGCAGTGTATGCATGTGGTATGGACCTGTTAGTTAGATCAATTTGGATAACCGAGTCCTGGGTCTAACATTAGTAACAAATGATATCTTATCGGGATACCTGGGTTAATCAACATGGGAAACCGAGAATAGATACTATGCCCTAGGTCTCATGTGGTTGTCGATTTCCATAATACTTATGTTTTCTTAAGGAACAACTCAAGCAGATACCATGTTGAATCCCTTAAGGAAGAAAAGAGTTAGAGTAGATACCATGCCTAACTCGTTGCTTAGGGAAATCAATAGCTTAAGGAGTAGATACCATGCCCTTAGGTTGACAATCAGTAGGTATGCATGATAAGGCTAGTGCACTGATACATTATACAATTGGGAAAGTATGACTAGTGGTGGATATCAAAGCCCTATGTCTTTATTATTATCACTCACATTCAACAGTTATTTTATTTCTTTTTACTTTAAAGAAACTAATTCTAAAAACTGAACTTTACCAATCCCTGTGGAGATGATCTTGCTTTCGCACACTATACTACACTGTCGACCTTGTGCACTTACAAGAAAAACTAGTACGATTATCTGCTTAATTATTTAGGTATATAATCGCCCAACAAGTTTTTGGTGTCATTGCCGGGGATTGCGCTAAATTTCATTTTAGGATTACTTTCGTTTAGTTTAATTATCATTTTTATTTTATTTACCATCTTTATTTCTACTTTTCATCAAACCCTAATCGATTTCTCTTTTTGTTTTAGGTATATCGAACCCTAATCAGTGGTTATGTAATACTTGCGATCGATCGCAACCTTCTGTGCGATCGAGCGCAAATAGGACAGAGAGTTACCCGAGCAGCTGAGTTGAACTGCTGCACGGAAGCTGTTTTAGCTGATTCATGCACGGACGTCGATCCCTACATCCAACAGTTTTTCCCCTTGATCCCAAGCTTGAGTGGACCATCCAACAAAATCTTAGAAAAAACTTTGAGGAGGAAGAAGAGGAATTCATGGAAGAAGCATCAATGGCGGAACAACTAGAAATCCAGCAACCACCTGCACAAAGACTGATGAAGCAATCTTTCATCCCACAAAGCCTCAACCATCCTTCATGCATTGCATATCAACCTGAAGCAGAGGGCAACTATTACATATCCCCACAGATACTCAATGCTTTGACTCACTTTATGGGTACACCGGCAGAGGATCCACACTTGCACCTTCGGGAATTCTTTGATCTCTGCAAATTCCAGCACATCCAGGGCCTAGACCAAGAAGGAATAAGGTTAATTCTATTTCCTTTTTCCTTAAAAGATAATGCTAAGCTATGGTACAATTCTTTGCCTGCAGTTTCAATCCACACTTGGGAGGAGTTGGCTGGCAAATTCCTAAGGAAGTTCTTCCCAGCCCAAAAGACGAGGCAAATGAGGAAGGAGATCCAATCCTTCCAACAAAGGGATGGAGATCTGTTCTTTGAGGCATGGGGACACTTCAACGAGCTACTACTCAAATGCCCACACCACAACCTACCTCAAGATGAGCTAGTACTATCCTTTTATGAAGGTCTAAATGACATGAATAAATGTATTGCTGATTCTGGTTGTGGAGGTGTGCTGATGGAAAAGAGTAGTGAAGAAGCCATAGAGCTGTTTGAGGCATTGAGTGAACATACCCAACAATTCTCCTCTAAAGGTAGACAAGAAATCAAAAGCAAAGGTATATATGAGGTTACTCTGAATGGTGGACCCTCTACCCAAATAGCTGCTTTGGAGAGGAAGCTAGACATGAGGCTAGATATGATTGTAAAAGCCATGTCTACTCAAAACATCTCTCCTCGACCACAAGCTACACAAAGCCAGGTATGTGCTTTATGTTCTCAATTTGATCACACTAGACCTGCCATTTGTATTCATCTACAAATCCAGAGCAAGCAAACTATGTGGGATCGAACAGTGCATATACAAATATATACAACCCTGGATGGTGAGACCACCCCAACCTCTCATGGAGCAACAATCAAAACACCTTGAACCTTCAAGGGCAACAAAGAAACTTCCATAAAGCAGCTCAACCAGTTCCAAAACCCAAGAAAGATGGTCTAGAAAGTCTTGTAAAGCAATTAGCCACTCAACAACAGCAACTAATGACAACATTGATGACTTCATTAGACCACCAAAAACAAACTACTCAAAGGCTAGAAGAACAAATGGGGCAATTGGCTAAGGAGCTAAGCGAAAGAAAGCAAGGTGAACTTCCTGCACAAACACTACCAAATCCAAGAGGACATCAGCAGCTGAAAGCCGTTACAACTCTCCGAAATGGTAAGATCATAGGAGTTAATGAGCCAGCTCAAGCATCTCAAGCTAAGCCATCCACATCCAAAGTAAGTGAAGTAGAGAAGTGGAATGCACCACCCTTCCCTCAAAGGTTAGTAACGCCAAAGAAAGATAAATTGTTTGATATTTTTGAAACTTTGAGAAAAGTAGAAATTAACATTCCTTTATTAGATGCAATTAAACAAATTCCTGCTTATGCTAAATTTTTAAAAGATTGTTGCACTAATAAAAGAAAGTTTCAAGAATATGAAACAGTGGCTCTAACTGAACAGATAAGTGCAGTATTATTAAGAAAACTACCACCAAAACTAAAAGATCCGGGTAGTTTTACTATTCCCTGTAGGATAGGTGATCAGCTGTTTGAGCGAGCATTACTAGATTTAGGAGCAAGTCAATTTGCTACCATACACAGTAGTTGAAAAACTAGGTTTGGGGGAGCTTCAATCAACCTCCATCACTTTGCAATTGGCAAATAGAAGCATCAAAAGACCTAGAGGTATATTTGAAGATGTCCTGGTCAAAGTAGGTGAGTTTATTTTGCCTGCTGACTTCATTGTATTAGATATGGAAGAATGCCTTATGCCATTACCCCTGCCCATCATCTTAGGAAGACCTTTTATGAGAACTGCTGATACAATGATTAATGTGAAAAAAGGGTATTGTAAATATAACGGTAAATGGAGAGACAATAGAATTTAAGATATTTGATGCAATAAAATTACCTCAATGATAATGATGATGAATGTTTTAATGAATGTATGATGCAAAGTGTTGTCAAGCAAGTTTTTCAGGTCCATCACACTGATCCATTGGAGGTCGCCCTCACCCATAGCTTCAAAAGATCGGATATTGAGCCTGCGTCAGAAACTGTCCCTGATAATATCTTTAAAGTTGTGCACCTCCCTTAAGTCTATCCTATGCATCCAAGACCAGGTGATACGAAGAAATCCCATTTGAATGAGCTGAATAGATTGAGTCATGATGAATGTGTGGCATCATCAAGAGCATTTGAGCCACATGAAGTGAGCTTTAAGTACTCCCTACCAAAAGACTAAAGTTGAGAGGATATCCTGTCTGGCTGAAGACATTAAACTTAGCGCTCATGGGAAGCACTCCAAGGCATATCCTTTTTTTTATTTTTCGTATTTCCTAGTTTATTTTTCTATAAGTTGTTTATTATTATTTGTTTCCATTTTATGTTTGTTTTTCTTTCTATTTCTAGGACAGCATGAGTACATCCAGTTTAAGTTTGGGGGCGTGCTACGAGCCATGCCAGCCATCAGTTCTCCATCTCCCAGGTCAGCTCATTCCATGCTATTCACACATTGGGGACAATGTGCAATTTAAGTTTGGGGGTATGGGGACACATTCACACACTCATTATGTCCCATTTTATTGTTATTTTGTTGTGTTGTTGTTTTCATAGATAAATGCATGTTCATTCTGTAATTTTGTTCTAAATTTTTTTTTTTTGGTGATCTAAACAAAGAATAGGATTTAACTTCATAAGTGAGCTTAACACCTCAAACATATGGGCCAATAATTAAGTTTTGAACATAGATCACCTCATTTTAGGCATTTAAGGATTCATGAGTTTGACTTAAACGATCACAAGTACATTAGCACATAATTGTGTGGGGTATGACATGTAATTTTGATTGGTATGTTTCTTTTGCTTGACTGTGAACCAGATGACCTATTAGATTAACGCTTTGGTATAAGAAAATAGAAAAAAGTTTGTTATTGCTCAAAAAGAAAAATGCTCTTAATGATCAATAAAACAAACATTCCACTGAGTAACTGGCTCTCTTGCCTCAGTAAGCAGTGAGTGTCACGTCAAAAGGTGGGAAATTTGTTAACTCAAAAGATCATTTAAAAAGAACTTTCCACTGAGTAACTGGCCCTCTTGCCTCAGTAAGCATTGAGTGTCACGTCAAAAGGTGGAGAATTATAATTGGTACCATTAAGACCAGTTAAGTTTTGTAGCCTTTTTTACTCGAGTTAGTAAGTCCTTAGGGGTGTCTTTACACCTAATGTCCTAAAACTATCTGGTTTGGGAATCAATGGCTAAACACTCGTTACATGAGTTAAATAGAAAGCTTAAGGGAACTAACTTGGCAAAAATCTCACAAATAAAATAAAAGAAGAAAACTTATGCCATCTTTGTTGATTCTAATAGGAAATTTGGTGAATCTTGAGACATCAAAACATACACTTTAGAATTATTTGGAAACCTAATCTTTTATGTGCTAATTCACCATACACCAAAGTCAAACTTGTGATGTCTTAAATTGCCTCATGAAAGTGATTTGTGTTCAACACTCTAATTCATTGCAAAAATATGTTTGTATCTGTTAAGCTTGCTCATGAATGCACATCATAGTTTTGTGTTAATACTTAAACTTTTTTGGACACTATGAACATTGGATCTATCTGTGTGTTGTTATTTTTCATTTTAGTTTTGTTTAGTATTGCTAAGGGACTAGCAATATGTAAGTTTGGGGGTGTGATAGGTGCTTAAATATTAATATTTAAGCCCCCTTATTTACACTTGTTAGGTCCTTAGTTATGTTAATTTAGTTCATTTTACTTCATTTGTGTGTTTCACATGTGTTTTATAGGTCTTGGAGAAAAAGAAGCAGTTTTGGCACTTAAAGGAAGAAGCTTGGAATTCCTGGAGCAGCCCTTGGACAAAATGTGACCGATCGAACCATGCAATGCGATCGAGCACACATTGCGATCATGCGCACACAAGAAGGATCGAGCGCAAGACGCATGAGATCGAGCACACATGTACGGGCGTGAACAGTAAACTACAGAACCTTATTTTGGAAAAAAGAGAGTTTTGTAATTTAGGAAAGTTTAGGAACTCATGAGCCTTCTAGGACTTCTCAAGCTCTATAAATACACCTGTAAAGCACACACAACACATCACAACTTAGAGAACACTTCTCTTAGCTTTTACTTGGAGTTGTAAGCTTTGGGAGAGAATTAATGCCTCTTCTCTCGGGTTTATTCTTCCCTTTATGTTTAGTTTATATATGATGTTTTTAGACAGCATGTGTAACTAACTTTCTTATAGGGCTCGATTGAAGCCCTAGTTATGCTTTCTCATATATTTATTCATTGATAAATCTTTGCCAATAGCCTTTATTATGTTGCTTAACTTGATTAATACATGTGCTTATTTAAATTCCTCATATGTATGTGTATGGCTAGCGTGTGCATGTGGTATGGACCTGTTAGTTAGATCAATTTGGATGACCGAGTCCTGGGTCTAACATTAGTAACAAGGGATATCTTATCCGGATACCCGGGTTAATCAACATGGGAAACCGGGAGTAGATACCATGCCCTAGGTCTCATGTGGTTGTCGATTTCCATAATACTTATGTTTTCTTAAGGAACAACTCAAACAGATACCATGCTGAATCCCTTAAGGAAGAAAAGAGTTAGAGTAGATACCATGCCTAACTCGTTGCTTAGGGAAATCAATAGTTTAAGGAGTAGATACCATGCCCTTAGGTTGACAACTAGTAGGTATGCATGATAAGGCTAGTGCACTAATACATTATACAATTGGGAAAGTATGACTAGTGGTGGATATCAAAGCCCTATGTCTTTATTATTATCACTCACATTCAACAGTTATTTTATTTCTTTTTACTTTAAAGAAACTAATTCTAAAAACTGAACTTTCTCAATCCCTGTGGAGATGATCTTGCTTTCGCACACTACACTACACTGTCGACCTTGTGCACTTGCAAGTAAAACTAGTACGATTATCTGCTTAATTATTTAGGCATATAATCGCCCAACACCTTGTCAGACGCTCGGCCAAGTTTCTCCAAAGTCCGAGCCTTGTAAAACGCTCGGCCAAGTTCTCCAAAGTCCGAGCGTATGAGCTGCGTTGCATACGCTCGGCCAAGGTCTCTAAAGTCTGAGCGTATGAGATGCGTTGCATACGCTCGGCCGAGTTTCTCCAAAGTCTGAGCCTTGTCAGACGTTTGGCCAAAGTTCTCCAAAGTCCGAGCCTTGTTAAATGCTCGGCTAAGTTCTCCGAAGTTCGAGCCTTGTCAGACGCTTTGCCAAGTTCTCCAAAGTCTGAGCGTATAAATTGCTTGCATACGCTCAGCCAAAGTTCTCCAAAGTCTGAGTGTATGAGCCTTGTCAAACACTCGGCCAAGTTCTCCAAAGTTTGAGCGTATTAGCTACGTTGCATACACTCGGCCAAGTTTCTCCAAAGTCCGAGCCTTGTCAGACGCTCGGCCAAGTTTTCCAAAGTCCGAGTGTATGAGCTGCGTTACATACACTCGGCCAAAGTTCTCCAAAGTCCAAGCGTATGAGCTGCATTGCATACCCTCGACCAAAGTTCTCCAAAGTCCAAGCCTTATCAAACGCTCGGCCAAGTTCTCCGAAGTCTGAGCCTTGTCAAACATTCGGCCAAGTTCTCCAAAGTCCGAGCGTATGAGTTGTTTGCATACACTCGGCCAAAGTTCTCCAAAGTCTGAGCCTTGTCAAACACTCAGCCAAGTTTCTCCAAAGTCTGAGCCTTGTCAAACACTCATCCAAGTTCTCCAAAGTCCGAGCGTATGAGCTGCGTTGCATATGCTCGGCCAAGTTTCTCCAAAGTCCAAGCCTTATCAGACGCTCGACCAAGTTCTCCAAAGTCCGAGCGTATGAGCTGCGCTACATACGCTCGGCCAAAGTTCTCCAAAGTTCGAGCCTTTTCAAACGCTCAGCCAAGTTTCTCCAAAGTCCGAGCCTTGTCAAAACACTCGGCCAAGTTCTCCAAAGTCCGAGTGTATGAGCTGCGTTGCATACGCTCGGCCAAGTTTCTCCAAAGTCCGAGCCTTGTTAGACACTCGGCTAAGTTCTCCAAAGTCCGTGCATATGAGCCACATTGCATACGCTCGGTTAAGTTTCTCCAAAGTCCGAGCGTATGGGCCACATTGTATACGTTCGGTCAAGTTTCTCCAAAGTCTGAGCCTTGTCAAACGCTAGGCCAAGTTTCTCCAGGTCCACTCGTTTGAGTTAATTGTCAAATGCTCGGCCAAGTTTCTCCAGGTCCACTCGTTTGAGCTGATTGTCAAACACTCGGCCAAAGTTTCTCCAGGGTCCGCGCGTTTGAGCTGATTGTCAAACGCTCGGCCAAGTTTCTCCAGGTCAGTACGTTTGAACTGATTGTCAAACACTTGGCCAAGTTTCTCCAAAATCTGAGCCTTATCAAACGCTCGGCCAAAGTTCTCCAGGTCCGAGCATCGCGAGATAGTTGTCGGACACTCAGCCAAGACTTCTCCCAGTTCAAGCATTTCTCCCACATCGTGCCCAAAATCAAGTTCATTTTATTGAATAAGTATGAAAGGCAAGGAAATCATACAAGACAAAGATTAAAAGAAAAGATATTTTATTAATTCAAAGAATTACAACTAACAACCTCGAAGTACAAAGTAAATAGGGCCCTAACGGCCTCGAAGTACAAATGGAAAACTGAAATACCAAGCTTTTTAGGCAGTCTAGTACACGAGCTGTCCCAGCCACTTTGCCTTCTTCACAGCACCCTCCTGAGACTGAAAGTGCTCACCTACCAGGAGCAGCCCCAGGCCCAGGGGACCTCCTCAGCCCCTCCTCTTCTTCAGTTCCAAGAAGCTTGAGGCCCAAGAAGCCCACCATCCAGAGACACGGCCCCCTTCCTGGCTTTAAATGAACCAGTTGTATTCCTTTGAGGCCGGTCACCCCCCTTTTCTTCTTCGGTTCCAATAAGCTCAAGGAACCAAGAAGCTCCTGGCACAAGGGACCTCCACCACTCCTACTCGGAATCTAGAAGAGGTCCTTGCCCGCGCTCAGAATCTAAAAGAGGTCCTGATCCCAGCTTAAAATCAGGAAGAGGTCCATATTTGTTGAGCCACGGTCCTCCTCCAGAGTAGTCAGTCTTCCTCTTTGGCTTCCATAAATCCCTTAAGGAACTACTGACTCCCCTTCCTCCCCAACAACAAGACCATCAGAACTTTCTAGGTCAGAGCGTGACCCCTCAAGTAGAAAGTAAAGCCAAGCCTCGCCAGAAACCAAACTCGTTTTAATTTAAAAAGAAACTGTGTCAGGAGCCCTTTTTTACAAGAGGGGAAAACACGTTCCGCGAGAGGAGTTAATGCAAAAAACGAAAAAAGATTAGACTTTTACAGTTTCGAGATGACTTTTTTGCCTCCCCCATACGCCTTACCACCTCTTAAGAATTACGAATCGGCTCTCGAGGACAGTCATCTAACACTAGTTTAACTCGCGCATACTTCTTCAGCTCTATTGAAAGCCCGTCCCACACAATACTTCCTTAAGCATATAAATGTACTCAAGGAAGTGGGGGGCCTGTGATATGGCCCAAAATACTCCAACCCAAGTGAGCTCCAGGCCGAACAAAATACTTCAACCCAAATAAGCTCCAGGCCAGGCAGAATGCTCCAACCCAATGGACACTCCAGCCCAATGATCGGCCCAGTAAATTCTCCAGCCCAGTAGATGCTCCGGTCTAATATACTCTTCGGCCCAGTAACTCTCCGGCCCAATAGAGAACGGCCCAATAAACCTACATCTAGGCTCCCTTTGCGCACACCACCCCGCAGCCGCTCCACACCACCCTACGACCGCCTACATCCGCAGTCGCTCCATGCCGTCCTATGGCCGCCTACGTCCGCAGCCCTACAGCCACCGTACAACCTGCAGCCACCCCACAACACCCCCTCTCATGAGCTTGTAATCATACCCTCCCCACTGGCAGACGACTATAAATAGGCCAAGGTATGGACTTCACCAATTCTTTCGTACACATCTGCACTAACACTTCAACTGCCTAAGCCTTCGATTTCTTTTGAGCCCTCGGCTTCTCCTTAAAGCCCTTGCTAACTTAAACTTCGGAACGCCTCGGAGGTCTCCCCCTCCTCTCCTTCTGAGGGTCTTTAGTTCACCCTTATTTCCTGTGCAGGGTTCAGGCCACGTCAGCACCCACCATTTTGTTTTGGCATCAACACAAGTTACTCAAAATATAAAGTTATTGACCTAAACAATTTCTTGCTCTCAGAATTGATGAAAGTGCAATAACCGTTTATCACGAAGGGCTTATCATCAAAATGTAAAATAGCAAAACAACCCATTCACTAGAGTCTTTCTGTAGTAATTATTTTTGGCAGCTAACAATTGTAAAGGACTAAAGAAGAGGGTGCATGAAGACAAAAACCTTGAGATAACCCTTACCCAAATTGATACCATGCGACCTCACGATAAAAATTCTCTATTTCACTCCATCAAAACGCTCAAAAAAACCTTGAGGAAACAGACCCAAAAATTCTCTCTGTAAAATGTTGAATGTATTCCAAGCTTCACTAAGTCTCTCTTCCTCCTTCAGCTGCAGGAACTCTTGTATAATATGAATCTCTCATCTCCCGTATCTCTAAAAAACTTTTTTTTTGCCTTTCTTTTTTAATCCTTTAAAGTAGTAGTAGTACTCATTCCTTTTTCATTTTTTGTGTTTTAGTTTTGATTTCCAAATTGCAGTAAACCCATTTCAGAAATCGAGCAGCGTGCTTAATGAGGGTGGACATGCTTGTTTGCCCAGAAAAGGACTTGAGTTTTTGGATCGATGGAAACAATGTTCACTTCTTTGCAGATGAGAACAACGACCCATAATGTGGGTGTAAAGGTAGGAAATATGGAAAGGCCAAGGTTAAGCTCAAGAATAGGGTTTTGTGGGTTACTGTTCCAAAGTATGTCAGGACCCGAAGGCCAAAGGCAAAAAATGAGATTAGATTTCTCATTAATGTTATGTTTATGTGTGGTATTTTCAGAGTTTGATGTTTTGGGGTATTTCTCTTTTGTTTTGTTAGTTAAGTGTGGATCTTTAATTAGTATGCTGCTTGTTAGAAGTTAGAACTACTTTGCTAGGGTATTTGAAATGCTTTCTTTATGGATTAGTATGATGGGTTTATGACTATGTAATGGTGGTTTTTATGACTATCTAATTATCTTATGAGCTTTTTTAAGTTCCAGTCCTCTTGATTAATTTCTTTGGTGGATTCATATCTTACCTCTTTGTTATTTCTTTTTTTTTTCTTTTGATTTGATCTACAAGTTGATTTATTTAGGGTTTCTCAACGTATTTGTTTATGGGTCTTAAAAAGGCTCTTTGTTTGATTATTTGATTTTACGAAGAACTTTTAAGTTGTAAGATGAGCAGTGATTAATATTATATAGATGACATTTGGCAAAATCCTGTTTTAGGGGTAATTGTTAATTGGCTTAATTGTAAAATATTTCCTTAAGTTTAAGGTGAAGTAACAGTTTGCCCTCCTATGTTTTTAAAAGGGGCAATTTAACCATTGACTTTGTCAATTTAGAGCAGTTCAACCCATTAGTTTGATTCTAGTCAAATTCTGACAAATTTTTTTTCAAAAAACGTAATGTTTTTGTTAACTTGTTACGTCATATGGTTAAAATTACCGAAAAACTTAATATATTTGCCATATAATGTGGTAAATTGGCAAATATATTAAGTTTTTCAGTAATCTTTTGACTGAAATTTAGTTAGAATCAGACCAATGAGTTAAATTACTCCAAATTGACAAAGTCATGGATTAATTACCTCTTTAAAAAACTAAGAGACAAACTTTTACTTACTCTTAAATTTAAGGATATTTTTTTTTTGGTAGAGATAATTTTACAATTATGCCTTATTAATTCATAATCATATATTACTGTTGGGACACTGTAACAACATGCATTTAATTATAGAAAATTATTCAATTTTTCATAGAACTTTTCTTAAAGAAGTCTTTTGAATGCAAAAACAAATTGAAAAATTAGAAATTAGAAATTTTTTTGTAATTGAACACTATAAATATGAATCACTTGCAAAACACAAATCACTCGATGCTGACCTGATTGATGTTCTTTTTCATTCCCATACTGTCTCCTTTTGGAATGAGCATGCAGAGAACACCATTGTGCATTTTAGCCTTGAGGTCACTTAACCTAAAGAAATTGGGGCAAAGATCAATGCTACCAGTACTATATGTCCTCCCGCCTGTCTCGTGCTTGGATTTCTTTCTCCATTCTCCTTTTATAAAAACATTGTCGTTGTCGATCCAAATCTAAACCTCATCTTTGCTAACACCTGGCATATCAACCCTAACAAGCAAACCTTCCTCAACTTTCTTAGCCTCAAAAGTACCTTTCGGAGCTTCTAGTTGCCACAGGTGCTCTATTAGCTGATCATACGTGCCTGTAATACATTAAAAACACCACCATATTTCTTTCTTTCTTTTTTTCATTTTTGTCTTTGATTGACTATTAGTCGATGGAATGGTGGTGTTAAAAGACGAGCAAAGAAAGTAGCAACAACATAAGAAAGGTTAGGTTTGAGGAGTTTTGTCAATGTAGGAGTAGAGGTAAGTCTCTTGAGAGCCATATAGGAAGCCATATGTTTGGGGCAAATTAAAACTGGTTGATGAGTTCTCTCTAGGGTTTTCTAAGTTTTCTGTGGGGTTTTTATAAGAAGGTATTTTGATAGGGATTATTATCAATAAATAAAAAATAACCGAGACTAAACATTTAGTATACCTTTTTCATCCATATTCAACCCTAAATTAAACTTTCATGAAAACAAGTAACGGTCTGCCACAAGGATGTTATATCACCAAGTTTCAATTTATTTCATTTTTCTCCATGTGTCTCTTTTCTTTCCTCAATTTTTTTAGTTTAATTAATTTTGATTTCTTAACAATGGTATAATCTCGAAGTATTTAAATTTTCATGATGTAATTGACATGCTTTCCTCGAAAACGTCATTGTTTCAAATTACTACACATGGCTGCTAATTTGTTGATATAAATATTTTTTTTATAAGTTGATATTACATTTGAAATCATAATTATGTGAAATATTATGGACATCTTTATTCTTCAAGGTTTGAGGCTCATTCCAACGTTTACGTACATGTACCATTAAATACATTTAGTGACAACCAGTATGGCCGTCACACATGGTCACAAAAAGCTTGTCACTAATAGTTTTAATCGTGATCAAGAAGATCTGGTCACTAAAAGCTATGGCAACCACAAACTGGTCACTAAATGCAAGTTTTCAGTAACAACCATCATTGACTGCCACAAAAAAGAGTTGTCTTTTAGTGACAGCTCTATATGACCGTCACAAATGGTAAACTTTAGTGACGTCTAAAGACTACCATCACTAAAGCTGCATGGCTTTAGTGACGGTCATAACATGGTCACTAGTGACCCTTTTGTGACCGCTACAAACAACCTCCACTAAAAGTATATGCCATTAGTGACGACCACAACACGATCACTAATGGTTTTTCTATGACATCTATAATGTGTTCGCCACTAAATGTCTTAATTAGTGACCAGTTGTGTCTGACCATCACAATAAAGGAAGATTTAGTGTTTGTTTTCATATGACTGCCACTAAAAATACAACTATTAGTGACGGTGTCGACCGTCACTAAAAATGCAACATTTAGTGACTTTATTCACATGATCGTCCCTAAATGTCTCAATTAGTGACCGGTTGTGTCTGTCCACCACTAAAAAATAGATTTAGTGCCATTTTTTGCGTGGCAGCCATTAAAAGTATTGCTATTACTGATGACATATAGCGAACACCATTAGAAGGGGACATTGAAAGTGGTTGCCACCATACATTGCTTTAAGTGATCGACTGTTATTGACCACCCCTAGAACGATAGCTTTGGTGTCCATTTTCGTTTGACCGCCATTAAATATTTCTATTCATGACAAGCTTGAATAACCGCCACTAAAAATCATATTTAGTGTTCAATTTAAGCCGGCCACTACTAAAATTGGTCACTAAAGCCCGCATTTCTTGTAGTGAGAAAAAGGGAAACAAAGATAAATTAAGAATCCATGCTATCGTTTGCACACTGTAATCAATTACTCCATTGTAATTGATCAAAGTCATTAGTGTTATGTAACCAAATACTCCATTATTTAATTATCAATACATGATTTTATTGGGTTTATAAACTAGAGAGATAATCCTTTCTTATCCTTTATTTTTCTTATCTTTGAAGTGAGTGAAGTTTGATTTTTTTATTTTTTATGCGATCACAAGTGATTTTAAAGGTGTGTTTAGTAAGGAAGAAAAGTGAGGAAAAAAACTAAGAAAATTGGTGTTTTCTTTCATTTGTTTAGTAGATAATGGAAAATTAAGAGGAAAGAAAATAGTTTTCTTCTACCCTTGTTTAATAAAGTGAAAAAATAAGAGCAAAGAAAATATAATAATATTATTTTTACTATTATATTGTTTATAATATTAATGGATATTAATGTGAGAGATTAAATGGAGATTATTCAGTAAATTGATAATCTCTTTTATTTTTTTCTCTTATCTTCTACACTTGAGAGGATCAAGATTTGTACATAAAAAAAAAAATCATTAATCATAATGAATTTTTTTCTCACTTTTCTTTTCGATTAAACAAAATAAAAGTTCATTGTACAATTTTTTTTCTCTTATTTTTTTTCTCTCAATTTTTTCTTTTATACTTTACATCTCCACAAACAAAACAAGCTGATACCCAACAGTAATTGAATGGGAAGGTTGAAAATGAAATTGTATTAGTCATAAAATTGAAAGTGTCATGTCCACTACCTAAAAAAAAAAGCATTGAAAAGGTCACGAAGTCTTATTGGAAATCATGTGTAGCATATCTACTCAATAAACATCGCCCACAATTTTTCTAACAAAAAAAATTCCATTAGAGTAATTGGTGGAAACAATGAAGTTCTTGAATGTCAAACCTCATGTGCAATCATTACAATTTTACAACACAAGCACAATCTCCAGGAACTTTCCGCACTACGGATCTCTACTATCTTTTCTGTTGGAGAGAAGGTGCTCTTTTTGCAATATAATATGTAGAATTATTCGCTTAGAAAATAAAAGGTAAATATCATTTTTAGTCTCTAATGTTTAGACCCTAATAATAATTGGGTTTTTAATATTTTAATTTAAATAATTAAATTCTTAATTTGTCAAATACAAAATAATTGGATCCCTTAACCATAACATCATGAAGAACACTATAAAAAATGGAACAAAATATCAATTTTGCCATCAATCCCCAAATCTGCTTAAGGCAAAACTCTCATTCTTTTCTTTGCACTAGATTTCCCTTCTTTGTTTCTCTCCTCCCGAACAGTCCCCAAGTTTCTCCGTTGCCTATTCTTCTTGTTCTCTCTCCAGAGTTCTCTTGGTCGTTATTCTACCTTTAACCCTAGACTTTCTCCATTTCGCTATCACTTTTAGATCTCAACTTTCGTTACGCCTCATTGTAGCAACTACTAGGGCGATAGGCGTGGGGTTGGCGCCACCTTTGGTCGCGACGTAGGTCACAATGGCGATTGAGGCCGAGGAGGACGTGAGAAGCATCGGTGGTAGGACCCAATTTGAAGAGCTGAGTGCTAGCGGCAAAAAGCAACTGAGATAGATAGTTGTGTTAAACAATGAAGATATCAAGTATTAGATTTATATTTATGTTGTTTATGCTTCTTTTCTTCTTATAATGAAGCTTAGTGCTACATAATTTCTATGGAAATAGAATTATCGGTATTTTCGTTAAAGCCATTAGTTTATTTCGATATATAAAATCTTTTACTAGAGAAATTCAACTAGAAATGTAGAGATCTTAATTTCACTAAAGCTAAATTGAAAATGAGAGAAATATAGAAATTTTGGGAGTGTTTGGGAGGAGAGAAAAAGAGAACGAAAGTATGGTGTAGGGATGAAAGAATGAGAGCTTTGTCCTAAGCAGATTTGGGGCAAAATTAATATTTTTGTATGTCTTTTTATAGTGTTCTTCACAACATTATGGTTCAAAGACCCAATTGTTCTATATTTGATAAATTAAAGATTTGATTATTCAAATTGAAACGTTAGGGAAACGTTAGGAACCAAAATTAATATTTACCCAAAATCAAACACATGTAGATTATTCACTTTTAAATTGTTTGCTACTCCGGTTTTTAATGGGTATTATCAAGATCGACTTGAGTCGAGTTGAGTCGAGTTCAAATCCAAGTTGAAATGAGCTCGAGCTCGGCTCGTGAATAAAAAACTTATTCGAACTAAGTTTCGAACCGAACCCGATTTAAGAAAAATTGTACTAAAACTCGACTCGTAAAGTGAAATTCAGACTTAAACTCGAGCTCGAATCAAGTTTTTCGAGCAAGGTTTTTCGAAATAAAATAAATAAATTTGGTATTTATAGTTTTTAAATAAAATAAATAAATATATATGTTTTTTATAATATTTATTAAATATATAAAAAATTAATATAACACATAATATTATGAAAATTTATTAATATACAATATTCAAGTTTTTATCTCAGTACAAAAATGAATTTTGCACTCGATGTAAACAAAATTTTTTCCTAAACTCTGCTCAAACCATTGAAAAAGAAATTAGAACTTTGTACTACGTCAAGTTAATTAATTAAACTTTATTATATGTTAAATCAAATACACCATGCATATTAGCTATATTCAATATTAAATATAAAAAAAAGTATATTAAATTTAAATACATAATATTACAATATCCCTACGGTGATAAATTTCAATTTCATCAATATAATAATGAAATTCTTATAAATCCTACTGTTATGAATTTGAGTACACCTAAGTTAAAAATTACTAAATAAATTTCCTCTAAAATAAATAGAGTGCTTTTTTAATAATCAATTATTGGATGGGTGGCGGAATTATTTAATTTAAGGAAAAATTATTATCAGTTAACGTCACGGTGCATGTGAAAGCTTTTATCATCACAGTTGCTTTAGTATTCAGCAAAGAAAGCGTCAGGTGTGGCAAATTTTGCACTGTTTCCTAAGATCGGACGGCTGCAGTGGTGTATGTGACAATGATGGTAACGGGAGATCTCAATAACTTTAGCAATGTGTTTTCTTAGGGCTGTAATCTTAATACCGTAAACCCTATTAGTTTCTGACCCTTACACCTGATTTTATGTTGGTCCCAAATTTTTTAAAATGTTTTGATTAGATCATTAAGTTTGAATTACTTCCAATTCAATCCTTTTTATAATCATGATTTAGTGTGATAATTATATAAAGAAAAAATGTGACATTCATTCAATGATGTAATTGAAGAATTTTTTTCTCAAGTTATTAGAGATGATCTTAAGTCACAATTTAACACTGTGCTCAAATTATTTAAGACCTATTGAAATTTCTCTAAAAAAAAAAAATGATGATAGGGTATTTCACTAAATCTATTACTTTTACAATTATCATTTATGAATTGTGTATACATTAGATGCCAAGTAATTCTCTTTAAATATTATATTAATTCTGTGTTTGTCACACTTGCTATTCTATGTAAAAGTATAATCCTTTTATAACTGAATAAATTACCTTACTAAAATATACTTGTAATTTTCCGAAATTTTAAACACATAGTTGTGATTTTGGAAGTAATCCATAACTTACTCATTAGTAATAATTAACACACTAATTAAGTCAAATATATTTAAATGACTTGGGGTTTTGAGATCAATTTCTCGTACAATATAAAAAAAATTGTTGACGGCTGGATGAAAAATGAGGAAAATTAGATTTCTCAAGTCAATAACTCTCACGTATATGCATAAAGAGAGTTGTTGTGTGGTAATATAAAAATAAATTGGTTAAATTTTCGCTGTAAACAAAAAAAAAAAAGTAAATCCATTATATCTCTATTTGATTGAAAGATTAAATTGTAATTAAATCAAAACACGAAGGGGTTAAATGGGACAATGAAAAGTTCAAAGAGAAAATTGGAATTACTCAAATAGTTTACTAAGCGTTGCAATAGTAATCGAGGCATGTTTATAAAAAATATCTTGTTGTGAATAACTGAAGAGGGATAAATTCATAGATTCGGTTTTATGGAAGTTATCACGAAACTGAAAAATTCATTAGTAATTACAAAAAAATTAAATAATAATTATTTTTAAAAAATTTAAATACTAAAATTACTATTTAATTATTTTATAATTACTAATAAATTTTTTCAGTTTTATAACAATTCTCACAAAACCAAATATATAATATCACCGCTTATATCCAAATATGATGGAATGGACCATTGACTTTGGCAACATATGCAGTTAATTATGCGTATATAAGACGATGCGTCTATGCAAAAACAAACTTACATCACACTTCCTTTCCTTCAATTCCCACCTCCATCGACATCTTTGCCTTCGAGGATAAATTTATAATTTCAGTCTCTTAATTTGTCTTTTGTCTCTTCCCATTATTTGCTCTGTTCTTTTTTCAGGTTCAGCTCATTGAGAAATCCGCCTGGTTTTTTCTCTCTTCCTTCTTTGTTTTCACGAGCCTCCGCTTCCGTAGAAACATTCTGTTGTTTTGCCTTTCCTAATCCCAAAAAACCAACAAAATTTTCAAAGGCCCTGTTAATTTTTTTTCTATGCACAGAGGATTTAATTACTTTGCTAATTAGTCGCAGTTCTTAACATGGCTAGCTTCCTTTCTCCCACGATTCCTTAGCAAAACATTTACAAAAGCCTGCTGTTTGATAATAATGTTTCCATAGAAATTATTATTCATTATCTGCTGTTTACTTATCTTGGCAAAGGTTAGGACGGAAGTGTCGCAGCAATCTTATAAAAGCCGTCAAATCATGTAATTAATATCCTTAGCTAAATCATTTCTATCTAAATCCATTAAAAAAACAATAAAAAATAGTATTATTTCTTTAATAGAAAAAAAGAAAAGAGAAATGCCGGATTCAGAGAAAGGTACGCCAACGGCGTCAGCGCCGGCGACACCGGGGACGCCAGGTGGTCCGCTGATTTCTTCAATGCGAGTGGATTCGCTGTCTTATGATCGGCAATCAATGCCAAGATGCAAGTGTTTTCCGGTAACTGCCCCAATCTGGAGTCAACCCAACACTTGCTTGGCCGACTTCCCTACACCTGACGTCTCCCTTACCCGCAAGGTACTTTTGGTTGTCCTCCTTTCCCCACTTTTGTTTCTTTAATTCTTTTTTTTTCAACTCTAAATTGCATAAATAACTTAAAATCCACGCCAAGGTGTAGTATTTTATTGCTAGTTTCGTAATCTTGATCTATATAAGTTGTTTTTTCCGAAAACAAAAATTTGGTAATTTTAGAATGCATACTATATTCTAGCTAAAAAAAAATGCAGAACAGAATCTAATTTTCAATGAGACTGTTGAAGTGGAGTTGGAGAAAGAAAAATCAAATACTTGCCTGATAATTGATTTTGCAGGGGTTAATTAGAAGTTCATTTGTATTTGTGTGAAAATACTTACCAGATCGGATCTGAAACATTAATTTTAAATTATTTCGAAGTTTTATTGATAATTTTAAAAAATTTCATCTATATAAATACATAATTTAAAAAATAATATTATTAATGAAGTTTTTTAAAATTGCTAATAAAATTTTGATTAATCTAAAACCAATATTTTAGATTCGATTTAATCAAAAAATTCTTAATATCTTTGAAAAGTATAAGCGAAAATTTTTATATTAATTTTTTTTTAATTATTATTTGGTATGTTTAATCCTAGAACTTTCAATTACAAGTGAATTTTTTGGAATCGCAATTACCATTTATTCGAGTCCGTGACATCAACAGGGAGGATAGTTTTATCCTAACCATACCTTTTTTTAATAAAAAAATTAAAAAGATATTTGTTCACTTGGTTATCCAGGTACTTGTACGTACGTTTTAAATGTATGGGCATGTACTTGTGATTTCAGCCAAATGCTTATATTTCCCAATTAATTGAGCTGTTAAAACTCCGCAAGAGCTTTTATTGCGATGATTGAACGCATAAAATTGAAAAGGTTAGGATTTTTTTTGATAATTTGGAAGAAATTTTTTTTAAATATATTATTAGATGAATGTTATATTAATATTATTTAAGATAATTTTTTTAAATTATTTAATTTTTTTTTCAAATTTAAATTATATAAAAAATAATGAATTAAGTAAGCACCAGAACTGAAAAATTGTTTTAAGAAGAACAAATAAAAGATGTTATTGGCAAATCCGTTTCACCTACTTGCTTGGACGGTAAATTACTGTATCATAAGAATAAATAAAATATGCAGTAATTGTCAAATCCGTTGCACCTAGTACTCCCTATCTATTAGCTTGGACGGTGCATTAGTGTATCATATGTGCTGTTTTTTTGGGTACATAGTCTATCGTAATTCATAACAGAGGATAACTTTGAATGTCGCCAAAGAAATGAATTATTTTTATGTAGATCCAACATATCACTATCAGATCAATTTGTTGAATCAGAGCCGTTTGGATTTAAAGTAAATCCCAATCGAAGCTAATGTAGTAAATAATTTATTCTTTAATAGTCTGTCGTCTATTTTTATATCCAATTTGAACATCAAGACCTCTGCTTTTGAAAAGACTTTTTGAGACGAGGACAAAAGGCGCGGATGCTCAGGTGGAGGAGTAGGTGAAATATCCCTCGGCTAAGTAGAGGGTTCAGAAAGGCTCGAGGTCTCTACGTTAATAGGGATAGGGGAAGGAGCCCAAGGCCACTTCTTCGATCCCTTGGCTTGCACAGGTTGCTTACTAACTTAAGCAACCCTCTTGCTCTCTAAGGCCATCTTCTTCGCCCGTTCTCTGGCTTTAGCCATGGCTTCTATTCTGTTCAGCAAAAAACACAAGTATAAGTGATAAGAAGCAGAAAAATTATAAAAGGGTTTCGAGTATATACCACTCTCTAGAGTTCCCTCGGGACACCGAGGGCAGAGGCCGCGCTTCGTCAACTCCTCATTGTCGTATAAGACGCTGATGTCAATAAGCGTGGCAACCATGGTTTTCAGTGTTTCTTGCTCACGGTGCAGAAGGTGTGATTTCTTAAACTTCCATACACGGTCCAAACTCTAAGTCAGTGGAACCCCGAAACTCTTCTCACTCTGAACATAGAAGAAGGTTTTCTTCCACTGCTTGATGGACGTGGGCTTCTTCTTCAACAACCCCTTCTTGGCTCTAGAATTAATTACGACCCACCCATATTGGCCGTGCTTGCTGATTTGGAAGTGAGCCTTAAAAACGTTTATGTTCATCAGCCCCTTCAACTTTGTGCAAACATAAATGAATGCTATGATCAAACGCACATAATTGAGCACTAGCTGACATAGTACTATGTCAAAATATCTCAGCACCGAGCAGAAAAAAAGATGGAGTGGGAATCTGAGCCTGGCTCTCATGTGTTGTTAGTAAACACATATCTCGAAGGGTGTTTGGTTCGGGAGGACTAATTTTACAAGTAGAAAAGCAATTGCGACACTAACACGGGTTAAGTTAAAGAGAGCCAAATCAATTGACATTTTCTTTAATTGGTTGAGATAGTGAGATCGACGTGAGAGTAGGAGTAGCAAATTGATTTGCCAACTATGAATGAAGCAGTGTTTTTAGAGGCGAAGGTATTGGACGAGATATTTTGTTTCAATGAAACGATGCGTAAGCCACGAGACTTTGAGGTGTAAACTTTTTGAAAAGTTGGAATGTTTCAAAATTCTAATAAAATAATATAAATTATATAAATATAATAATTAATATATTAAATAAATTAGTTTTCAACAAACTTTAATAATTTTATTAATTCTCTAGAGCATAAAAATTATAATTATAATTTTAAAATATTAATATATATTTATATATATTTATATATAATTTTTTATTTTTATATTGTTGTAATTTGTAAGTGATTAATGAAATACTTTATAGTTATTATTATACTAGATAACATTTGATATATTTATGAAACACAATGATATAACTGCAAAAACAATTAGTTTAATGGTTAGGTTTGTATTTCTACTCATTTGGGTATGAGTTTGAGTCTTAAACTTGTAATTTTTTTTAATAATTTTAAAAGTTTTTTAAAAACATTTAACAGAGCATATATCTCAATCACTGGAACGTAAAAAAACATATGCTTGAGTGTAAGCATCTGCTTTAGAGCAAAAATCGTATGTTCAATAAAAACACATAATATTTTAAATCTCATTATGTTTTGCTTCAACCCATCATAAAACGAGCTCAAAATAACGTCTTTGAAAACGCTGAAACAAAGTGCTGTTGTAAAGAGACAAAATGGGCTGTCATGACTATTCAAGTATGATTTTAGGATTTTTTTTTCCTCCTATCTTGTTATATGTTATAAGGGATTAAGTTTTATAATAAAACATGTTCTTTTTACTTTATCATAAAATAATAATAATAAAATATTATTATAAATCAACTCTATTTATAATAATTAAGGCTCGAATTGAAGTAGTTATTCGGTAGTTAATTAAGATATACAAACTATTAATTATTGACCTTCCTATAACTTTTTTTTTGAAGAAGTACTAATTATAAATAAAAATAAATTAAGCTTACCTAATTTTTCAGTGATAAATTAATCAATTTCTTGTGATGCATGCGTTGTGATTTAACATATATTACTGCATGTGGATTGTATTAAGCAGCTTGGAGCTGAATTTGTGGGAACATTCATCCTGATATTTGCGGCAACAGCGGGACCCATTGTGAACCAGAAGTACAATGGGGCGGAGACGCTAATTGGTAATGCAGCGTGTGCAGGGTTGGCGGTGATGATCATAATTCTATCAACGGGACACATCTCGGGAGCTCATTTGAATCCGTCACTGACCATTGCATTTGCGGCACTGCGTCACTTCCCGTGGGTACATGTGCCGGCTTACATAGCAGCACAAGTATCGGCATCCATATGCGCTTCCTTTGTTCTCAAGGGAGTTTACCATCCTTACATGTCTGGTGGCGTCACTGTTCCATCGGTCAGCGTTGGCAAGGCTTTTGCAATTGAGTTTATCATCACCTTCATTCTGCTGTTTGTCGTCACTGCTGTTGCTACTGACACTCGTGCGGTATGTGCTGAATGTTACTATATTATTCTCCATTTGTGCATACTTGTGTAGATTTTATGCATGTGGAAAATGTTAGTGTCAATTGCATGCGACTAAGATAACACAATCGTCCGAACAAGACATGTTAAGATTAGACTCAAAATCTGATTAAGATAAGGGGGTTTGATCGAGTGGAAGTAAATCCGGACTAGATCTAAGTATTTGGGAATTTGAATTAATGGAAAAATTTGTTGAGATGCTCTTCAAATCCCATATCGGAGTAAAGTGTTATTGTAAGTAGTTCTAATCTCATATCGTCCATGTGTCAAAAGGACGTAGGTATTAATTATTATAAATATAAACATAAAGAGATTTGGTTAAAATTTTATATTTTGGTGTAGTAAGTTTTAACAGCTTTCTTCTATTTAAAAATTACAAAAGCAATGAAATAACGATTGACTCGTAGGAAATAGATGCTCTTAATAATTCTTGTGTTTTTTCTCTTTATTTTTTTTATTGTGATTATTTAGTTATTTTGAATGTTAGAATTCCCAACGAGACATACATACAAATGACGATCTATATATGTCTATGGCTGTGGCTTATCTATTGCAATTGATGCTAAAAACCTTCTTCTATTTATACTCTTCCTATCTCACTCTCTCTCTCATATATGGGCATGTGCATTGGCTTGGCAAGGTGGGAGAGTTGGCCGGTATAGCTGTTGGAGCTACCGTTATGCTCAACATTCTTGTGGCAGGGTATGTAATTTTTTCTTCTCACTTCTTAATTCACTTTTATAATTTGTCAAATACGCCTTCGTGCTTTTTTGGTAGAAAGAATATTTTTGGGTGTCAAAATCGGATTTCAAAATACCGTGCTCATAAAGAAAGAATATTAATAATGTTCCATTTTGTCAAAAAATGGGTGACTGTTTTTCATCATTAAATCAAGCTCATCAAAAACATGATAGAAAGCACTACCACTACCAATGATAGATATCACACCGATCACCATGAAGTCTCTGGTTTTCAACAAGCATGTAGCAAATAACTTTTATTGACTTAGACAGTTCTAAGTACATTTTGGAAGAAAAATAGTCATCTAAATGTCACCACTAAATTAAAAGTAGAAAGACTACAAAATTGTACAATAATTTCAGGGGAAAAAGTGGGTTTTTGCTATCATCATGATTCATGAATATATTGCTTAACCCAAAACTGTAAGAAAAACAAAAAAAAAAAATAGAAAACGAAAGGTGAAATAATTGTTATATGTTTGACATATATGGCAGGCCATCGAGTGGTGGTTCAATGAATCCAGTGAGGACTTTAGGGCCAGCAGTTGCGGCAGGAAACTACAGGGCATTGTGGGTTTACCTGTTAGCACCCACATTTGGTGCATTAGCTGGTGCAGCTACCTACACTGTCGTCAAGCTCCGAGAGGATGAGGCTAACCCACCACCCCAGCACGCTAGCTTCCGTCGCTAGCTAGGACTTGTTTGGTGTTGTCCGTTTGTAAGATACGATAATTATTAGAATAAGATCGAATGACTCCATATGGCTACACGCATAGTACTGTATATTTGATGGCGAGGGGCATGATATGATAGGTTTGTTAGCGTTTTCGAAAGATAAAAGCGACGTGACCAAAAGTCCACGCCCTACAGTTTAGCTAAATAATGTTGATCGAGCGCGGTCTGGTCTGGTGCCTATCATTTCACTGGCTGGCCCTTTCTTTGGATGAATGCGTTTGTGATGTGCGCTTCTGTGGTTAGTTTCCCTTGTGTTGAAAGTCTTTGTGTGATGTTTACAGTTGAATTCAATAAAGTATCTGCACTAGCACATGTACGTGTCAAATTTTTATAGCTAAGGTATACCTATTTCTAATTGGACCAGTCTTCATAATTGTCCTAACAGGAACAAATTAATGTGGGGATCATTCATCATTATATGAATCCGTTCTAATTTTTAAAAGCTGAATGATGTTCCTATAAAAAAAAAAAATAAGGTTCAATGATGACAAAATGTGTCTACTTTATTTTATTTTTGGATAAAAGGTAAACAACATAACACAAGAAAATACAAACTCAAGGCATCTGAGACCCACAAGTGAAAGGAATTATCATTAATCTACTAGGATAAGTCTCTATAGCTCTCTAGGAGGTTCAAGGAACATTGCCAATGTAAGACATGTAACACCCCACAGTTTCGTTGGTATTTATGTCAGATCCCGTATTTGTAGAGTTATGGTATTCACAAGTCTAATCATTTTTGATGAAATTTGGAAAGTAAGTTTTATGATGGCTCACTTATAAATGAGTGCATTATATTTTAATAAAATTTTCTTTTTGATAAATATATTTATTAAAATAAAAATTAAATGATTTTTTCGATTATGATTATCTACTACGGACTAAGATCCTTCTGGGAGGTTTTTAATATTAAAAAATTATTTTATTTATTTTTTAAAAGCAGAAAAAATTATATTTACTATGGACTGAGATCCATCGCTAATAGTTTATTAATATTAAAAAATTATTTTTAAAATTAAAAAATTATATCTGATAGTTTTATTATCAAAGAATATTTTTAAAATGAAAAAATGTGTTTACTACAAATATAATATCTTCCGCAACCAAATGGTCGTCGCAGATAATTTTTTGGTTTTCAGTTATGGACTTCTGTTACGGACCTTAATCCATCACAGAAAGCTTTTTTTAGCTACGAAATTATGTCCCTAGCAAAAAAATATGTATATATTTATATATACTCCTCGGTCTTATTTTTTTTTGTCCAAATGTTTTATTCATTCAATTTGATTAATATTTTTTTAATGTCATTGAAATATCACTTTATAGAGCTCAAAAGTTTTTAAAAATTATGTTTTCATAATTTTAAATAAAAAACATTAAGAAAAAATAATAGTTAAAATTGTTTTAAAATTCAAAACTGAACTAAAAATATGAAAAAAGGATTAAAATATATAAAATTATTAAACATATATATTTAGACCAATTTATCGGTTTGTTTTGATTAATTAAAATATTTAAATTGCAATTCAAACCGAACGGACGAGTTATAGATTTATCCAAACAAAAACTATTTATCAGAAGAGTATAATCGATTAAATTCAATTTGTTGGTTTGAAATTTTTTGTTATACATGAGTAATATTATATATATATTTATATATTCTGATTCAACGATTTAATTATTAATTATTAATTGTATTAATAAAACTATTATTAGTTTTATGTTTGGTCTGAATAAGCATCGCTCCAGCAATGGGCTTAGAGTACACATTGACTGCAACCAGACCCAATCATAGGATGAAGCCAGGCCCAATCATAGGATGCAGCCAGGCCCAATCACGGGAACCCAGCTGATGATAACGCCGGTCCTCTAAAATCCTCTCTCTATCTCTCAGACACAAAACTGAAAAACCTTTTGTCAAAATCAGACAAAGATTCTCTGTACTCGTCCGTGGCATCACTTACTCTTACAGACATGGATGCAACAGATTCTTGGTATTCTCTCCCTGAATTCACCTTAGCTGAGGTAAGTCTAAAAGATTCCTTTTCCCTTTTTGTATTTCATATATATGGGTTTCCTATTTCACTTCTTAATCTGCATTAAGCTCTCTACTTTCTGTAAATCCCATGAGCTGCCACGCTACAAATTAGTTAACATGAAGTTTTTGTTTTTCAGTTATAATTGCATTTTTTATGATAATTCTTTCTCTCTCCTTTTTTTGGCAAGATTGTTGAAATGGAAAAGAAGTACAAGGAAATAGGAGAGGAATCCCTGAATCCTGAATTTTGCCAGCGGCTTGCTACTAGTTTTAGGTAAATAAACCCAATTTATTGGCTTGAAAAGAACAAAAAAATTGCATGGATTGTTTTATGTCATTTTGTTTTTGCTTGTTTTATCTCTGGCAGTTGCTCGTCGAATCGAATTACAAAACCTGCAATAACTTGGGAACAGGTCTTTCTGTTTTCTTTATCATGTTTAACTTGGTTAAATTACATTTTTTGTCCTTCGGTTTTATACTTGATTTCATTTACGTCCTTCGCGTTATGATCGTTGCAATTGGGTCTTTTCCTCGGTTATTATCCAACATGGAACAATTACCATTAACATCTGGAAGAGTCCAATTGAAACGAGATTGTAAATTCAAAGACAGGATTAAAACGATCAGAAAGGGAAAGGAAGCGACATAAATGAAACCAAGTATAAACCTATGGAGGAAAAATGTATTTCAGACTATTAACCTATTAGCTTTATTTGTTTAGTGCGCCTTAAATAAACTCTAGTTTGGTTTTCACATTGGGTGCTTTAGGTGCAAAGTTGGTTTATGGATAAACAAAAAGAGAAACGAGCTAAAGCAGAAACGTTGCCTTTGGCATTGAATTGGTTTGTTGATCTACCTGATACCAATATTTCAAGCTACGCAGCTGAAAGTTCACGAAGGCCAAATGGTTTTTCTCTTTCTCTGATCCGCTTGATTTAACATTTTGTTTTGGTGGTATAATCATGATAGTTATTGGAAATTATTGTTTGATTCATTGCACATAAATGGAAGTTGGCTTTGCTTGCCAGCTTAAATTGTTATTTGATTCACTAAGTTCATTACTTTATTACATACTTTAACAAAGTACTCCATAATAATTGTTAAATTGAACACCCTCCATTTGTTTTACAAACCCAATTAATTATATCTTTTACAAGTTTTCAATGCGATGTTTGGGAATCGATTTAAGTGGGGTTAAAGTAACTTTTTGTTGAAGAAAAGTTGCTTTAATTTTCACTTGAATCAGTTATCGAACATCGCCAACATCATTTATTATGCAGGCAGTAGGGCGACTGATCTTTCCGACTTGGCATTTGAAGCTAGATCAGCAAAAGATCAAGCATGGTGAGAATGCATCAATTAGTCCATTCGTTTTTTTTTTTTTTTTCTTTTCTGAATTTGAAAGGCATATGATGTTTCATGGATGGCATTTAAGATGATTCTACATTGCGTTCTGTCAAGTCTATATAATAAGTCCATCCTATATTTAGGATCAAGATTTTAAAATATATGATGTTATCTTACTTATCAGAAAAAAAAAATATATATGATGTTATCTAATTATGTACACTCTTCTTGTCAATCTCTTTTACTTGCCTCAATGATTGTAATGGCTCTATGGAATTGATTTGTCACTTCAAATGCTAAATTAAATGGTTTGAGTTGATTCAATTATGTAGAGGTTCTCGTTGTTATTTTATACGTATCTTTTCGCTAAACTTTGCAAAGGAGAAAAAACTAGGAAAAGTTTGATAGTTATAGTATGATAGGGATACTCAAAGGAAACTAAGCGAGAAAAAGCAAAGAAGAAAAAGTCCAGCTAAAAGTCATTCTAAGGAAATATTCTTGTCTAGACCAAAGCCATGAGAGATGCTTGCTTGGACCGGATGCTTCGGGCACCATCCGATGGCATGAGAAGAGAGATAAATTCTTGCCATTGGACGATGCATGATGCCTCTGGTCCAGGCATCTTCCATGGCTCCGGCCTAGGCAAGAATTTCTCTATTTTAAGATATTCGAATTTTCGCAACAGTTAATGAAGCTCAGAGGTTTTATCTATTGTCTTTAGTTGCATGCGTGTTGTTAGGAATAAAACAACGAAAAAATAAACAGACACAGAAAATTTATGTGGTTTGGAGCAGTGTTTTCAGAGGTGAGAGTCTTGGGCGAGGCGTTAGGGCGTAAGCCTTCTGAAACGCGTTTTAAATAAAATAATATTAGTTAAATAAATTAAGTGATAAAAATACTAAAAAATTAAATTAAATTAATTATCAACAAAATTTAATAATTTAAGACTTAAAAATGAATATTTTTCAAAATATTTCACAAACTTCACATTAAAATCACAAAAACACTATTAAGTGTTACACACATTGATATAACAAATTTTTAAAGACATACAATTATAAATTCAAACTGATGATATATGAATTCTATAAGAAATTATGAATCATTCTCAAATCAAGCCATTGAATCTACAATATTAAGTACATAATCCTTAATTTTTTTTGTTAAATAAATGCAAACACAAAAGAATGTCTGATACTAGTATCAATGTATAACTGCTTTAACACCTAAGTTAATTTACTTGAGAGTTGAGAACTTGAGATTAACACTGTCCACATGAAAGCAATGATGTTCACTACAGGTTATGTCCACTAAATAATATTATAAAAAGAAAACTCTACATTCTTACCCACAAAAATTTTCAACTGTCAGAGCAAACGATTTTGACTTTTGACTTTTGAGATTGTCTCTTTTTATTTTTGTTAAAAACTGAGCAGCAACAGCACAATCTCTAAGTATATTAGTTTGTTGTGTAAGAAGATTAATAGTTCTAGTTGTTTTGAGCTCAAACGACGATTGTTTTGGGAGAGAAAAGAGAGGATCGACGGTGAAGATGGAGAGGAGAATACGATGAAGGAGAAGAGAGACAAATCGTCGGTGCCTTTCATGGACTCCAAATCCACTATCGGTGGCGGTGTTGAAGACACGTATGGTGAGGATTGCACAACCGAGGATAAGCTTGTCACCCCCTGGACCTTCTCCGTTGTTAGGTCCCACAATTTTTTTAATTTTATTTCTCAATTTGTTGTTTTTATTTTTCTTTGGGTGTTAATTTTGTTATTAATTTGAAAATTTGGGTTAAAAGCTTGCGTGTTTATGTATAAGTGATCTCATAAAAAAAATTCATGGGTTGTACGCCCGGATGTCCGGGGCGTCAAAAGTGTACGGGCTGGGCAAACGCCTAGACCCAAAAAACGAACGCCCAACAACAGGAACACCCAAGGTTTCACGCCATGGGGCGTTTTTGAACCGTTTCACCTTTGAGCGCGCCCAGAAACCGCCTTTTTAAACACTGGTTCGGAGCTAAAACTCTACGTCCACGGGTGATGGTAAGAGATTCCACTATAATTAAAATTGGAGTATAAATCAAGAGAGATAAAACTCCATAAGCCCAAATCCCAAAAACACCCAAATCTAGGCTACCGCAAATTTAATTGAGAAAATATAATAACCTAGAAGAAAAGAAGTTTTAACCACTCGAATTTGTTTGTTGTACAGTTATGTTTCTTTAGCTTGATAAAAGAAGATAAATAGGCACATATATACAGGCAAGGTTAAGGAAAATCTTTCTTCTATTTAATTTTGTATTATGTGTCCTACTAGCACTAAAACAACCACCCTTTTAATTCTTGCTTTTTCTACTGCATTTTGTACTATTGCATGTTGACGTGACAATTACAAGAAGAATGAACCCGTTTTTACTCCAAAATTACAAGCCATATCTAACAAATCTCAACTTTGGCTTGAATTTTCACAAATAATAAAATACTCTATCATCTTCACAAATGCTGCAATCGGGCATAATTCAAATGCTATAAGTAACACCAATCAAGTCCAAGCAATGCTCGAACTTGGACACTGGAAGTGGTTTAGTCAAGATGTCTGCTGGATTATCTGTTGTCCTAATTTTCTTTACAACAATCACACCACTATTAATTATGTCTCGAATAAAATGGTAACGAACATCAATATACTTCGTTCTCTCATGGACCATCTGATCCTTAGTCAAGTAACTGACACTTTGACTATCACAATAGACAAAGTAGATTCATGAACCCAACACAATTCACTAAACAGCCCTTGTGACCAAACGGTTTCCTTAATAGCCTCTGTTATACTTATATACCTTGTCTTTGTAATCGACAGAGCAATAATTGGTTGTAGACTAACATTCCAATTGACAACGCATCCATCAAGAGCAAATACATAACCTGTAGTAGATCTTCTTTTGTCAAGATCGCATGCAAAGTCTGAGTCAACATAACCAACAACATTGCTCTTGTGGCTTATAAACTTCAAACATACGTCTGAAGTACCTCTAAGATATTGAAGTATCCACGTAACAGCTCTCTAGTGCTCATTTCTTGGATTACCCATATACTTGCTAACCACATTGGCAGCTTGTGCAATATCTAGACGGGTGCAAACTATGACATACATAGGACTCCCAACTGCACTGGAATAAGGAACACATGACATGCAATCTTTGTCTTCACCTGTCTGTGGAGACAAAGCAGCTGAAATCTGAAGTGAGTAACAAGAGGAGTACTAACGGGTTTGACATTCTTCATGTCAAAACGTTCCAAAACTTTTTCAATTTACTTCTCTTGTGTCAAATATAACAAGCCCGTACCTCTATCTGTTCTGATCTCCGTACCAAAAATCTTTTTAGCTGAACTCAAATCTTTCATCTCAAATTCATTGATGAGAAATGCTTTTAGGTTAGCAATCTCAGATTTACTTTTACAAGCAATTAGCATATCATCAACATACAGCAATAGATAAATGAATAATCCATTGACAAGCTTATTGAAATACACACAACTGTCATACTTATTTCTCGAATACTCATTACTTACCATGAAAGAGTCAAATCACTTGTACCACTGACGAGGAGACTGCTTCAAACCATATAAGGATTTCTTTAACAAACAAACATAGTTTTCCTTGCCCTCAATAACAAAGCCCTCATGTTGATGCATGTAGATTTTCTCTTCAAGCTCACCATGCAAAAAACGTAATTTTAACATCAAGCTGTTCTAATTCCAAATTATGCATAGCAATCAATGACAAGAGAACACGAATGAAACTATGCGTCATAACCGGAGAGAATATATCATTAAAATCAACTCCTGCAACTTGATTGTATCCCTTAACAACCAAACGTGTTTATGCCTTTAATTTTCAATCTCTGTGATGCCTTTAATTTTCAATCTCTGTGATGCCATCCTTTTTTCTTAAATAACCATTTGCATCAACTATTCTTTTACCCATTGATGATTTTATCAATTTCCAAGTCTAATTCATCTCAAGAGACTCCATCGCTTCATGCATAAATGGCTTATGTATACGTAGAAGGTTCACTTGCATTGCTGGTTTCTTATACAACTGACAAAGTATAGGCAAATTGCATTAGTATTATTAGACAAAACAATATTATTGTACTTCAATAGTAGTCAAGTCTCTTGGTCTATGTTTGATAATGATGTAAGACTCATCTTGAATCTGTTGAGTCTATTCTTCACCCAAATTCTCGTTCTATTCAGAAACAAGCTGTGTGAAAATACTCTGCATAGGATCTGAATCAGAACTTCCCAGCTCCACCTATTGTGTGCTACTCTTACCTTGATCAAAATCACAAGCAACGGACTCTTTTTTTTTTTGGGTTAAGCAGAGCAGATTCATTTAAATTAACATCACATCTAATGAGAAATTTAGTTGACTTAGGATCAGAATATCATAATTTATATCCTTTCACATCATCAACATAAACAAGAAAATTGCACGTTTTTATTTCTAGGCTCTAATTTTCTATCATTAACATATGCATATGCAGGACATTCAAATATTTTTACCATAGAATAATCAGGAGGGTTACCATACCATACCTTATGTGAGGTTTTGAACTCTACAATTGGAGCAGAAGATCGATTCACCAAATAACAAGTAGTAAACATTGCCTCTACCCAAAACTCCTTAGTCAAACAAGTATTTGAGAGCATACAACGAGTTCTTTCCAAAAGAGTTATGTTAATTTGCTCAGCAACCCCATTTTGTTGTGGTGTACCTCTAATTGTCTTGTGTCTAACAATATCCTCATCTCTGAATGAGTCATCAAACTCATTTGAACAAAATTCCAAACCATTATCTGTCTTAAACCTTTTAATTTGCTTCTCTGTTTGCTTCTCAATCATGGTTCTCCATTGTTTAAAATGCTTGAACGCCTCATCCTTGGTTTTCAACATGTACACTCAAGTTTTTCTTGAGTAGTCATCAATGAAAGTAAGCATATACCTAACACCACCCTTAGATGGAACACGTGAGGGTCCCCAAAGATTAGAGTGAATATATTCCACAAAATCCTTTGTTCTGTGAATTGTTGTACTGAAACTAACTCTCTTCTGTTTACCAAAAGCACAATGCTCACAGAATTCAATTTTACCTCTATTCTGTCTGCAAAGAAAACCTCTTTTGCTCAACAAAGTTAGTCCTTTTTCACTTGTGACCTAATTTCATATGCCACAATTTCGTAACTTCAGAATTTGACATAGTGGAAGGAGTCACTGAACCAGTAACGATACTACCTCGCAGAACATACAAATTTGGCGACGTTATCTTCGCTTTCATGACAACCAGAGCACCTATACTGACTTTTATAACTCTACCTTTAGATGAATACTTGTGCACTTTGACATCAAGAGTACTTAGAGAAATCAAATTCTTCTTGAAGGCAGGAATATGTCTAACTTATGTCAAGGTCCTTATTACACTGTCGTGTATTCTGATCTAGACAGTTCCTATACTAATAATTTTTCGAAAGGCTCATATTCTGAAAACAAATCCTTATTTCGGAAAATATGGTAGGAACAAGCAGAATCCATAATCCAATCAGACATAAAGAACCCATTAACACTACAGCAAGAACTCGATCATAGTCATCATAGTCTTTTTCACTAACATTAGCTTCAGGTTGTTCCTCTTTCCGATTCCGATCTCGATTCTGATTCTGACCTCGATTTTGACATTGATTCTTATTGTTTTCTTCTTGAATTTTCTTTTTTAAATTTCAACACTAAAATTTGTAATGTCCATTTTTCTTACAGTAATGGCAGGTCACATTCTTATTTCTAGACTTAGATCGAAATTTTTTTCTATTGTTATCTGAACCTATTTCTTTAGATCTTCCTCTAAAACCTCTAGCCCTAGAGCATTACATTGACTCTATTTCTCATAATTATTTCCAGACGTATGTCATTCAAGTAATTCTTTAGAAAATAGAGAAGCTTTAACATCTTCTAAAGAAATTGTATATCTACCAAACAAAAAAGTTTCCTTAAAAGTGTGTAAACGATGGTGGTAGGGAACAAAACAATAACAGGCCTGATCCTCATCATCTAATTTAACTTCTATTGAATTTAAATCAGTAATAATGGAATTAAATTCATCAACATGAGATTTCATTGATGTACCTTCTTCCATACGCAATAAATACAATTGTTGCTTCAAGAACAACTTGTTGGTGAGAGATTTCGTCATGTATAGAAACTCTAACTTACACTATAAGCTAGCAGCGGTTTCTCTGTAAAGATTTCGTGCAAAACTCCATCTGATAAACATTTTGAATTGCAGTCAGGGTCTTCTCATCCATATCCAGTTTTTGTTCATCTGTCATCGTGCTAGACATATTCTTCTTCCCGACAGTGCTTTTTTCAAACACTTTTGGGTTAATACAACTTGCATCTTTACTTTTCAAAGATTGAAACTGCAGGTTCCATCAAACTTCTGTATCTCGTATGAAGTGATAGAAGACATCGTGCTCAGATCGATTTTAACAATGGCTCTGATACTAGTTTGTTAGGAATAAAGCAGCGGAATAATTAATAGACATAGAAAATTTATGTGGTTCGGAGTTAAAACTCCTACATCCATGGGCGATGGTGAGAGATTCCACTATAATCAAAATTGGAGTACAAATTAAACGAGATAAAACTCCCTAAAGCCCAAATCCCAAATACACTCAAATCTAGGCTACCACAAATTTAATTGGAAAAATACAATAGCCTAGAAGAAAAGAAGTTTTCACAAGCCATATCAAACAAATACTTGTTATGGTCGGGAGTACTTCACATGGCGGGAGATTAGACGAACATGGGCTTGATATATATGAACGGACACCAATATGACTCAAAAGCTTAAACTCATGAGTCTTGGGCTCAATTCATGTATATAACTCACTCTTATTTTTTATTTCTTTCTGATGTGGGATAATTTACATGTGAATATCCTAACACATCTAAATAAATGCTAACTACTTAAGGTACTTGTAGTTAAATTTTTTGTTTTGATTACAGCCAAGTCTTTGTCAATTTTAAAACGTATTAGAAGTTTGTTGTAATCAGGTACTTGTAGCTTACATTTCTCCTTGCTTTCAGGTATGATGTTGCATCATTCCAAACGTACAGAGTTCTTTGTACTGGTGAACTTGTAAGATTCTTTAACATTGATTTCATACAGTTTTTGGGATGACAGCAATATTTGTACCTAATAATTAGTGCCCTGCTTATTGTAGTTCATATGAAGAAACAATAAATTGTAGTGGGTTCTTCTAAGCTGATCTGCACTCATGTTTACTTGTATTTTGTAATGGCTTTTTTTTTTTTAAAATTGTGAAAACTGATACACATGCCACGAACTCCTCTCTACTTGGTGGGTAGGGAAGTGTCCATACTAACACTCCAAAGTGGGCAAGACTTGTATTTTGTAATGCTTTCTTCACAATTATTTGCTTTGAATATTGCTTCTCATATTAAAGTTGATCTCCTATCCTTTTGGTTCTTGCTTGAGTTTTGCTAATGATGGCCAGTTTGAGCTGGCATTCGACCTGCTTACAACCAGAACACAATGGCTCGGGGTAGCAAGAAGAGCACTTGCTCAGCAGTCAATACCATCGAGAGACAAGCTCATGTTAATTCAAACACACAAACATCCACATACATATATGCTTCATATTGGTCAAACCGTTATTGAACTCCCTTGTTGGATGGAGCTAATCGCATCTCATGTCCTTGTTTTTAGACTGTGTTTGCAACTATTTGATCTTTTCTTGTGAAGGGATCCTTTTGCATTATAATATCCAACCCAAATAAAGGTGTTGACCCTTGGTATATGTAACAGGAAGTGCGTGTACGATTTTCTGGGTTTCGTAATACAGAGGATGAGTGGGTGAATGTGAGAGAAGACCTTCGTGAACGATCTATTCCCTTAGAACCTTCAGAGTGTCACATGGTCAAGGTTGGAGATCTCGTGCTATGCTTCCAGGTATTTTCTTTTTCTAAAATGGTCTGTAGAAATTTTCAGAAAATATCATTAAACTAGAAAACAATCTTCGGTCGACGGGTCCAATCTGAAATTCATAGCACAATCGCTATTTGATAGATAGTCCTAGGTGATTAATTCCACAGAAACAGAGAGAAAGTGCACATAATAGGTATTCTTGGGTTAGAATACTCTGGATCAGTGGTATTCAAATACCTCACTCAACCACTATGCTTTTTAGATGTAGTATCATCTAAGCTTTCGGCCTCGTGATTAATTTAACAGAAAAGAGAGAGTCATGCGGTCTACTGTGATGCCCATATCGTGGGAATACAAAGGTGGTTACATGATACAAGGGGCTGTAGGTGTGTCTTTGTTGTTCGCTATGACCATGACTATACTGAGGTAATTCTACTGTATACACGGTCACATGCACCCGTTTTGTACTTCAATTTTAGGCTATGATTTGTAGAGGGAAAGCAGGAGGAAAGAAGAGGATAAGGAAAGAAAAGTGTGGTGATTGATGTTTTCTTTTAACATGTATAAATCAAAATCTTTTTAAATTAAGAGGATTAGAGAGTGGAAGCTGAAATATATTGTTTCTGTTTTCCTTCCACTTTTTCAATATCTTTACCAAATATATAATGGAAAACATCAACTCTTTTACTTTTCAATCATCTCCTTATTTCCACACTCACTTCTTTCCTCATTTTTTTTCTCTACCAATCATAGCCTTAATCAGCTCAACTATTGGGTATGACAGAACTACATGCATTGAATTCAGTCTCATTTTCTCGTATGCTTATACCAGGAGAAGGTTCAACTGGAGAGACTATGTCGCAGGCCAACGCATAACTCACCGTGAATACCAAAGCAGGAATTGTGTGGTTTAGAAGTGGAATTAGACCTATCTTTTGTTGTAATAAACCTGTCATTCAACTTTTCTAGTACTTAATGAAAAAGCCTTTGGCAAAACTAGTAAAACAGAAGCATTTTAAGCTATTAACTTCCTGTTGTTTGCAGCAAAAGCATTGTGCAAAGTATAAAATATATAATGGTGCCATCTGGTCTGATTAAAACAGCGCTGAGACAAGGACTAGTTTCCAGCAGAAGCTTAAACCACGTCATATATGTTTAAAAGAAAGTTATGCATCGTTTAGTATAATTTGGCCTTTGAGAAAGTGGCTAAAATTTATACTAACCAAAGAAATAAGTTATTTCTTTCTTATAATCCTTTTTTGATAGACCTTTCTTTCTTATGATTTTAAAACTATGTTTGAGTGTTTGGAAAGGAAGGTAAGGTGGTTAAGGGCAAATAGCATATGATAAGTTATAAATATATTTTCTCTTATTGGAAAATTATTAGGTATAGGGTAGAGATCGACAGACTACAATGTCATTTATAAGACAAATCAAACAATGGTTATTAACACAATCATTGTCTCGTGAGTTGGCAGATAATAATTGATAAAATGGATTAATAATTTCAAAATTCAGTTATTGTTTAGATACTACGTAAAAAAATATTGAATTTTAACGTTATTAAGGGTAAAGTTAGGTCTTCAATAAATTTTGATGAGTTGATATAAAGTTTGATTATATTTTGAACAATTAATTAACGAAAAACAAATGACAAGTAAATAAGTATATATTTTAAAAATAAAATGAGGTAAGTGTAACTATGAATTAATCTTAGGTAGGTTAATATAATTTACTTTTTGTTTTATAATTTGTTAAAATAAGAACATTGTATTTATGAAGAAAAAAATATTTAGTTTTGATTCAGAAAACACATTTGTCACAAAATATTTTTCACCGTAAAATAAAAAAATAAAATTTTAATATATCTTTATATCATGCATATGTGTCGATGACAATTCGTGGTGAATAATCTCTAAGTATTTATAGGCTTAATGGACTATTTACGTGCTAAATCATCAGCTCACAATTATTTTCATAGTAATGATTTCAAAAAGAAAAAAATATATTTATAGTTAGTGACTCTGATACCAACACTCTACATGAAATTGACACCCATCCCACAAAGTACCTACACTCATATTTAGTGAGTAAAATCTTTTTTGTGCGTGGTGTATGGGAAGATAGACAGTGAAACAATTTAATGAATCCATCTGGTTAAAAATATTTGGGTACAAGTTTTTTTGTTGATATTTATTGGTATTAAACCTAAGCTTTTATTATGCAAAATGCAGAGTGATCTTTAATTTCAATCTCGATATAAATGCGGTGAGGACTACTCTAAATTTACTTTGTGTGCTGAGGCCTCATGCTTCTTGACAGATATGTGGAATAGTCTACCTATTTACTGATTTTTCACATCAGAAAGAATTTGATGAAGCCAATAGTTTGGTCTATTTAGTGAGTACAATCTTTTTATAACGTGGTGTTTGAAAAGATAGAAAGAGCAAATGAATTTGATAAGAACATTGGGATGTTTGGTCCAATTTAAAGTTAAATTTAAATTTAAATTTATTTTTTAAAATTTAATAAAAACTTAATCACACTGAATCAAATCTTATTAATTTTATTAACTAACAATTAAACATTAATAAATAGTTTGATTTATTTTAATTAAGTTTTTGATAAATTTTAAATATAAATTTTAATTTAAAGCTAATTTTAAACATGGCCCAACAAAAACTGGTTGCGTATCAAGTCTATTAAATTGAGAACCCAATTTTACCTTTAGCTTTGCACGTGCAAGAACACACTTGTGGCACATGCATGCCTCATCAGGATGTCAAGTGTAAATCGGTAGTTGCATCAAAGTATAAGGCCTAATTTTGAGAAAAGTCCTCTAAATGGTCTCGAGGATATAGTAGTATAACAAGTTTTCATGGTAAAATCTTAGATAACACTGAATTATAATTTATTGGATTTTATAAAAGGGAAATTTTTTGTTGATCCGAGTTTAAATAATTAAGTTTTAATTAAATCAATTGAAAATTTTATTAATAATTTAAATTTTTTATAAATAATATTAATTTTTAAATATCACATTTATATTAATAATATCAATCAAATGTTTTAAAATTATTAACGATCTAAACCTGCCAAGAATATTTGCTTATAAAATGCCTCTGTCGATTTTTGGTCACATTTTGATGTCCATTGACTGATAATCAAACAATAATTCATCTGTACTGAAGAAAGAAAATTTGATCAGACGGTGTTGATTATATGGAGAATATGCTCATAATATCTCCGCAGCCTTCACCCTCCATTAACACACCTGCACCGCTGGTTACCAAAAACAAAAAACACAAAAGAGACCAACTGTCACTTGACACGTTACCCACACCATATGTTTCCCTGTCTCTCCCAGCTTTTTTATAGCCTCCTCCTTCCCTCTCCCTCTCAGTATAGCTGCAATATGAAACCCTAGCAGTATAGCACAAAACCAAAAAAGAAAAAGAAAAGTGAAGATCATTGAGCATTGCATTAATCACCATGTCCGTCGAAATAGTTGACCTAACTGCAATACCAACATCTCGAGGTCCTCCTCGCAACATCCATTCTTCATTTTAACAATATTTTATGTTTATTTTTCATGCTGTTTTAATCGCATTTGTTTTCTGTTTTTCGTGTTTTTTTTTTTCGGAGAAAAAAACAGAGGGTTTTTATGCAACCAACAACCAGTTTCAAAATAGTGGACCAAAGGGGTTTATCGAACTGAAAGTTTTGAAGAACAGCGATGTGTATGTGAGGGTGGATTTGCCAGGCGTTGCTAGCGATGGTGTGCAGTACAGGGTGGATAGCGTGAGGAAGAAGGTAGTTTTCTTCAGTGGAGAAGCACCCATGGAAGAGCTTGATGAGAGTGGCCCCACCTATTCTGGTGTCACTGGTCTTGGCTGCGCTGTAAGATCACGGCTAAGATGCAGGATGGTGTTCTGAGGATGGTTCTTTCAAGGGTCAAGGTCAAGGACACTGAAACCAAGTGCAGATACTCATCTCTCTTTTTAGTTTTTTTCTCTTTTTATGCTGTTACTGCATATATATATTTTTGGGTTAATCTAGTTTTATGAATGATATTTTGCTTTTTTTTATTTTATATTTTATATATGTTGCATGTGTATCTCAATCTCCAGGTATTCCTTTAAACGATCTGAAACCCATTTTGCTCATGTTACTAGCTCTGTTTTTACATTTTTATTCTTCTTTTATGTGACATTTGGTTTTGGTTTCTTTGTTACATATAGCTGGGGCTCAATCTTCAGGTATACACGTTCAAAATCTCACCCATTTTGGTTTTATTTATTTTTTTGTCGGTTTCTTTTGCTAATTTTTGCTTTCTTTGTTGATTGTTGCATTTTGGCTTCTGTTATTGTTTTCACAAATGGGTAATTTTGTCACATGACTCACAACTAGGGGTGGCAATTCGGGTTGGCGGGTCGTGTTCGTATCGACACGAATACGACACGATTATTAATGGGTCGACACGAACACGACACGATTATTAATCGTGTCGTGAAAACCCAACACGAACACGACACGATTATTAAACGGGTAACACGACACGACACGTTTAACCCATATAATAAATGGGTCGTGTTAGACCCGACACGACACGACACGCTTAACCCATTTCTGTGTCTGTGGATTGTAAAATTAGTATTAGGGTTTATTTTATATATATATATATATATATATTAAGATTTTTTTTTAATTTAATAGATATTTTTTTAAATGGGTCATAAATAGGTCATGGGTCATAACCGTGTCAACACGACCCATCAACCCGCGACCCATTAATCGTGTTATAATCGTGTCATTTCGGGTTGGTGGGTCAACCCGCGACACGACACGATTATTCCGTGTCATAATCGTGTCGACACGATTACGACACGAACCCGATTATACTCAACACTAACACGCTTTATTTCGTGTCGTGTCGTGTCGGGTTCACGTGTCGTGTCCAAAATTGCCACCCCTACTCACAACACAAAATAATCAATGTTAGTTACCGATTCTGATTGCATACGGGTGGTTCTGGTCGTATTCTAGAGGCTCATCCCTATGTAGTGAAGGGACCCAAAAGCGCCTTTGAAGCCAAAACACTCGGGAAAGAAGGTCTTTACATGATGTAGTTGATAATTCTCTCTCCAATAGTCTGACAACACGAGGACAATCTTCTCTCCAATAGCCTGATGACTCGTGAATAACTCTCCCTCCAGTGACTTGATGACACGTGACTGCAATGGTGATGGGTATGTAGCAGAATAAATGATGAAGCCGTCATCATTAACAAGCTTCACACACGCAAAACTAGAAGCAAGATTTCAGAGACTGCATCGTCCCTGAATATGTAACAAGACTCCTCAAAAGGAAAGCGGGATTTTAGGGATCGCGTCGTCCTGAGCACGTTTCCTAAACCACTATAAAAAGGCCTAAGGTACGTAGATCTCCATAGACACAATTCAATCTCCTTACGAACACCATCACTACTGCTATCACAATCATCTCCATTTTCTCTCAAAAACTTCACACTAACAAAGGTATCAGAGAGTTTTCGGAGGTGCCACTCCCCTCTCCTTCTGGTGACTCTTTAGTTCATTGCTCCCTTCCTGTGTAGACCTTAGGATTTCAGGTCTCCAACTCAGCAGCAGAGTTTCGGCATCAACAGATCATTTTTTCATGGCATACAGCTCCGAAGTAGTCATCCCTTTGGAGATATGAGTGCTCTCGTTGCAAGTACATAATTTTGAGCAAGCCAACAATGAAGAAGCCCTACGTATGAATGCCGACCTTATAAACGAAGCCCGAGACAAAGCTCAAATTTGGCTAGCCACTTATCAACAAAGAGTGGCTAGGTATTACAACTCTCAAGTCCGAGAAAGAAGCTTTAAGCCGTATGACCTCATTCTACGAAAAAATGAAGTGTCTCGTCCATGAGAAACAGGGAAGCTTGTTGTAACAACCCATCTCGGGTTGGCCACCCCCGAGACGGTGTCGTCATTTTTTTGAAATCTCAGCATGACACATATATGCAACAATAAAAATAATATCAATTGCAATTATTACATCATTTCTTCAACAGGGGAGATAGATCATTCAGATCTCAACTTAAAGATTTTATACAACATAATATGCATGAATATTTACATTTTTTTTTCATTGGTATGAAGATGTGGACCACATGGCTTACAGATGATGACTTCGTTTGAATCTCAACCAACCAAACTATATGTCCTACCTGCTACCTGAAATCATTGTACAATGAAGAGTGAGCTTCACAAGCTCAGTGAATTAAATTTACTAGAAGTATTCGATTATATACTCCAGTTACATCTTATAATTCAATTACTTCTAATAATCTTCCGATATTCATTCATCTCTTTCCTCAAATAATTCAATAACAATATTCTGTAATCATTACTCAATTTCATAATTCCTCTATTACACAATCTCTTCTTAAGTTACTCATTAGACATATCAATCTTTTAATCATATATTTAATCATCTCTCAATTCTCAATTCAACATCATAATTTACCTCGTTATAAGGTTCACAGCATATAATCAATCACTTAGACAATTATCATCATATTATACTTCTATATTTCATTCTCATCATATTTGTCTCTCTGTGAGACTCATTCATCTATTAATAAATTTACACTCAAGAATAACACTTTAGTATCTCAAGTAATAACAATCAATATTTAAAGCAAATACAATGCATAAATTTAAATGTTATTATTATTTGGGAATGTCTTCCCATATGTCGACATGTTTTAGCTTAGACCGGCTACCTTCCCGGTTCTTTCATTCTCATTTAAACCGGCTGCCTTCCCGGTTCTTTTATTCTCATTTAGATCGGCTGCCCTCTCGGTCATTTTATTCTCATTTAAACCAGTTGCCTTCCTGCTTCTTTAATTTCATGCATATGAATAATGATATGAATATGCATATGAATAATAATAATAAAACAAACATGTATTCAGACATTCAAATTAGCTATCCTGCTTCTTCTCAAATTATTATTTGATTAATTTCACTAAATTCTTCTCCTTATATATCATATCAAATCATCAACCATAGCTCGTCAAGAATTTCATTTATCACCTTCATTATTAATTTGACTCATCATTTTAATAATATTACTTCTCATATAATAATTCTCTACATATCAATTATTCCTATCATACCCATCAACCAACTTTCATCTATTCTCAAATCATAAGTTAATAATTTATTCAAATATTTTCACTATATATTTCATATTTATCTTGATTACTTAAAGTAAATCTAACTCACCACGTAGTACTTAAAACTACCTGTGGATCATCTCTTTGGCGTTCCTACTATTTTCAGCAATTTCATCCGATTGTTGTTCTTCAATATCTGACTTAATATTTATATTAAAATTTCTAATTTATTCGTCAATTTTCCAGAATTCATACCCTTCAAAAATTTCCACATTGAATTATGAGAAATTTCATGTATGCTAAATTTCAAAAATAAAATTCACATTATTACCTTTTATTTTTCTTAGAGCTTTTCGTGACTCTCTTTAAAATTTTCCCGTAAACCTCTTCAAAATTTTACTCTTTCGACCTTTCTTTTAGTCCCCAAGTGTTTAAAGAATTAGAATAGTTTGTATTGAATAAGGAAGAAAACCAAACAGGATTTGGTAAGTATAATTAAAATAAAGAACAAAATGTATATGTGTATATATATATATATATATATGTATGTATATATATATATATATGTATGTATATATATATATATATGTATGTATATATATATATATATATATATGTATGTATATGTGTGTGTGTGTGTGTGTGTGTGTGTGAATTAACCCCCACTATTTTTTTGTTTTTGTACTGTGTATCATGCAGTGATACACAACATTTGGTTTTTCCCCTTTGGCAACACCTAGACTCTAGGCGTTGTGCCCCCCCCCCCCCCCTTTTTTTTCTTTTTCCTTTGTCGTCCTGGATGCTTCAATTTTATTTTTCAAAAGAATTATTTTATTCAATAATAAATCTTTCACATATATATTCTTTTAATTCCATGTCATATTTATCAAATAAAAATTTCGTCCTTGAAATTTCCTTACATAACTCAAAAAACAACTGTGGATAATATTTTTTCATAGTTGCTTCACGTTCTCACATAATTTCTTTAACATATTTGTTCCACCACATAACTTGAACTACTGGAATTACTTTATTACACAAAGTTTGTTCTTTTCTATCTAAATTTCTCATTGGTACTTGTATAAAAGTCAAACCCTCCTTAATTTCTACAGCTTGGCTCGAAATATTATGAGATTCATAATGTAAACACATTGTGTAGCTGCTTCAACTTTGGAGGCAATTCCAGGCTATACACGACTAGTCCAACTTTCTCAACAATCTCATAGGGTCCCACATACCTCGGACTCAACTTTCATTTCCTATTTAAATCTCAATACACCTTTCCTTAGAGATATTTTTAAGTACACCCAACCACCTATTTGAAACTCAAGAGGTCTTCTCCTATTATCAGCATAGCTATTCGGTCTACTCTATACTACTTTATGGTTCTCTCTATCTAGTTTTATCACCGCAATTGTTAACTCAATAATTTATGGATCGAATATATTTCTCTCTCCCATTTCTTCCCAACATATAGGAGTTCTACATCTCCTACCATACAATGTCTCAATCGATGCCATTCCAATATTAGATTGATGTTAATTATTATAAGCAAATTCAATAAGCATCCCAACTTACTGAGAACTCATCACATTTGCCCTCAAAATATATTTTAGTACTTTAATAATCCTTTCGGTCTGCTCATCTGCTTGAGGATAAAGAGTTGTACTAAATTGTAATTGCATATCTGTGATTTTTTGAAAGCCTCTCCAAAACCAAGATGTAACTCTAGCATCTCTATTTGACACTATGCTCAATAGTACTCCATACAACCTTACAATCTTAGCTATATACAGTTCAGCTAAAATTTTAAGACCCCAATTTGTTTTAAATGGATAAAATTGAAATGACATAGAAAGTCTATCTATTATCATTTACACTGTATCGTGACATCTCTGGGTATGGAAAAATCTAGAAACAAAATCTATACTCATATTTTTCTGTGGTCATTCGAGCATAGGAAGAGACTGTAGTAAGCCTCTCGGATGTTTGTTCTCTGACTTCACTTGCTAACAAACCAAACATCTAGAAATATATTAAGCTGTACTCCTCTTCAATTCTGACCACCAGAAATTTTGTCTCAATCCTCTATACATCTTATTGTTACTGGAGTGCATCGGATATACATCATCATGTGCCTCTTTCAATATCTCATTTCTCAACTTAGCATCATTGGGAACATATATCCTATGTTCCAATACCAAAATACAATCATTTCTAATTTTTAACTCATATTGCTTTCTACTAAGCACTTTCTGCTTAATCTTCTCTATCTCCACATTTTTACCTTGCATTTTTAACAAGTATTTTACTATGGATGACTGCATAACCAAATTTGCTAAAAAAAATCCTCTGTCACTGATATTCAACTTCATTCTTAACTCTCTTAAATCTATCATCAATTTCACATCATGACTCTTAATAGCAGTTAATCTTCTTGTAAATTTTCTACTCAATACATCTGTTACCACATTCGCCTTTCCTTGATGATAGTGAATTTATACGATTATAATCACTAATCAACTCCATCCATCACTTTTGTCCCAAATTCAACTCTCTCTAGGTAGATAAGTATGTTAAACTCTTGTGATTAGTAAATATCTCACAAGTGGCTTCATACAGATCATGTCTCCAAATTTTCAAGCAAACACTATGGAAGCTAACTCTAAGTCATAGGTAAGGTAATTGCTCTCATGATTCCTCTATTGCCTAGAAGTATATGCCACTACCTTTCTGTGTTGCATCAACACAAATCCCAACTCTTGATGAGATGCATTACTATACACCACAAATCCTTCATCACTAGAAGGAAGCACCAATACTGGAGATGTAGTTAATTTATCTTTTAGTAATTGAAAACTTTTCTAACACTCCCCAGACCATACAAATCTCACATCTTTCCTAGTCAATCTAGTCAATAGTTGTAACGACCCATCCCAAATCACATCAAATCATCCATTAAAGCTTGCCAAGATCCACTAAATTTCGTTCCAAATCACATCAAATCATTCATCAAAATTGGTCAAGATCCACTAAAATTCATCTCCTCAAAATTCGTATCAAAACATCAATCATAGCTCATCAAGAATTTCACATATCGCTTTTATTATTAAATCAACTTATTATTCCAAAAACATCTCTTTTTCACTTAATACTATTCTACATGTCCAATATTTATATCATATCTATCACCAAAGCATAAGCTAATAATTTATTTTAATATTATCCTTAGATTTTTCATTTTTATTTAGATTACTTAAAGTAAATCCAACTCACCACGTAGCACTTATAGCTACATGTTGAACATTACATTATTACCTTTTATTTTTCTGATAGCTTCTCATGATTCTCTATGAAATTTTGCAGTAACTCTCTTCAAAAATTTTCCCTTTCAACAATTCTTTAGATCCCCAAGTGTTTAAAGAAATACATGATGTAGAAGGAACTAAACGAAATCTGCTAAGTAACCGTCTGTTTACATATTATCAGTGTATATATATACACAAAACTCAACATTTAACAAGCCTCCACGGTTAAAAAAAAAAAAAAAAAAACATGGAGGCCATGCAGCCCCAAAAGTTACTTCGCAACAGTGCTGCCACAATTTTTGCCATTTTTTTTGTTTGACTTTTTTTTAACTTTTTATTTTTTTTTATTTCTTTCTTCTGGCCCCCTTCTGGACGTTTAGGTCCAATTTTTTTTCTTTTAATGATGTTCACGTCCCAATTTTTTTTTTCAAAAGAATTATTTTATTCAATACTAAATCCTTCGCGTAACTATATTATTTAAACTTCATGTCATATTTATTAAATTACTTATTTACCTTTACTTTATAAAAACGGGTATTACAAATCTACCCATCTTACAAAAATTTCGTCCCTGAAATTTCTTTACTTTACTTCATAAACAAATGTGAATAATGCTTCTTCATACTTATCTCACACTTTCACGAACATCCTTACTGATACTTGTATGTACACCCATCTCTCTGAATTTCTATAGCTTAGCTTGAAATATTATAATATTCATCATGTACACACTTTCTCAAAAGTGAAACATGAAATACATTATATAAATGTTTTTATTCTGGAGGCAAATCCAGTCTATTCGCAACTAGTCCAACTTTCTCAACAACCTTATAAGGTCCCACATACTTCAGATTCATCTTTTCTTTGATGTTTAAATCTCAATACACATTTTCATTGAGATATTTTTCAATACACCCCATCACCTTCTGGAAACTCAAAAGGTCTACTCAGTGCTGCATTACAGTTCTCTATAACCAATTCGATCCTCTTAGTTGTTAACTTAATAATTTATGAACCAAATATATTTCTCTCCCATTTCTTCCTAACATAAAGGAGTTCTACACCTCCGACCATACAATGCCTCAATCGGTGCCATCCCAATATTAGTTTGTTACTGATTATTATCGGCAATTTCAATTGATGGCATGTAAGCATTCCAAACTTATTGAGGACTCATCACACTTGCCCTTAACATATATTCTAATACTCTAAAATCCTTCCTATTTGAGCATGAAAAATTATATTAAATTTCATCTGTGTACCCGTGGCTTTCTGAAAGCCTCTCTAAAAACCAGGGTGTAAAATTTAGCATCTCTAAATGACACTATTATCAATAGTATTCCATACCACCTCACAATCTCAACTACATCATTCTTCAATCTTAACCACCAGAATTTGTCTTTATCCTCTATACATCTCATTGTTACTTGATTGCATCAATCTACATCATTATGTGTCACCCTCCTTATCTCTTTTCACAACTCCGCATTACTGGGAATACTATTTCTATGTTCCAAGACTAGGATACCATAATTTCAAAATTTGAACTTATATTGCTTTCTAATAAGCACTCAATGCTTAATATTTTCTATCTCTTCATCTTTACCTTGCATCTCTGAAGTGTTTTACTATGGATGATTGTACACCTATATTCATTTACCATGCTCCTCTATCACTGATATTTAGCTTCATTCTTATTTCTCTAAATCTATCATCAATTTCACATCAGGACTCCCGATTGTAGTTAACTTTCTTGTAGACTTTCCACTCAATGGATCAGCTATCACCTTCATATTTTTCTGGATGATAGGGAATTGTACAATCATAGTCACAAACAACTTCATCCACCATCTTTGCCTCAAATTCAACTCTCTCTGGGTAGGTAAGTATGTCAAACTCTTATAACCCATGAATATCTCCCAAGTGGCTCCATGCAGATGATGTCTCAAATCTTTTAAAGTAAACACTATAGTTGCCAATTTCTAAGTCATGAGTATGGTAATTCCTGTCATGAATCTTTAATTGCCTAGAAGTATGGCTGCAGCTTTCCTATGCTACACATATCTCAATCATTGATGTGATGTATCACTATATACCACAAATCCTTCATCACCAGAATGAAACACCAATACTGGAGCTGTAGTCAATTTCTCCTTTAAAAATTAGAATTTTTTTTTTCACACTTCTCTTACCATACCAATCTCACATCTTTCTTGGTTAGTCTATTCAATAGTATTTCAATAGTAGAAGAATTCTGAAAGAATCTTCTATAATAAGCAGCTAACCCCAAGAAGATTCCAATCTCAATTACATTAGTTGGTTTCTCCCATCTTAACATTATCTCTACCTTTTGTGGATCAACTGTTATGGTATTTCCTGATATTGTATATTCCAAGAAAGTTATTTCGTTCAGTCAACACTCACACATAGAGAACTTATATCATACCATCTCTTTCTCCTCAAAATCTCCAACACAATTTCTAAATGTTTTACTTGCTCTTCTTTAGTCTTAAGATATACCAAGATGTTATCGATGAACACAACCATAAGATTATCAAGAAATGGTTCAAACATTTTATTCATCCAGTCCATGAATGTTTCTGGAACATTATTCAATCCAAATGTCATCACAAGAAACTTATGACCATAACATGTCTTAAAAACAGTCTTAGGCACGTCTTCCTTCTCTATCCTTAAATGGTGATAACCTAATTTTAGGTTTGTCTTAAAAAACACTCTCATTCCTTGCACTGTTCAACTAATTTATTTATCATGGGAAATCAATATTTGTTCTTATTCAACTATTTGTAGTTTATACACAATTTTTTCGTTCCATCTTTCTTTCTTCACAACCATTACATAGGCTCCACCTAGCAACACCTTAAATCGAAAAAATTGTTTATCTAACAACACTTGATCTTTCAACTCTCTTAACCCAGTGGTTGTCATTCTTTAGGGTGCTATTAAATATATGTGATAATCATGGTATCACATCAATTGAAAATTTAATCTTCCTACTTGGAGGCAACCTAAGCAACTCATCAAAGATTACATTAGAATAATCTTTCACCACTAGAATTTATTCTAACTACTATTTTCATTTTTTAGAATCCATTGTGCATGCTAAATATTCATCATATCATTTTTTCAACCATCTACTAGTCGTTAAAGCAAAATAATATAGTTCGAGAGTGTTTTATGTTCTCTCTGAAAGTTACACTCCTCATGTCTATATCTTGAACACTACCTTCTTTTTGGAACAATCAACCATATTCAAAGAATATAAATCAACTTCAGATTTTCTATCACTGATACGAATCACACAACCCTTGTAAACATTTATGATTTGCACTCTATCTCTAGAGGGAATTTCAACAAAAATATTTTGCATCTAAGGACTAATACATACTTCAATAAACTTCATGTGAATACTGGATGCAAAAGAATTGATTACACCCAGATCACCCAACATTGATATGTCCACCTTCTCTACACATAAGGCACTTTAAATTTTTGATAATTCTAAGATAACTATCTTATTTGAATGTATCTATAACAAACTTTTGTCTCTCAATCATGCGTCAGATTACCACTTCCCTTTGGTGGCATACTTACTTTCGTTGCCATGACTCCCAGTTTCCATAACCTGTCTCCCAAATCTAAGGGTCCCACCAATAGTATTCTGAGCTCCAGAAGTAATAAATCCTGTTTTCCTCTAACTATATACTTCAGTTCCTTGAAACAAGGAACGTCTTCTTTGGGTGGTCTCCCACCTTGCACATTCATACTGCCACTACCTCTATAACCTTCATGTCTAAGCCTCTTTAACCACTCTTTCTCTTTCTCTTAAACTCCATCACATCTCTCTCGATCTGAAATGATATATTCACCAATCTGACATAATTTATATGCCTCATGTAAGATAGTTTCGATCAAACCTTAAAACATAGTTCATCTTTGAGCCTCTTACACTTCTTCTCCTCTAGGTCTACCATTTTTGGTACAACTATTGACCAAACCATAAATCTACTATCATACTGAGCCACAGTTAACACATTTACCCCAAACAAATAATATCTCTATATTGTTGAGCTCTAGAGATATAAGGAAAATATCTATCAAGAAAAACTTCCTTAAACTTATTTTAGATTAAAGGTCTATCAATATTTGTACTTACCTTGGGAAGAATATCCTTCCACCATTCACAAAACGTCTCTTTCTATCTCAAACGAAGTAAAGGGAATCATGTGTCGTAAAATACTAAATAATGTCTCTACATATTTCTCCGAAACTTAAGCGTAAAAGGATTCATATATTCTTTAAACAACAAAGCATTTAGCTTAATTATATCTACCTGCATCTAATGCATAAATCCATTTCCCCCATTTTTAACTGTCTACCATTATTGGATTAACAACATCAGGCACTGTTGTAGCTTGTTCATCAAGTCTATGCTATAAGCTATCCACTCTATCATCTGTTACATTCATTTTCTCAAAAGCATGTGTAAGAGCTTATCTTAGCTCATCTCTTTTAACTTCAGATTCTCTCATACCTTTAAAATCAATTATATTACTAATATCAATCATACTATCAACATGTTCCCTTCTAAGAACCACAGATTTAAACTCAACCTCGACTTGTCAAAATATTGGGATATACTACACCCTCTCAAATCAATAACTCTAACTCTAGCTCTAGCACGTCCACGTGTCATCCTCAGCCTGTTCATTAAAATATAATTTATTTTAATCTTCCACTTTCTTACTTTGTATGCAGTCTACAGAATCATAAAACCTAATGCTCTGATACTCAAATTGTAACGAGTCATCCCAAATCACATCAAATCATCCATTAAAACTTGCCAAAATCCACTAAATTTTATTCCAAATCACATCAAATCATTCATCAAAATTGGTCAAGATCCACTAAAATTCATCTCCTCAAAATTTGTATCAAAACATCAACCATAGCTCATCAAGAATTTCACTTATCGCTTTTATTATTAAATCAACTTATTATTCCAAAAATATCTCTTTTCACATAATACTATTCTACATGTCCAATATTCATATCATATCTATCACCAAAACATAAGCTAATAATTTATTTTAATATTATCCTTCGATTTGTCATTTTTATTTAGATTACTTAAAGTAAATCCAACTCACCACGTAGCACTTAAAGCTATCCGTGGATCACCTTTTTACTTTTTCTGTTCTTCTTAGAATTTCTCCCGGTTGTTGAGAGAAAATCGTTATTCTTGTCATACCCATCAACATACTTTCATCTATCTTCAAATTATAAGTTAATAATTTATTCAAATATTTCCACTATATATATTTCATATTTATCTTGATTATTGAAAGTAAATCTAACTCACCACATAGTACTTAAAACTACCCGTGGATCACCTCATTGGCTTTCCTGCTATTTTCAAAAATTTTACCCGATTGTTATTCGTCAACACCTGACATAATATTTATTTTAAAATTTCTAATTTATTTGTCAATTCTTCCAGAATTCATACCCTTTAAAAATTCTCATATTGAATTCTGAAAAATTTCATGTATGCTAAATTTCAAAAATAAAATTCACATTATTTACCTTTTGTTTTTCTTAGAGCTTTTCGTGACTCTATTTAAAATTCCCCTATAAACCTCTTCAAAATTTTACTCTTTCGACCCTTATTTCAGTCCCAAATGTTTAAAGAAATGGAGTAATTTGTATTGAAAAAGGAAGAAAACCAAACAAGATTTGGTAAGTATAATTAAAATAAAGAAAAAAATGTGTATATATATATATGTGTGTGTGTGTGTGTGTGTGTGTGTGTGTCTGTGTGTGTAAATTAACCCCAACTGTTTTTTTTTAATTTTAATTTTTGATTTTGTACTGTGTATCATGCAGTGATACCCATCCATTGGTTTTTCCCTTTTGGCAACACCTGGACTCTAGATGTTGCGCCCTCCTTTTTTTCTTTTTCCTTTGTCCACTTGGATGCTTCATTTTTTTTTCCTTTTTCTTTTTCTTTACACCACCAAGCGTCATTTTTTTTCTTCAAAAGAATTAATTTATTCAATAATAAATCTTTCACATATATATTATTTTAATTCCATGTCATATTTATCAAATTACTTCTTTACCCATACTCTAAAAGCACAGGTATTACACTTGTCCAAAACTGGGAAGGCTCGTATCACATAAAAAAAGTTTGCTGAGCCAGCACATTCGAGCTTGAGGAGTTGAATGGAAAGCCCATCCCTCGCACTTGGAATGTGGAGAACCTCCGCAATTTCATCAATTGTGTACTCCCTTTGAGTTTCATGCTTCACATGTGTCAAGAATGTAACTTATGATTGTCTTGTTTATCAGCGAAAGAACCCTTTCTTCCCCCCACACCTTACTTTCCAAGTTACCTCCTATTGGCCTCTCTTACCAATGAAAGAACAATGAAAAAATGGAAGTTTGCAAAGGGCAACAAGGTGGAAAAATGGAATTTCATTAAAAATATAAGGAAGGCACTACTGGCCTTAAAGTATAGGAGAGAAAAAGAAAGAAAAAGCTCCTAAGTCCTCAAGGATCGACCTCCTCATTAGATGCAACCTCTCTTGCAGAACCACTAACCTGGGCTTGCACTTCCTCCTCAGTTCTGGACTCATCAACCACGGCACCGCCTTCCTCCATTGAGGCAGTGAGCTCGAGGGCAGAGAAGTGGACCGAGGAGTAAAGTATCTTGGCCTTCTTCTAGGCTTCCATGAACCCCTCGAGTACCTTCCAAGGAGCCTTGCAGTTGCTGGTTAAGCCCACGGTTGTCGTCCAGCTTTCACTAGCACCTGGTTAGCCTGTCACTCATGTCCAAGTAGCGGCACAATAGTATCCCATTCACAACGCTTGACTGAGGTAAAAAACTAAAGAATATGTTAAGATACCATAAAGCATAAATAATTGAAGGTAAAAATAAGCCAAGATAGAAATGTTTAACTGAGAGGCCAAAACCTCGACCACGGAGTAGAGGCTCTCAATGGGCTTCCTCCCAAGCTCGATTACGTCTCGCGGAGGAATGCCCAGGACAAGATGCTCCCTTGCAACCCGAGCATGGACAAACATAGAGTCATCCATCTTTATGCCCCAGTTGGGCATAAAAACCCCAACATCTGATAGAGCGCATTGAGACGATAAAGAAAGGCGTAATTGTTCGGGTGGAGGTGTAGATAAGGCAGCCCTCGACTCTGTTGAAGGCTCGGATGTGCTCGAGTTATCTACATCGATGGATACAAGAGAAGGGGTTCGAGGCTGCTTTCTCAATCCTCCATTGGCTTGCACAGGCTGCTTACCAGCTTGAGCAGCCTTCTTCCTCTCTAAGGCCATCTTCTTCACCTTTTCTCTGGCCTTTACAGTGGTATTCATTTATGTTCCACAAAATAAAACACAAGTATGAATAATAGGAAGGAAAAAAGAAAAAAAAGGTGGTTTGAGGGTATACCACTCTCAATGGTCTCCTCTGAGCATCTAGGGCAGAGACCGAGCTTCGCCAGCTCCTCATTTTCATATAAGACACTAACGTCAATGGGCGCGATAACCATAGCTTTTAGTGTTTATTGTTCATGGTGCAGATGGTGTGGTGTCTTACACTTCCCTACACGGTCCAAATTCCAAGTCAGTGGAACCCTAAAACTCTTCTCACTCTGAACATAGAAGAAGGCTTTCTTTCACTACTTGATGGACGTGGGCTTCTTCTTTAATAGCCCTTTCTTAGCTTTAGAACTAATCATGACCCACATGTGTTGGTCATGCTTGCTGATTTGGAAGTGAGCTTTGAAAACGTTTATGTTCATCAGCCCTTTCACCTCCGTGCAAACATAAATCAATGCCATGATCAGATGCACGAAATTGGGCACCAGTTGACATAGTGCTATGTCGAAATATCTCAACACCAAGCAAAAGAATGGATGAAGTGGGAATCTAAGCCCGGCTCTCAAGTGCTGTTCTTAAATGCATATCTCGAAGGGTGTTTGGTTCGGGAGGGCATCGCAGACTCTCTCCCCTACACCAGTATTTTTCAAAATATACTCATCTAGAATCTAGTATACATGCCCTAATAACCTCGAGCTCCCTTACTTCCAGCTTATTTGGCACGAAATTTTCCCCAAATGACCACTATACCTTTTTCTCTACCCTTATGTCGCCCCTAAGCTCAGTGAGGACATTATCCTCTTCGTCCTTAGAAGAAGAATCCTCTTTCTCACCCTTCTCCTTTTTCTCTCCCTCGTAGGGAACCATTGCTAATGGCCCCTCCCAAGTATCACCACCCCCTAGACTTCACCATTACTAGAGGCTCGGTCCAAACCCATAACCTCAATTAACTCTCTAGACAATGTCTGACTGTCCTCACTACCACTATCACTAGGCCTATCATGATAACTACCTATGGAAAACATTGTAAAAGTGAGAAGAATAAGAACTCATCAACAAAGTAGATCACCACAGAAGTAACTCCGAGCACTTTAAACCCAACTCCGAGCAAGCTTTACACCTCAATTCTCCTCCACATGACTAAAGAATTTCAAACTTCAAACAAACTCTGAGGGTTCTCAAACTTTGATCGACTCTGAGGGCTTTCAAACTTTAGCTCACTTCGAAGGCTCTTAAAATTTTCTCTCTGAATATAAATGAAGTGAAGTGAAGAAATAAGATGAAATTTCTCTCTTATATAGAAGCCTGGGTATGAATAACGAGGGAAATTAACTCCACTCCCAGTTATAAAGACACAATGTTTGGCATAATCAAGGAAAGATGGTACCGTTTCATTCCCCAAGGCAGCTGCAAGCGTACCATCAAAGGCATGAGCCGCCTTTACACTCCCTAAAACGACAGTGCACGCTCTAGCATTCAATAATCCTACAAAATATTCTAAAACGGCCAATGCTCCAGCATTGAATGTCTCCACAGAGCATTCTAGAACTGCTCAAAAGCTTGGTATGGACCCAGAGCAAAATAAATTGTCCAAAGGTCCCTTATGGGCCCAAAACAAAAAGAGGAGCCCAAAGTCTTCTATGAACCCAAAACAAAGGAATATGACCTAAGAAACTCTGCAGGCCCACTTTTCGTCGAAGATCTCCAAAGCTGAGTATTTTGACTGAGGTTCATATGCTCAATCCTATGTCTCCAAGGCCGAGCATTTTGACTAATCTTCATATGCTCGATCCCATGTCTCCAAGATCAAGAACTTTGACTGAGGTTCATATGCTCGGTATCATATCTCTAAGGCCGAACATTTTGACTACGGTTTATATACTCAATCTAACTAAGCCTCATATGCTCAGTCCCATGTCTCCAGGGCTGAGCATTTTGACTAAACCTCATATATTCGGTCCCATGTCTCCAAGGTCGAGCATTTTGACTAAACCTCATATGTTCGATCCCATGTCTCCAAGGTCGAGCATTTTGATTGAGCTTCATATGCTCGGTCCCATGTCTCCAAGGCTGAGCATTTTGACCGTGGTTCATATGCTCAGTCTCATATCTCCAAAGTCGAGCATTTTGACTGAGGTTCATATGCTCGGTCCTATATCTCCAAGGCCGAGCATTTTGAATGAGGTTCATATGAAATGATCAGTCCCATATCTCTAAGGCCGAACATTTTGGTTAAGCTTCATATGCTCAGTCCCATGTCTTAAAGGCCGAGTATTTTGGCTAAGCTTCATATGCTCGGTCCCATGTCTCCAAAGCCGAACATTTTGACTGTTACTCACACACTCGGCCCAATGTCTCCAAGGTTGAGCAATTCGATTAAGCCTCATATGCTCTGTCCCATGTCTCCAAGGCCGAACATTTTAACTAAGCCTCATATGCTCGGTCCCATATCTCTAAGGCCAAGCATTTTGACTAAGCTTTATATGTTTGGTCCCATGTCTCAAAGGCCGATCATTTTGGCTAAGCTTCATATGCTCGGTCCTATGTCTCCAAGGCCGCACATTTTGACTGCTACTCACATGCTCGGCCCCAAATCTCTAAGGCTTAGTAATTCGATTGAGCCTCATATGCTCAGTCACACGTCTCATAGGCTGAAGCAAGCAACCACTGGTACAAAGCTCCATTATATTTCCTCAAGCACATAAATATACTTAAGGAAGTGGGGGACCTCTGATGTAGTAGATAATTCTCTCTCCAATAGTCTGACAACACGTTGACAATCTTCCCTCCAATTGCTTGATGACACGTGGATAACTCTCCAGTAACCTGATAACACATGGTTGCAATGGTGATGGGCGCGCAACAGAGCAAATGATGAAGCTGTCATCATTAATATGCTTTTTACACGCAAAACTGGAAGCAAAATTTCAGGGACTGCGTTGTTCCTGAACACGTAACAAGACTTCATAAAAAGAAAGCAGGATTTTAGAGATCGTGCTGTCCCGAGCACGTTTCCTAAATAACTATAAAATGGTTTAAGGCACGCAGATTTCTATAGACACAATTCAATCTCATTACGAAAACCATCACTACTGCTATCATAATCCTCTCTATTTTCTCTCAAAAACTTTGCACTAACAAAGGCATCGGAGATTTTTCGGAGGTGCCACCCCCTCTCCTTTCGGTGACTCTTTAGTTCGTGCTCCTTTCTTGTGCAAACCTTAGGATTTTGAGTCTCCAGCTTAGCAGCAAATTTTCAGCATCAACATTACACAAGGATTGATCTGCCTAGAGCCTTAACAGAAGATGTTCAGGTCCTTGTTTATTGTGATGAAATGCACTTCTAATGTGAAACTTGAAAGGTGATGCAACATGATGAGAGCAACCGTGTGTACCTGGGAGGGTCCACGGAGGTGCTAGCTACCTCTCCCTCTGGTGACTCTTTAGTTCATTGCTCATTTCCTGTGCGGACCTCAAGATTTCGGATCTTCAGCTCAACAGAAGATTTTCGGCATCAACATTACACAAAGATTAACTCTTTAGTTTATTGCTCCCTTCCTGTGTAGGCCTCAGGATTTCGGGTCTCCAGCTCAACAACAGATTTTCAGCATCAACATTACATAAGGATTAATCTACTTGGAGACTTAGTAGAAGATGTTCAGGTCGTTGTTTATCGTAGTGAAATGCGCTTCTAATGTGAAACTTGAAAGGTGATGCAGCATGATGAGAGCGGTCCTGGGAAGCATCGGTATCTCCTCTAATCGAAAAAGGATTGACCCCAATGTCAGATGGAATGTGATCAACGGAGTTCTGCGGATAACTGTTAATTACTACAATCCTGCTAATTAATTAATTCAGCAGTTAAGTTAATTATGGGCTATTTTATAGTATTATTGTGCTAGCTCCTATTGAAGCCAAGTTTGGACTTGTTTTTACTTAAACTAGATTTTAGTAATAGTAGCTTTTGGTGTCTTCCTCATGTTGAGGAATGACTTTGATGAATTTCCAAGCATGCAGTACTATCTTGATCACGGATTAACTTAATTAATTTGTATTTTCATATGTTCAGATTAGTGAATAAGTTTATTTGTTTTGTTAATTTGATTTATGTTTTGTAATTTCCATTATCATGTGTTCCGTTGCTCCTAATGGTGGTGATGAGGTCTAATTTGGCAAAAATACTTGGTTATACTAAGTCTAAATAATTGGTTTTAGACCCATCCGAAATTTCATTTGCAATTTTTGAAAACTTCACATGTAAAATCAGTATAAGTATGGGTTCCAAAAAATAATATTACCAATTAAGTTCTTTAAAATTATCAATAAAGTTTCGACTGGATCTAAAACTAAGTTTTCCAATCTAACCAATAATTCCTACTAATTTGATTTCCAATTTGTTAGACTGAATAACAATGTTCATTTTTTTTATTGTGCTTGCAAGGAACCACTAAACTCGGAACCAAATTGCATGCTAGAGTATATTTTTCTTGTTTAATGCTTAAGTCTTGATCTTATTGGTTGGTTGACCATCTTACAAAGGTGAATCTATCATTATTTGATCATCCTATAAAATAAATAGTAAATTTTTTAATATAAAATGGTTAGCCATGATATATGTCACTACAAGATAATTGACATTTGCCCATGCTTTATTTTCGGCGCTTAAAAAAAAACGCTGCAATATAATAACCGTCGGTGCTTCTTTTGTGGCGCTTTCTTGAAGCACTACAATATTCAAAGAACATATAACGACGCTTCAAAGCATCGTTATATATGAATCTTAATACATACAACGGTGCTTAGAAGCGCCGCAATATACCGGCGCTTGAAAGCATCGGAATATGCTCATTTTCATATTCCAGCGCTTCAAAGCACTGGAATATGCTCCATCTTCAAAGCGCTGGAATATGCTCCATTTCATATACTAGCGCTTTGAAGTGTCAAAATATGAAATTGCCATATTCCGACTCTTTGAAGTGCTGGTATATGCTCCATTACATATTTCGGCGCTTCAAAGCACCGGTATATGCTAAAAATTTCACATATAAATTAGCTTGCCGCGATTTCCCCTAAAATTTTTCTACTGCTCCCTTACCTCCACCGTGCCACTGTCTTTTCCATAAAGAACCCACGAACCCTTGTTGGGGATCGCCGCCATCTTTCTCTTATCCAACGTCAGTTTCTTCCTCTACCCTTCCGACCCGACCTTCTATCTCGTCCGGATCTAGCTCAACCGCATCCGGGTCAAGTCGTACATGAATGCATAAGGGCTAGGAGGACCTTGTATGTGAATGCTACGTTCTATCTTGATGTACTTGAGGTCATCAATGACATCATTTAATTGAATAATGATTTGGCCAAAAGTGTTATCCCTTTTGATACTGATACTCAGGTCAAAGAAGAGCTCAGGCTCTTGTTCTTTAAAATTCCTCTTCAGGTACCTTTTTCTTGTTTAATGCTACTAATTGGTGTTTGTTTATGATAATTTATTGAGTTCTATTGTGGTTTGAATTGACTTAATTGAATGGCGGATTATGAGATTGGTTTTGTTGTCAAAATGCGCATATATGAAATCTAGTTTACTTTCAAGACATTGAGGATAAAAGGTATGGAAATTGTGAGCCAAAATGTAGAGTTTACTCCCAGATTGTTGAAAAGTGTGAAGAGTGTTTGGTTTAATCACTCGTTGCGTTTTTGCAGGAATAAGCAGAAGAAAATACAAAATTTAGTATATTTGGTAGTTTTTTGCAAATTGGAATTTTTGCCTTAACACACTTAAGGCAATAAGGCCTGATATAATGATTAGATAATTGGGCAATTCTTTTGCTTGAGAGAGTTTTACAGTAATAAACAGAGGTGATTAGCGGATTCCTTTTGGTAACTTAGCTTTGATGTGAGGTCCTTACAAGTAGAGAGAAAGACATGGTATCTTCTGTATTTTTTACTTGTTTTTTGCTTGGGGCTATATTATTATCCAAAATTTCTAGGGGCTATATCTAGATTAACTTTAGGTGGACCCCTAGAAGTGATCTTCGACCAGGTGCATGTGGTATCTGTGCTAAGGGTTGATCGAGTCTCTTTCACCCTTTCTCTGTAGATAAGAAGTCATTTATTTATATGTAACCATTGTTCTAAATTGAAAAGATCTGTAATACATGATTTGAGTACGTATAAAAGATGTAATGTAGTTACATTAATTGTTTATATCAACCTTGTAGTTCTGTTTGTTGCAAAGTTTCTACATGAAAGCAAAAAGTTAGGGTGCAAAGTAATGTTTTTCTCATTGTATGTCATGGAAGATCAGTTCACTATTAGTGAGTGAGTTCATTTTCTTTGTCTAGATTAGTAAAGTACCATGATAATTGGGAAGACTTTTTATACATTCTCTTCCATAGTAGCCTGGAACTAACAGGGAGAACTGGGGTATTAGGACCATGACCGTCATTATCTTGTTTGTTTAATTTCATAGTTATCAACATCATCATCATCTGTCATCCTGTTTCTTCTATATATAGTTGTCATCATCACCTTCTTTTACCTCTCTCTCTCTCTCTCTAGGATTTCATTGCAATTATCATTTTTCTATCAGTCAGGACCCCTCATTAGGTGTTTTTAACATACTGTCTATACTTTGCTTGTGATGCTTCAGCAGTATTATATGATGATATCTTCTGTGTTTATTTTTTCCTTCCAATAAGTGGTTAAGGTTGTTAAATTATTATAGCTACCTAATTTTCTTTTCAAGGGCAACTCGGTTAGTTGCTAGTGATTTAGTGTTTCTTGGTTTTTGTTTATCCTTAACTGTTTCTTTACATTATATGCTTTGTTTGTCAAATTACTCCCATGTTTTTAATTTGGACTATTGACAGTTCACAGTTGTCAATGAGATTGAATTTTTTGAAACCTTTTTGTATGCCATTTCATGGACTTTTGCACTACAAAGTAAGGGAGCAAAGAATATGGTGAAGCCTAGCTGCTAGGTGTAGACTTTGAATTATACTTGTGTTGAAGAGTTCCTAACAAACTAAATTAAATACTTTTTTCTTTGATAGGTAAGTAAACTGGCTAAGTTATAAGGCATGTTCGGTGTGTATGTACTTTTAAGAGCAAGAAATGATGGTATTGGCTGTAAAGTTTTTTTCCCCCATTCGGTGTGGAATATTACTTCAAAATGTTTTAAATTTCTTTTTTAGTTGTATGATTTATTATTGCTTGTTCTTTAAATCCTATTTAAAGCACTTATTTGTTCATTTGTTCATAGGTATTCTGAAGTGTTTCCTGCATCAGCTAGTCCTTGAAGTTTGTATTCCAAATCGTATTTAGAATCAAAATAACCATTTACTTATTGTTATCCTAGTAGAATACACAAGGTTATTCATCCACTGATCTATGGAAAAAATGGATGGTCCCATAGAATCAGAAGTTATTGATTGCTGCATTTGCTGCGAGCCCTTGACCATTCCTATCTTTCAGGTGTGGTTCTTCTAATTCTTGTTAACTTTTAATGCATTCTTGATAGTGTGAGATATAATCATTTTTATGTTTTTATGTATACAGATTGCAAGATGTTTAGGTCAAAATATATTTGTCCCTCAGTCAAAGATAACATGTCAAACCAGTCTCCAGTTGGGTCTTCACACTATCGAGAAGATATTGACCATGAGCATGAGTATCACCTTGATGATGATAATGACTCACAAAATGATTCTGAGAACTAGCCAATAACAACAGAAAGTGAAAACAATGATAGTGAATAATACGAGATAATTGGTAATTTTTGTATAATTATACATTCTCTTTATAACTAGTTTGATATCACATTGTTATACTAAGTATAAAATTTATGTTTTCAATGTATAGATTCTGAATGGAGGATGCGAAAGCAAACACGTGTCCTGCGAACCTCACAAGTGTGGTCCTTGGAACATAGGGAAAAAATTGTTGTCCACTTCAATGCACGTAATCAACCTATTAAAAAAGGTGGGCAAATATTAAGTAGTTGGTTGGGCAAAGTTGCAAAGAGAGGGAACCTTTGTCCGCTTGGTTACACAGATTAGAAGAATGTGCCTTCTAACTACAAGAAGGACCTTGTTTTATTGATTCGGGTAAGTAACAACAACTTAATTTCGGGTTTTCTTCCTTTTTTTTTGTGGTGTTGTACATGCATATAATCCGTAACACCAAAAATGCTTATTTGACATCGATTTCCTTTCTTTGTGGTAAAAGAAGTTCCATTACCCTATGATTGAGGTCATAGGCAAAATTTTATTGAGGATGATTGGGAAAAAATGGAAAGACTACCGATATGTGCTTAAAAGGGACCACGTGAGGAACAAAACAAAACAATAAGTTTTGAGCAATAATGTTCCAAAAGGAGTAGATCAAGACCAGTGGAAGCAACTAGTGAACTATTGGTTTTCTGAGTAGAGTGAGGTTGTTTTTTCATAATTATGTTCATTTGGATTCTCATTGTTTCTATTTTCTTTTAATGACTTATTATTCAATTGGTTTATTGTTGGTGTAGAAATATTCTACTATAGGGACAGCGGCACATGAACATGAAAGACAACAATGTCCTCACACGACCAGATCAAAGAGTTTTGCTAGAAGACGGGATGAATATGTGAGTTGATTTGCTTCATTCATCAAATCTTTCATTTGAGATGTAGTGTATTGAGTCACTGTTTGAACTCTTTTCATAAATGGTAGGAGATAAAACATGAAAATGAGCTCGGATGCGTAGAGTTTTTTGCTGAAACTCATAAACGCAAGGATGGAACTTTCATTGATGAAGTATCACGACAATTTGTGGTAAGTTCACTTACATATATGATGGTTTTATGTATGATAGTTAAGAATAGTAATTAACTTACTTTTATCGTTGTTGGAAAACACCTTGTTTTGATGCATGTTTCTTTGTATCACTCATTCAAATGAGTGGTGTTGGGTCCTTGTGGGAAATGTTTGGTATGGGTGGTTATTCTATTATTTGATAGAAACTAAGAGTAAAAGAAAACAGTACATCTTCATTTTTGGATAGATAATACTTATGCTTGTCTTGTCATTGGTTTTCTTGCATTGACTGAATACTGATTGACTGATTTGTGTTATAAGTATTGGGGTTGAGATTTTTTAGCTGACAAAGTTAGTATTAAAATGTGCCTAAGGTTCACAGTTGCATTATCTTAGTGTTCCTGGATGTTACTTAGTCCAGTTTTTGAGTTCTCATATGGCTCATTTGCAATTAAGTAGTAAAATTTGCACTTTGCTTAGATCATTTGTTATCTTTTTCAAAAACTCTACTTAGATCATTCTGTACCAGGAAATTATGAGTAATGATTTGAAATTCAAATCAAATCAAATGTAGTTTGTTAATACTATGATTTATGTACTCCAAATCATAATTATATTCTTTTCGTCTTATTTTGTTTGTCACTCTTTTTTAAGGTAATGGTTTCAATTTATTTGTTTATTTTCTAAAATAACATGATAGGAATCGATAGGAATCAGACCTGGGACCTTGTGGTGGGATTGATTGGATTGTATTTTACATGTTGCTACTCTCTTTTGACATTAAGTTCTGTTGATAGTATTTTGTCTTAAGTTTGAGCATGGCTGTTTACAGGCTTACAGCTGTGTTGATATTGATGCATTTGGGTTATATTGTTATGGGAGTTAGGTTTTTGGTGGATTTTCTGTCTGGATAAGGTGGTGTTAAAGATTATATATTTTAATTTCTATTTGTATATCTGAAGCTAAGTTTGGTTTAGTTTTTTGTTAGATGAGATTATTTGTTATTACTAATGTCTGATGGTATATAGGTTTGTTGATAACTAAGTTTGATTGGTTTTAGATGTGGTTATTAGTTGTTTTATGATGATTTTAATCTGAAAAGGTTATGCCATTATTGGTCTGATGTGGAATTTGTTATTAGTGACCTGAATTTCGTTCTTTAATGGTTTTGTGTGGGTTTATACTATCATGTTTTTTCTGTATTTTTGTAGTGCTTTTGTCTTATGTTTATTAATACATATATAAAATGACGATTAATACTTCACTTTTTGTGAGCCACTGCTCATGACCTGGTCAAATGCTATCTGACCAGGTGATTAGTAATTATATGATAAAATTTATTGTATTTATTTTTGCTTTCACTGTTAAAACCTATAGAGCACATACATATGCAACTCTGAGCACCTCATTTTATATGTATATTAATTAAGGAAAGTGAGTTTTTGCACAAAACATGTAACATGCTTTATGAGCATACTGCTGTCGAGTTTTGTTTTGTTGTGTTATTTTCATTTGTAGTCTTTTGTTGGAGGATGATTGATCTATCAAACAAAGAAGTTATAAAGCTTGCTTTCGTTGAATTTTGTGCTTTTCTTGCTAAATATTTAAGGGCCAAATCAGATTTTTGTTGTAGCCAAGTTCTATGCATTCCTGCATCTGATCAGATGTTTGTCAATAGTCCTTAGTTTGCTTTCTAAATTGTTACCATATGTCGCAGGTATTTGTGGTCTTCTTATGACCAACGAATTTGTTGCTGGGTTGTTAACTAAATAAAATCATCCTCCAAAGAAAGAAAATTTGCTTTGAATTAGAAATTGGCCGTCTTTTGCTAGACCCACAATTTGATTTCACATGGTAGCATATATTTATATATTTTTACTAATTAATTTTAATTCAAGGCCATGTGCGGTGTGGAGAATATATTTGAGTTTTCAAGTATTCTTGTCAACTAAGCTTTTTAATTGGTAGGCTGTTTGAGGTGTTAGGGACAACGTTACCAATCTTTGGCTGCATCACTTTTTAGACTAATATCTTGCCATGTATATATGGATTCTTATAATGGGATGACTCCAAAGTCCTAGTTAATTAGCAGCATAATCATCCTCAAAGAAAATTGGTCAAGTCTTTGTATTTGTTGTTGGCATTGGCTATTTGATGAGTAGAGCTAACTTTGAGTTGTTGGCATTGGCTTTGATAAGCACAACTTCGTTGTTAACTTCTTTGTCAACACGGCTTTGATAGCACTATTATGAAAAGAGGTAAAAAAAAATAAAATATTATGCAGATAAGCATTGGACTGTATTTTTGTTTTTCATTTGCAGGAGGTTATATAGAAATATAGGGGAAATTCTGCCAGTTTTTCTATAAAATCTGATAAGCAACTTTTCTTTTATGTAACTTTCGCTGCATAATCTTTGGGGGAGTTTAATCTTTATTGTTTCGTAATTGTAGGTGATAGCTAAAGCTCGTGTTGCCGAACTTGTTGCAGCTTCATGATCTTCCAATGTTAGCAATAATTTAGCAATACAAAATGAAGTCTTCACCGAGCTTATGGGTGAAGAGAGTTCTGATTGTGTCCGAGGTCAAGGGTTTGGAGTTACACCATCTACCGTGTATGGACTTTCAGCTCAAATTAGGAATGATTTGGGATATAATGGGGCTTATGCTGAAGAAATAAATAGTTTGAGAGCACAAATAGAAGAAAACAATCAACAGCATGCACATCAGATTCAAGAAATAACAGCGACGCACGATGATCAAATGAACAATATGCAATCCCAAGTTGATGAGCTGAAGTCTTTATTACAACAGTTGGTTAATAGAGGACCTCATAATTGATTTCGTGATGGTAAAATAATTTTCCAGACTACATTCCATTGCTTTGTTTTGTATGAATTTTATATGTTAACTATGATTGTTTTTTTGTGTAAATGAGATGACTTTTGTATTGATATTTGATTTTTTATGGATTTAATTGTACATTTTATATATTGAAGAACATTTCAATTTTTATGGATTTGACAGTTCATTTTATTTATTGAAGGGTGAATAGTATTGATATTTAAGCCAAAATAATGTAAAACACACTTAAACCCACTCTATTGCGGCGCTTAAAAGTGCTGCAATAGCGCTTCTAAGCGCCGGTATATTACAGCACTTAAAAGGGCCGTAATATAACGGCACTTAAAAGTGTCGCTATATAGCGGCGCTTCTAAGTATCGGTATATTACGGCACTTAAAAGGGCCAAAATATATCGGCGCTTAGAAGTGCTGCACCGGTATATTGCACTTAAAATGGTCGAAATATAGTGGCGCTTCTAAGCACCGATATATTTCAGTGCTTAAATGCATATTGCAGTGCTTTCTTTAAGCACCGGTATTGATGTTTTGACATCACACATACTGGCACTTTCCATAAGCGTCGGTATTGCATATTGCGGAACTTTAAAGCGCCAAAATATGTTTAAAAAAACACCGGCGTTTGCCTTTTATCTTGTAGTGCGTAAACACCAATGGCTTACATTTTTATTTTAAAAGAAAGGATGGCTAGAAGTCTGCATTTTCCTTTACAAAAGAGAAAATTAGATTGTGAAATTATTATTTATTTATGTTATGGATGTTGAATGAGTGAAGATAAGAAAATGTTGTTAATAAGTTGTCATGGCATTGATTATGTTGTAGAAAGTATAGATATATATTGTTGCTTGGTAATAATTTAATTAATTAAATTATCATACTTTTGTTATTTTCTGTACTAGGTTTCTTGCATGAAAATGGAAAGGCTCTATAAGTGCTGTATAATAACATGTAGCTCTCACCAGAATGGCACTCTAATAGACACAAATTTCAAAATTTCAGCAAATCGTGTCGCAGTATATAATACAAAGCAGACTGAACTGAAAATGGTCAGAGCTGTTAAACCCTGAATTTGACAAAAGGGTATCACATGAAACGAAAAGAACATGAGATCGAGGAACAAATTCTTGTTAATTGATGGTGCCTCTTGACCCTAGTCTTGTGAATCTTATCGAAGCAAAAGTTTTTTATTTTATTTTTTTAGAACGGATAGAAATGAGAAAATGTGGGATGAAACTGTTGAAATATGAGAGTTCGGCAAATAGTTGGGCTTATCCTTTGAGTTGCTCCTTGATTGTTAGTTTGCAATCTCACTATTCGAGTTCAAGTCGATGAATAAATAACTCCACATAAACAGACTCAAATGAAAAAAAATTAATCAATTTTTTTAATACAGTACCTCACTTTTGTTATTTTCTAAGTTTCTTGCATAAAAAGGGAAAATGAGAAATAAGTATAAGATGTATATACTCCAACTGTGTAACTTTCACATAAATGGTATTCTAAACCCTTGTCATTTGTATTATCTTTAAAAAAATGTCATTTGTACAACAGTATACTGAAAGTGGCCCTGCCATGGGTGAATTGAAGCACAAAACTTTGATGCAAAAACAAGCAAGGATCATTTATATAATTTATTATTTTATCATTAACAAAAATCACAGTAGCAAATGAGAACATGTAACTCTAATTATAATAATAGTCATAAAATTTCATTGATAATTTTATGTGTTTGTATTAGATATTTGTTCTTATTTGAGATCGAAAAAGTTTTACCAATTAATTTTATTACCTCTCACCACCCTAGCACACACGCTGCAACAGGAAAAAAAAATATCCCTGGAAAAAAGAACAAAACCTGTAGAAGGAAAACGCTTCTTCAATGGCTTCCTTAACCAGAGCACTCACTCTGTCTGCCTCCTCACGCGCTCCTCTACTCAAGCTACTTCTCTGATCGAACCCAAAACTCCTCCCTTTGACTGGCCATTCTTTCACCACCGATTCAAGGTTCGACCCCGACCCCAGGCGACATAGGTTACATGCACTCAAAACTCTTTTCTAGTATGTAAACGCCTTGCTTCTATTCCTGTTTAATCTTTTCATTTGGGAAAACGTCTTCATAAAACAGAGAAAATATTTCTGGGTCCATTTCCGCCTTCATGTATTAAACATTTTTTTGGGGAGTCTTTATAAACACGTACTCCTTTTCTACATTTTGATTTTACCTTTATGTTTAAGACTGTTTATGTTTTTCGTTTTATAGCTGAAGAAAGAGGCCACTAAGAACCCATCTGTAGTGGAAGGAGGAAAATATCCATGGTTCGTTGATCATGATGACGATACGATATATTGTAGGATTAAACCAAGTTATTATCTTTATTATTATTGTTTTGATATTAGGTTGGATTTATCATTTGTTAGGATTATCACATAGTTAGGATTATCATAGTTTTATTTTTTTGTCATTATCAGTTAGAGGTTTGGTGTGATCATGTTACCTCATCACAACTACAATAAATAGTTGGCCTTAGTTCATTGTAGATATATAAAAATAGTTCTTCAGAAAATTCTTTTTGTGTGTGAAATTTTACATTTGGTATCAGAGCCTAGTTTGACGCTTGGAGGGCAGTAAGGTAGGATTCAGGAGTTCAGAATCCAGGAGTGGTAGGCGAATCCAGGAGTTAAGGACCCAGGAGTTCGAAGCAGCAGTCAGTGACGCCGAACAAACCTCCACGCAACCCACGCGCCGCCAAAAAGTGAAACTACACCACCCACACCAGAAGGTGTAGACAGTGCCGACCAGATCCAACGATCGTTGATTATAGTTGACAAGCAGAGGTTGTTGGCTGTACCTTACTTGACCGGAATACGTTGTGGTCAACTGAGAAAGTCACCGGAATCGTGACTTGCAGCGAACCCGTGACCATTGTCGTGAACGAGAGAGAGGTCGTGAAGAAACTGAGAGGTCTAGTGTGTTTAAAGTTTGGTGCGTTTTGATTTTTGTTTTACTGATATACTGGTGTTTTTTCTTTTTATTATTATTGTTTTGGAAAATTACAATGGCCGCCCTTAACAATAATAATAATAACACAATACAACCACAAATACCAAAGTTTGACAGAAAAACCAATTTTGAGTATTGAAGAGTGTTGCGCGTTTATCTACCTAAATAAATAAGCAAATAACAGTACTGATTTACTTGCAAGTGCACAAGGTCAACAATTTAGTATAGTGTGCGAATGCAAGATCATCTCCACAGGGATTGATGAATTTCGATTTAGAATTATATTCACATTGTAATAGAAATAATAAAAAAGTTGATTTTGATAAAGATAAAATAATAAGGATAAAGGCGTAGGGACTTGATATCCACCACTAATTATGCAACCACAATATAAGAGTATGTCAATGCTTTAATCATGCCATGGATACCTAATGTTTGTCAACCTAAGGGCATAGTATCTACTCCTTAGGCTATTGATTTCCCTAAGCAACGAGTTAGGCATAGTATCTACTCTAACTCTTCTCTTTCTTAAGGGATTCAGCAAGGTATCTACTGAGTTGTTCCTTAAGAGAGCATAAGATCTTTGGAAATCGACAACCACATAAGACCTAGGGCATGGTATCTACTCCCGATTTCCCATGTTGATTAACCTAAGAATCCGGCATGGATATCTTTTGTTACTATTGTTGAACCCATGACTCGGTCATCCAAATTGATTCAACTAACTAATCCATACCACATGTATACGTTGATTAGACACACACATATGAGGAATTTAAATAAAAACAGGCATTAATCAAGTTAAGTATCACAACACAAATATAGCAAAGGCACCAATACTAATTTATTGAGTAAACATAATTAGGGTTTCAACCAAGCCCTTACTAAAAGTTTAAGTACATATAATAAAAGTAAAGGAAAAAAGAAACCCAAGAGAAGAGTCATCAATTCTCCTCCACAGTTTCCTTCTCCAAGCTAAAAGCAAAAGATAAAAGAAGGGTTTAGATCATGTCCTTGTGTGTGTTTTACAGGTGTATTTATAGGAGGTGAATAATCCTAGAAGGCTCAGGAACCCTAAACTTTCCTAAAACATAAAACTCTTTTATTTCCAAAACTAGTTCTGCCGCTTTACTGTTCACGCCCGTACAAGTGCGCTCGATCGCATACGCAGTGCGCTCGATCGCATGCCTGGTGCACTCGATCGCACTCCAGGCAGCAGCTGCTCCATGATTTCTAGTTTTCTTCCTTTAAGTGCCAAAAATGCTTCTTTTTTCTCCAAGACCCTATAAAAATGTGTAAAACACAAAAGTGAAGTAAAATAGACTAAAATATATAGACAAAGAGCTTAACAAATGTAAATTAAGGGGCTTAAATATGAATATTTAAGCCCCTATCATACCCCTAAACTTACATATTGCTAGTCCCTTAGCAATACAAAACTAAAAACTAAATGAAAAATAAAGGTACATAGATAAATCCACTGTTCATGGTGTCCACAAAAGTTAAGGTATCACATAAAACCATGACGTGCATTCATGAGCAAGCTTAAAAATACAAACACATCTTCATAATAAATCCAAGTTTTAAACATTGATTACTTACATGAGGTAGGTTAAGGCATCACAAGTATGATTTTTAGTGTGTGGTAAATTAGCACATAAAGATGAAGCTTCCAAATATCTCTAATGTATAGTGCTTCAGTGTCTTAACATTCATCGAATTTCCTATCAGAATGAACATAAGTGGCATAGTTTTCTTTCTTTTCTTTTTCTTTTATTATGAGCTTTTTTTTTTTGCCAAGTTGAGTTCCATTAAGCTTTCTAGTTGACTCATGTAGCGAGTGTTTAGCCAATGACTCCCAGACCAGATGGTTTTAGGGCATTAGGTGTAGAGTCACCCCTAAGGACTTACTAACTCGAGTAAAAAAGGCTACAAAACTAACTGGTCTTAATGCTTCCAAGCAAAATTCCCACCTTTTGACGTGACACTCACTGCTTACTGAGGCAAGAGGGCCAGTTACTCAGTGGAAAGTTTGGTTACTGATCATTAGGAGCACTTTTCTTTTTGAGCAATAACAATTTTTTTTTCCTATGCCAAAGTGTGAATCTAACAAGTCATCTGGCTCACAGTTAAGTCGAAGAAACATACATAAAAATTACATGTCATACCCCACACAATTATATGCTAATGTGCTCGTGTTAGTTTAGATCAAACTTGTGAATCCTTAAATGCCTAAATGTAAGTGATTAAGGTTTAAAACTTAATTATTAGCCCATGTGTTCAAGGTTTTAAGTTCACTTATAAAGTCAAATCATAGTATTCGTTTAGATCAACCAAAAATTTTTAGAACAAAATGAACATGTATTTATCTTTTAAACAAAAAAATTGGGACATAATGTGTGTGTGAATGTGTCCCCCATACCCCCAAACTTAAATTGCACATTGTCCCCAATGTGCGAAAAGCATGGAAGGATCTGACCTGGGAGAATAGCACACCCCCAAACTTGAACAAATGTACACGATGTCCCTAAAAAGAAAATGAAAAACTAACGTAATACGGGAAAACAAAGAGTACAAAAAATAAATAAATAACAATAAATATAAAAAAAATAATAAAAGGATAAGCTGTGGGGTACCTTCCATGAGCGCTAAGTTTAACGTCTTCAGTCGGACCAAGCCTTATTTTTCCCCAAAACTAAGATTGGCAGCAATTAGCACAAGTGGTGTCTTATTTTCTCCCATATAAGCATAAGTTAAGTGCTTTGGCAATTGCTTCAACTTCAAATTCGGTGCCTGGACAATAAAAGGGAAAATAGTATTAATAGGTCCAAGAATTTCAAATGGATTGGTGTACTTACTTGGAGGCTTTGGAAAGGCCTCAAGGAGGTGCATAGTGTCAATGATGTCATCGGTAACATCCTTGCATTTGGGCTCAATATCCGATCTTGGGACATGATAGGTAAGAGCGGTTTCTACTGGATTAATGTGATGGACCTGAAAAGCTTCTTCAACAAGACTTTGCGTCATGCATACATTAAAACATTTTATATTATCTGGAGGTAATTTTAATGTATTATATCTTTTGATTTCAACCTTCTCACTTACCTTAGATGTGGATGCTTGTGCAGGCTCATCAGCTTCGATGATCGTACCATTTGTTAGAGTTGTCACGACATTTAGTTGTTGATGTCCTCTTGGAGTAGGTAGTAGTTGGACTGGAAGTTCACCCAACTTTCTTTCACTTAACTCCTTAGCCAATTTCCCTATTTGTTCCTCGAGTCTTTGAATGACTTGCTCATGTTTTGTAGTGGTTTGTCTTTGCTCAGTCATGAACTGTTCTTGTGAAGTCATAAATTTCCTTATAAGACTCTCTAGGTCACTATTTTTTTATTTCGGCACTGGTTGGGCTGCTGGTTAGAAGTGTCGTTGCTGTCCTTGAAGATTCAAAGCATTTTGAGTGTTGCTCCATGAGAGGTTGGGGTGGTTCTGCCATCCAGGATTGTAGGTATTTGCATATGCGTTGTTCGGTCCCTCATAATTTGCTTGCTCTTGATCTGTAGTTGAATACAGAGAACAAGTATAAGTATTATGATCAAAATGAGAGCATCTAGCACATACTTGGCGTTGTGTAGCCTGTGGACTAGGTGAGTTGTTTTGATCAGCCATGGCTTTTATGAGCGTGTCTAGCTTTCTTTCTATAGCAGCCATCTGATTCGAAGATCCATCGTTGAAACTCACATCATACATACCCTTGCTTTTAATTCCTTGTCTACCTCTCGAGGAGAATTGTTGGGTGTGCTCACTTAATGTCTCAAACAGCTCTATGGCTTCTTCACTAGTCTTCTCCATCAGCACACCTCCACAACTGGAATCCATTATACCTTGATTTATGCCACTCAAACCTTCATAGAAAGCTAGGACCAGTTCATCTTGAGGTAAGTTGTGATGTGGACATTTGAGTAGCAGTTCATTAAAGTGTCCCCATGCCTCGAAAAAAAGGTCTCCATCCCTTTGTTGGAAGGATTGAATCTCCTTCCTCATCTGTCTTGTCTTTTGGGCTAGAAAAAATTTCCTTAGAAATCTACTGGATAGTTCTTCCCAAGTATGGATGGAATCTGCAAGCAATGAATAATACCACATTTTAGCATTATCTTTTAATGAAAAAGGGAAAAGAATTAACCTGATTCCTTCGTGATCTAGGCCTTGAATATACTAGAACTTGCAGAGATCACAAAATTCTCGAAGGTGCAAGTGTGGATCCTCAGCAGGTGTACCCCTAAAATGAGTCAAGGCACTGAGTATTTGCGGAGATATGTAATAATTTTCTTCCGCCTTAGGTTGATATGCAATGCATGAAGAATGGTTGAGGTTTTGTGGAATGAAGGATTGCTTCATAGATCTCCGTTCTGGTGGCAGTTGGTTGTAAAGTTGTTTCATTGGTGCTTCACCCTCAAATTCTTTTTCTTTTTTCTCAAAGTTGTTTCTAGGCCTTTTTCGAATGATCTACTCACTCTCTATATCAAGTGGAAGGATTGTTGGGTTCCTCACTCAAAGCCCTTGCATGAATCAGCAGGAATACCTTAGTGCAGCAGCTTCAGTACTGCTGCTCGGGTAGTCTCTGGACTATTTGCGCTCGAGTGCTCCAAGCACTGCGCTCGATCGCACCAGTGCGCTCGATCGCACTTAGGTTTGCACTCGATCGCAGTGCTAGAATTAGCACTGATGCACACCTGAAACAGAAAGTAAGAAAATAACAAAAACGAAGAATCAAGTTAGATAGTTGATGAAAATAAAATAAAATAAAACAAACAGATTAAGAAAAATATTTAATGAAAAATAAGAAAATAAAATTGAACAAAATAAGAAAAATAAACAGGAAATAATTCTAAACAGAAATTTAGCACAATCCCTGGTAACGACGCCAAAAACTTGTTGCGCGTTTATCTACCTAAATAAATAAGCAAATAACCGTACTCGTTTTACTTGCAAGTGCACAAGGTCAACAGTGTAGTATAGTGTGCGAATGCAAGATCATCTTCACAGGGATTGGTGAATTTCGATTTAGAATTATATTCACAATGTAATAGAAATAATAAAAGAGTTGATTTTGATAAAGATAAAATAATAAGGATAAAGGCGTAGGGACTTGATATCCACCACTAATTATGCTACCACAATATAAGAGTATGCCAATGCTTTAATCATGCCATGAATACCTAATGTTTGTCAACCTAAGGGCATGGAATCTACTCCTTAAGCTATTGATTTCCCTAAGCAACGAGTTAGGCATGGTATCTACTCTAACTCTTATATTTCTTAAGAGATTCAGCAAGGTATCTACTGAGTTGTTCCTTAAGAGAGCATAAGATCATTGAAAATCGACAACCACATGAGACCTAGGGCATGGTATCTACTCCTGGTTTCCTATGTTGATTAACCCAAGAATCCGGTGTGGATATCTTTTGTTACTATTGTTGAACCCAGGACTCGGTCATCCAGATTGATTCAACTAACTAATCCATACCACATGCATACGTTGATCAGACACACACATATGAGGAATTTAAATAAAAACAGGCATTAATCAAGTTAAGCATCACAACACAAATATAGTAAAGGCGCCAATACTAATTTTTTGAGTAAGCATAATTAGGGTTTCAACCAAGCCCTTACTAAAAGTTTAAGTACACATAATAAAAGTAAAGGAAAGAAGAAACCCAAGAGAAGAGTCGTCAATTCTCCTCCACGATTTCCTTCTCCAAGCTAAAAGCAAAAGATAAAAGAAGGGTTTAGATCATGTCCTTGTGTGTGTTTTACAGGTGTATTTATAGGGAGTGAATAATATTAGAAGGCTCAAGAACCCTAAACTTTCCTAAAACATAAAACTTTTTTATTCCAAAACTGGTTCTGCCACTTTACTGTTCACGCCCGTATAGGTGCGCTCGATCGCACTCCAGGCAGCAGCTGCTCCATGATTTCCAGTTTTCTTCCTTTAAGTGCCAAAAATGCTTCTTTTTTCTCCAAAACCCTATAAAAATGTGTAAAACACAAAAGTGAAGTAAAATAGACTAAAATATATAGACAAAGAGCTTAACAAATGTAAATTAAGGGGCTTAAATATGAATATTTAAGCACCTATCAGAGAGTCCAGATGCAACTATTGTTTGAATACCAGGAGTTTTGGACTATTGTTTCCGGGGGTATTGTTGGGCTAGCAGATGCTGCAACAACCAGGAAGGATTTGAAGGCAAGGTTTTTCATTAATCAGTCGCTGGATCCAGTGATTTTTGAGAAAATCGCACATATAACATCAACAAAACGGGTGTGGGACATTCTGATGAACACATACAAGGGAGCAGAAAAGGTGAAGAAAGTCTGCTTGCAGACCATGCAGAAGCAGTTGGAGCTTCTCCAGATAAAGAAAATGGAGAAGGTGGCAGATTACTGCTCACGGACATTAGCAGTTATTAATTAGATGAAGTCAAATGGTGAGACAATTTCAAATGTTCAGATCATAGAGAAGATTCTCCGAACACTGACTGAGAAGTTTAAGTACAAGGTGACTGCAATCGAGGAGTCTAAAGATCTCGAAGAGATGACGTTGGATTTGTTGATGGGCTCACTCTAAGCCCACAAACAATGTTTGGACAAAAAGTCTAAGATTGAGGTGGAGGAAGCTTTGCAGAGCCAGTTGAGTATTAAGAAAGACAAAATGGAGACCCGGAAGAATTTTGAATCAAGCTAGAAGGGTCAGAACTTGCAAAATTGGAGGGGAAGTGCTTCCAGATCTAGCCAGATGAAAGATGGAGGAGGCAATAACACTAATCAGAAGAATAAATCTTAGATTCAGTGTTTCAGATGCAAAAGATATGGTCACTACAAGAATGAGTGCAAATCCAATGGGAAAAATTTCCAGACAAATGTTCGAGAAGATGGATAATATTCAGAAACATTGCTGCTAACGTGTAGTGTAGCAGTGGATGATGTCAAGTACAAATAGTTTCTGGATACAGGCTGCAGCAATAACATGTGTGGTATGAAGGAGATGTTCTCAGAATTGGATGAGACCTTTACTTTGGAAGTGAAGTTTTGGAATAGCTCAAAGGTGCTAGTGATGGGGAAGGGAAAAATCTCCATCTCTTTGAAGGACTGATCCAAGAATACCATCTCAGAGGTATTGTTCGTCCTAAGTCTGCATCAAAATCTGTTGAGTATGGGGCAACTTTCAAAGAATGGGTATGATATACGGATCTACAGAGGGGTATACACCATCAAGGATGCACAGAAGGGTTTGATAGCAAAGGTAAATATGTCATCAAATCGTTTGTTTCCGTTACATATTAACAGTGACATTTTACCATGCCTTAGTTCTGTAATCAGTTATGGGAGTTGGTTATGGCATATGCGGTTTAGCCATGTGAACTTTGGAAGTCTGAAGCTACTTTCTTCAAGGAAGATGGTTTCAGGATTACCGGTCATTGATCCTCCTAATAAGGTATGCGAGATATGTCTTGTGGGAAAGAAGCACAGAGACCCATTTCCTACAAAGAAGATGTGGAGAGCTAGTCAGAGCTAGTGCATTCAGACCTATGCTCCATGGAGACTCCGTCGAATAGGGGATATAAGTATTTTATTACCTTTATTGATGACTTCAACAGGAAGACTTGGGTGTATTTCTTACAGCAGAAGTCAGATGCTTGTGATGCCTTCAAGAGATTTAAGGCATTGGTGGAGAATCAGAGTGAAAGGTCTATCAAGACTCTGAGAATAGATCGAGGGGCAGAATATGTTGTCTATGATAGTTTCTTGCAAAAAGATGGCATCAATCATCAGTTGATAGTGAGATATACTCCTCAGCAGAATGTTGTAGCAGAGAGGAAGAATAGAACAGTCATGGACATGGTCAGGTGTATGTTACACTTGAAGAAACTGCCCAAAGGTTTTTGGGGTGATTCAGTTGCTTGTGCGTTCTATCTATTGAATAGATGTCCCACCAGTAATGTTCTCGAAAAGACTCCTCAGGAAGCCTGGACTCGACTCAAACCCAGCATTGAACACTTACGAGTGTTTGGGTGTATTGCCTATGCTCATGTATCTGATGGTTTAAGAAATAAGCTTGATGATAAGGCAGAGAAGTGCATCTTCATCGGCTACAGTCAGGTAACGAAGGGTTATAAGCTTTATAATCCAGTGACCGAAAAGGTGATTGTCAGCAGGGACGTTACCTTCGATGAGCAGGGATGCTAGGATTGGTCTTGCGGTAAGGGGAGCTCTTCAGACATTGATATTGACCTGGATGAGATTGACAGTCATCCTAGAAAGGATCTGGTTCTGACCCCAGTAGTTCCACCATCCCCGGTGAACCCACATCCAGTAGAATCTTCTAATTGTCCACAACGTGAACAGGTGTTGCCAGCTCATTTGCAGGATTGTGTTCTCAGTAATAACGACGATCCAACAGATGAAGAGTTGGTGAACTTTGCATTGTTTACAGATTATGATCCTATAACATATGAAGATGCTGCTCGTAATGATTGCTGGTTAAAAGCAATGGAATAGGAGATAGGTGCAATTGAAAAGAATAACACATGGGAGCTTACTGATTTACCAGGTGGAAAGTAGCCCATTGGTGTTAAGTGGGTGTACAAGACAAAATACAAGACGAATGGTGAGGTAGAACGCTACAAAGCGCGTCTGGTTGCGAAAGGTTACAAGACAAAATAATCCAGGGATCGATTATTTCGAGGTGTTTTCTCCTGTTGCCAGACTTGACACTGTTCGCTTGATTGTGTCTCTTGCTGCACATAATTGCTGGAGAATCTTCCAGGTGGATGTGAAATCCACATTTTTTAATGGGGAGATAGGGGAGGAAGTCTACATATAGCAACCTATGGGGTATGTAAAGAAGGGGCAAGAAAATAAGGTCTACAAGCTGAAGAATGCCTTATATTGGTTGAAACAGGCACCCAGAGCATGGTATACACGCATTGACACATATTTTATCCAGCATGAGTTCCAGATATGTCCTTCTGAGCACAATTTGTATATCAAATCCAATTCTCATGGAGATATTCTTATTGTGTGCTTATGTGTTGATGATCTGATCATTACCAGTAATAATCCTGAGATGATTGCAGAGTTCAAGAGTGCAATGACTGGTCATTTTGGGATGACAGATTTGGGGTTGATATCCTACTTTCTCGGCATTGAGGTGACTCAAACAGATGATGGTATCTTTGTGTGTCAGAAGAAGTATGCTGGTGATGTGTTGAAAAAATTCAAGATAGAGGGATGTAAGCCGATGCTGACTCCAGTTGAAGAAAGGTTGAAGTTGGAGAAGGATGGGTCTGGCAAGCTAGTTGATGCTACTATCTTTCAGAGGCTAGTAGGAAGTCTGAGATACTTAACTTCTACTAGGCCTGATATTTCTTATGGAGTTAGGCTTATTAGCAGGTTCATGGACTCTCCGAGGCAATCTCACTTGCAGGCTGGTAAGTGTATCTTGCGATATATGAAAGGTACACTGGGTGATGGTATCTTTTACTCTTCCGCTAACAAAGTCGAGCTTATTGGATATACAGATAGTGACTGGGCAGGTGATACGGAGAAGAGGAAAAGCACTTCCGGATTTGCGTTCCATCTTGGTTCTGGAGTATTTTCTTGGTCATCGAAGAAGCAACAGGTGGTTGCTCTATCGACAACAGAAGCTGAGTACATTGCAGCTGCTGGTGGTGCTACACAGGCTGTGTGGCTGCGTCGCATGCTTTCTGAGTTAATGCATCAACAGGATACTCCCATGGTGATCTACTGCGACAACAAGTCCACCATTTCCCTGACTAAGAATCCAGTATATCATGGTAGAAGTAAGCACATTGATATCAAGTTTCACTTTATATGAGACTTGGTGAAAGAGAAAGAGATCGTGTTTGAGTACTGCGGTTCAGAGGAACAGGTTGCAGACATCTTCACGAAGCCGCTCAAAGTTGACATTTTTCATAAGCTTAAGAAGTCTTTAGGCATGATGAGTTATGAAGGACTTGGTTTAAGGGGAGCTATGTAGGATTAAACCAAGTTATTATCTTTATTATTATTGTTTTGATATTAGGTTGGATTTATGTTTTAGATAATTCCTATTTATCATTTGTTAGGATTATCAGATAAATAGGATTATCATAGTTTTATTCTTTTGTCATTATCAGTTAGAGGTTTGGTGTTATCATGTTACCTCATCACAGTTACTATAAATAGTTGACCTCAGTTTATTGTAGATATATAAAAACAGTTTTTCAGAAAATTCTTTTTGTGTGTGAAATTTTGCGCATATGCATGACTGGATTTGCCAAGGGTCTCCAAGGAGGGTGTGAAAATCTTGGTGAAGGATGATGTACTCTACTTTGATGCTGACAAGATTAATAAAGAGAAAGAGAGAAAGCAAGGAAGTACAGTGGCGCAATCAAACTGCCTAGGGCTGAGACGGCATGCGAGACGGAGAAGATAAGGCCTGTTATGGCTTAAGGGGTGCTTAGGGTTTTCATTCCTTACCATCTCTGGACGAGGAGTTTGGTTCTTTTACGGTCAAGGTTGAATGAGGGTTTTCATTCCTTATCAACTGGGAAAGCTTATTGCCTGCATGCATATATGCAACTCTTTTATACATATAATCTATGCAATGCAATACCTCTCTGATAAGCCTAATTTAATTTTTGCTCACAGTTTGAAAGATTGGGAAAAAAACTTTTGATGTAAAAACAACCAAAGACCATCAGACGGCGTAGACCTCATCACAAAAAATGCAAATAGTAATTTTTTTACCACTCTTTTACAGTTTTACCTCAAGAAGGCAACTTTGTAAAACAAAAAATTAAGACAAACCATTGACTGACATGTTGATCAACATATATCCACTCATTTGGCTAACAAGACTTCCTCTTTTCAAACGGAAAATTTTTTGTTTATTATGAATTCATGAAAAATATATAATATAAATATTTAAAATAAAAATCACTTTTTACATATAATAAAATATATTTTTTCATAGCATATGTTATACAAAAGCTTTACCTCAAACCAGAGAACTCACTCTTATCTTCTTCGTCTCGCGACCCTCTACTCAAGCTTCTTCTTGGGTCAAGCACGAAACTTCCCCCTTTTTCCGGTCGCTCCATCACCACCGCCTCATGGTCCTACTTGGACTTCTGGTCCGACTCCGACATAGGTTACAGCCCCTTGAACACCATTGCTAGTATACAAATACACCTTGTTTACACTCCTTTTTCTTTTTGATTTTTGAAAAAGTTTTCATGAAACAAGGAAAATATTTCTGGGTCCATTCACATTTCCTTGCATAAATATTTTTTTTTTTGGGAGTCGATTTAAGGAACCTTTTTACACTTTTTTTTTCAAAACGTGAATAATCAATTTAAATATATTAAAAACTCAAAAGTTAATTGAAATATTGAATAAATCTCTAAAACTAGAACATGATTTTTTCAAACGTTCAATAAAAGTGGGGAAACTATTTCTGGTACCATTCCCAATTTCTTGTATAAATAAATTTGTTTGGGATCTTTATAAGCAACTTTCGTACACTCTTTTCCTTACATTTTGCTTGTAGTAAAACAAGGAATTAGTTTGTTTTTGTTTTTGTTTTTGTTTTTATTAATGTTCCTGCCTCCATGGCCATCCTATTTACATTTCCAAATTCCATGTCTTTATGGAGGATTGAGATTAACCAATGTGAAGCCCAACAGAGCTATCTTAATTTTCATTGACACACTTACCCACATACAAAAGTTTTAAATGATATCGGTATTCTTTTTTTAAAATTAATCAATTAACAAATTACTTGCTGAAGCATGTTGCTAACAAGGATTTGAAGAAGAATCTGAGCGGATAAACTTTCTTCCTTTCTCTTTCAGGAGATCATCTTTAGCAGTCGAATGAAATACAAAATCCCTTTTTGCAATCACTTGCCTATTGGGTACATCCACAGTGTACTCTCTTAACCCTGCCAATTAGTTAAGTAAAACAAAATACAATGGCTCTCATTCTCTTAAACCTTGCTTATTGTGTAATTAATTTTTGAAATGTTCTATGCAATAATTAAAAGGGTTAATTGCACACAAAAAAATCCTTGAATTATGATCTCCAAGCACTTGACACCGGAGGTCTGTAAACTATAAAAATCTTACAATCAAATCTACAAGATCGAATTCTGGCAGATTTTGGTAACTGAGTGGGAAAAAAAAACAAAAGAGTATCATGTGAAATGAGTGTGAAAGATCATCGTTTTAAAACAGAGATTTGGTTGTTTCACACTGAAAAAATAAATATGGGTTGAAGAGTTTTAGTTTTTTATTTTAGTTTGCATGCACAAGTGGAATGGTTTGAATAAGTCATTTTGTGACAAAATTAAGTCAAATGCAACCGTGTGCCTTCAGATTTTAATCGAAATCTATAGAAATCCCATTCAATGGATTTGATTGTAAGATTTTTTTAGCGGGAAGACCTCCGATGTCAAATTGATATATTAAAGACCTATATACTTGGAGACCATAGTTCAAAAATCTTTGGTGAGATTTGATAGAACGTACTTGTAGGACAATCAGTTTATTTTTCTCATCTGTAATCTCTTATAATTATTGTGTATCATTCTCTTAATTACCTGTGATTTGTTTCCTCCTTTGTAGCTACAGTTTAGGAAACATATCACTGTATTCTAGGAAGTCTTCTCTGTAATTGTGTATAAGAGTTGACAATTTTAATAACATTAACACATTACAATTCTTACACAAGTCTCTCTAAATCTTTATGGTATCAGAGCTTCACTATCTCTGAATAGTCGATCCTCTTTTTTTTTTATAAAAAAAATCATTCATTTCCTTCAACATGAGACACATGGCCTCATCTCCCTCTTCAAAAACTGATTCATCTGCAACTGATGGAACCTCCTCACAAGTTCCACTTATTCTCAACCACCAGAACATTAATTCTTCGGCCACGGAAGTCCTGTTATGGTTACACCAACTTCCAACCCAACAACTCAAGATATTATGAATGTCTTTGGTGGTCATCTAATCTCATTGAATGCTTCCTCCCAGATCCCCTTCAAACTTGCAAAAGGAGGAGGAAACTACTCTTCTTGGAAATCCCAGATGACTAATGTTGCGCAATTATCTACCTAAATAAATAAGTAAATAACCATACAGTTTTACTTGCAAGTGCACAAGGTCAACTTAGTAGTATAGTGTGCGAATGCAAGATCATCTCCACAGGGATTGGTAAATTTTGATTTAGAATTAGTTTCGCAATAATAAAATAAAAATAAGAGAAATAAATTTTGAGTTTGAAATAATAAAGATAAAGGCGTAGGGACTTAATATCCACCACTAATTATGCTACCACAACAAAACAGTATGCCAATGTTTTACTCATGTTATGAATACCTAATGTTTGTCAACCTAAGGGCGTGGTATCTACTCCTTAAGCTATTGATCTCCTTAAGCAACGAGTTAGGCATGGTATTTACTCTAACTCTTTTCTTTCTTAAGGGATTCAGCATGGTATCTACTAAGTTGTTCCTTAAGAGAGCATAGGACCTATGGAAATCGAAAACTACATAGGACCTAGGGCATGGTATCTACTCCCAGTTTCCCATGTTGATTAATCCAAGAATCCGGTGTGGATATCTTTTGTTACTAATGTCAGACCCAGGACTCGGTCATCCAAATTGATCTAACTAATAAGTCCATACCACATGCACATATTGATCAGACATATATATATGAGGAATTTAAATAAAAGCATGTATTGATCAAGTTAAGCAACACAACATAAATATCGCAAAGGCGCCAATACTAAATTTATTGAGTAAACATAATTAGGGCTTCAACCAAGTCCTATTAGAAAATTAATTAAACATAGTTGTGATGCTAAACAAAATTATAAAATAAAATACAAAGGAAAGAAAAAACCCGAAAACACTATGGAGATGAGTCGTTAATTCGTCTCCACAATCTCTCATTCGGGCTCGTCCGGCCTCAGGCATCCCCGAACAAAAACTAAACTAAAAAGGGAGCCTGATCCCCCCTAAAGGGAATCTACTCCAAAGGGAGATTAAAAGATAAAAGAAGGGATTAGATGATCTCCATTGTGTGTGTTTTACAGGTGTATTTATAGGGGGTGAATAATCCTAGAAGGTTCAGGAACCCTAAACTTTCCTAAAACATAAAACTCATTTATTTCCAAAACTGGTTCTGCCGCTTTACTGTTCACGCCCGTACGTGTGAGCTCAATCGCACATGTAGTGCGCTCGATCCTCCTTTGCGAGCGCACGAGCGATGATACGCCCGATCGCACCGAGGGTTGCGCTCGATCGCACTTTATCCAGCAGCTGCTCCAGGATTTCCATATTTTCTTCCTTTAAGTGCCAAAAATGCTTCTTTCTTCTCCAAAACCCTATAACAACGTGTAAAACACAAAAGTAAAGTAAAATAGACTAAAACATATAGATAAAGAGCTTAACAATTGTAAATTAAGGGTTTACAAAACCCTTACATATTGCTAGTCCCTTAGCAATACAAGACAAAAAAAAAACTAAAATGAATAATAACGACACACAGATAAATCCAATATTCATAGTGTCCACAAAAGTTTAGGTCTCACATAAAACTATGATGTGCATTCATGAGCAAGCTTAACAAATAAAAACACATCTTTGCAATGAATAAGAGTTTTGAACGCAAATCACTTTTATGAGGCAGTTTAAGACATCACAAGTTTGACTTTAGTGTGTGGTGAACTAGCACATAAAAGATTAGGTTTCCAAATAATTCTAATGTGTAGTGTTTCGATGACTCAAGATTCACCAAATCTTCTATTAGAATCAACAAAGATGGCATAAATTTTCTTCTTTTCTTTTATTTGTGAGATTTTTGCCAAGTTAATTCCCTTAAGCTTTCTATTTGACTTATGTAATGAGTGTTTAGCTAATGACTCCCAAACCAGATGACTTTAGGGCATTGGGTGTAAAGACACCCCTAAGGACTTACTAACTCGAGTCAAAAAGGCTACAAAACTACCTGGTCTTAATGCTACCAATAAGAATTCACACCTTTTGACGTGACACTCATTGCTTACTGAGGCAAGAGGGTCAGTTACTTGGTGGAAAGTTCATTTTAATGATCATAGTGCACAAAATTTTCATCTTTTGATGTGACGCTCACTGCTTACTGAAGCAAAAGGGCCAGTTACTCAGTGACAATTAGTTTACTGATCTTTAGGAGCATTTTTCTTTTTGAGCAATAACAAATTTTTTTTTCTATTTATACCAAAGCGTTAATCTAACAGGTCATCTAGTTCACAGTTGAGTAAAAGAAACATACAAATCAAAATTACATATCATACCCCACACAATTATGTGCTAATGTGCTCATGTTAGTTTAGGTCAAACTTGTGAATCCTTAAATGCCTAAAAGTAAGAGATTAAGGTTTAAAACTTAATTATTAGCCCATGTGTTCAAGGTTTTAAGCTCACTTATGAAGTCAAATCATATTATTTGTTTAGATCACCCAAAATTTTCAGAACAGTATGAACATGCATTTATCTATAAAAGCAAAAAAAAAACTGGGACTTAGTGTGTGCATGTGTTTCAAGTGCGTGTGTGATAGTATCTAGTATCTCTCACTACCCCCAAACTTAAAATATACATTGTCCCCAATGTGTGTGGCATGGAAAGATCTGACCTGGGATATGGAGAACTAGGTTGCTTGCTTTGCTTGTGACACACCCCCAAACTTGAACTAGATGCACGCACTGAGTACCTGACAAAGAAAAATAAATGTTGTTCCGGAAAACAAGAAATATAAATACTAGATATAGAAATATAAATATAAATATAAACAAAAGAAAAATATTAAAATGAAAAAAATAAGTCTAGGTTGCCTCCCATAAGCGCTAAGATTAACGTCTTCAGCCGGACCAAGCCTTATTTTTCCTCAAAACAAAGATTGGCAGCAACTAGCACAGGTGGTGTCTTATTCTCTCCCTTATAAGGATAAGTTAAGTGCTTTGGCAATTGCTTGAATTCCAAGTTAGGTGCCTGTACAATAAAAGGGAAATATTAGTAGGCACATGAGGGTCAAATGGATCGGTGTACTTACTTGGATGCTTTGGAGAGGCCTCAAGGAGGTGCATAATTTCAATGATGTCATCAGTAACATCTTCAGATTTTGACTCAATATCTGATCCTTTGAAATAATGGGTGAGGGTGGTCTCCAATGGATCAATGTGATGAAAAACTTGCTCAACAACACCTTGCTTTCGTTCACTCAGCTCCTTAGCCAATTGCCCCACTTGTACTCCCAATCTTTGAATGGCTTGTTCATGCCGTGCAGTGTGTTTGTCTTATCTCAGTTCGAAATTGCCTTTCCTCTACCATAAACTGATCTTGTGAGGTCATCAATTGTTGTTGCTGAGTTGCCAACTGCATCACAAGACTCTCTAGGTCATTTGTCTTTGATTCCGGAACTGTTTGGGCTGCTGGTTGGGAGTTCCTTGCGAAGTTGGGGTGGTTCCACCATCCATGGTTGTAGGTATTTGCATATATGTTATAGTTGTTCAGTCCCGCATAATTTGCTTGATCTTGATCTGTAGATGAATACAAAGGGCAAGTGTTAGTAGTGTGATCAAAACGAGAACATACAGCACATACCTGGAGTGGTTTGCTTCGCGGACTAGGTGATATATTTTGAGTAGTCATGGCGTTTATGAGCATATCTAGCTTCTTCTCTATAGAATCTAGACAAGCATATCGAGCTTCCGCCATTGGTGCTTCTCGCTCGATCGAATTAGTTGAAAAACTTCAGTGTAGCAGTTTCAGTACTACTTCTCGGGTACTTTCTGGAGCTTTTGTGCTCGAGCGCACCAAGAACAGCGCTCGATCACACTGGGATTGCGCTCGATTGCACCAAGGAGTGCGCTCGATCGCAATGAGGACAGAAAGTCTTCTGCTGCACCCCTGAACAAAAACAGAAAACGAAAAGAAGGAATAAATCTGATTTTTGATAAAAATAAAAATAAAACAGAACAGAATAAAATAAAATAAAAGTGAACGAAAATAATTCCAAAAAGAAATTTAGCATAATCCCCGGCAACGACGCCAAAAACTTTTTGTGCAATTATCTACCTAAATAAATAAGTAAATAACCGTACAGTTTTACTTGCAAGTGCACAAGGTCAACTTAGTAGTATAGTGTGCGAATGCAAGATCATCTCCACAGGGATTGGTAAATTTTGATTTAGAATTAGTTTCGCAATAATAAAATAAAAATAAGAGAAATAAATTTTGAGTTTGAAATAATAAAGATAAAGGCGTAGGGACTTGATATCCACCACTAATTATGCTACCACAATAAAACAGTATGCCAATGTTTTACTCACGTCATGAATACCTAATTTTTGTCAACCTAAGGGCATGATATCTACTCCTTAAGCTATTGATCTCCCTAAGTAACGATTTAGGCATGGTATCTACTCTAACTCTTTTCTTTCTTAAAGGATTCAGCATGGTATCTACTGAGTTGTTCCTTAAGAGAGCATAGGACCTATGGAAATCGACAACCATATAGGACCTAGGGCATGGTATCTACTCCCGGTTTCCCATGTTGATTAATCCAAGAATCCGGTGTGGATATCTTTTGTTACTAATGTCAGACCCAGGACTCGGTCATCCAAATTGATCTAACTAACAAGTCCATACCACAATCACATATTGATCAGACATATACATATGAGGAATTTAAATAAAAGCAAGTATTAATCAAGTTAAGCAACACAATATAAATATCGCAAAGGCGCCAATACTAAATTTATTGAGTAAACATAATTAGGGCTTCAACCAAGCCCTACTAGAAAATTAATTAAACATAGTTGTGATGCTAAACAACATTATAAAATAAAATAAAAAGGAAAGAAGAAACCCGAAAACACTATAGAGATGAGTCATCAATTCGTCTCCACAATCTCTCATTCGGGCTCGTCCGGCCTCCGGCATCCCCGAACAAAAACTAAACTAAAAAGGGAGCCTGATCCCCCCAAAAGGGAGATCTACTCCAAAGGGAGATTAAAAGATAAAAGAAGGGATTAGATCATCTCCATTGTGTGTGTTTTACATGTGTATTTTATAGGGGGTGAATAATCCTAGAAGGCTCAGGAACCCTAAACTTTCCTAAAACATAAAACTCCTTTATTTCCAAAACTGGTTCTGCCGCTTTACTGTTCACGCCCGTACATGTGCGCTCGATCGCAATTCTGCACTCGATCCTTCTTTGCGCACGCACGAGTGCTGATGCACTCGATCGCACCGAGGGTTGCGCTCAATCGCACTTTATCTAGCAGCTGCTCTAGGATTTCCATATTTTTTTCCTTTAAGTGCCAAAAATGCTTCTTTCTTCTCCAAAACACTATAACAACGTGTAAAACACAAAAGTGAAGTAAAATAGACTAAAATATATAGATAAAGAGCTTAACAATTGTAAATTAATGGGTTGGCTATGGTCTTCTCGGCTTTGTGGATGGTTCTCGTGCTTGCCCGACAAATACCGAACCCGACTATCAATTATGTCTTCGGCAGGATAGGGTGGTTCTATTGGGCATTCAAGCCACGGTTCACAGTATAATATTCCCCACAATCAACACATGTTCTTCTTCGGCTGAAGCATGGAACAAGCTAGAGTCTAGTTATGCGAATAGATTCAATACTCGTATGCTCTCTCTTCTCACTACACTTATGAATACAAAAAAAGAAAGAACAACTGGTGCCACCTATTTGACCAAAATCAAGAGTACAGTGGATGACTTAGCATTGATTGGTCATCCACTAAGCGATGCTGAAATTATTGTTCACACCTTGAACGGTCTTGCTGATGAATTCAAAGAATTAAAGGCTGCTATTCGAGTTAGAGATACTCCATCACCTTTGAAGACCTGTATGACAAACTATTGGATGAGAAACTATCTCAAAAACGTGGTGAAACAAAATATGATGAATCCAAAATTACTGCTCAGATTGCTCATAAAGGTTCATACAATCGAGGCAAAAGCGGCAAAGGTTACAAGGGAGGCAAAAGCGGCATCAACAACGAAACATGGCATTCCGGACAGCCCCTCAACCCAAACACCAATAACGAAATAGGGTATTCTGGCCATCCATTCAGTTCTGGTTTCACTACTTATCCGGGACAGCAACAACAATATCGTCCCTTTCACAACTAGGGCCAGTCCTCCACACCATCAGGGCAACCTAGAATTGTGTGCCAGCTTTGTGACAAGCCTGGTCATGGTGCAAAAACCTGTCGTTCCCGAGGCAAACCCTCCTCGCCGCAAGCTCATTACATGGATGGTAACTCTGGATCATCAAACAACAATTGGCTACTCAACTCAGGGGCTACACATCACATAACATCTTATCTTCAAAATATGTCCATGCACTCTGATTATACTGGAAGTGAGGATGTAATAGTTGGCAATGGTAATGGTATCTCAATCTCTCATATTGGTTACTCTACTATTGATTCACCATCTACTTCGTTTACTTTAGATAATATTTTGTGTGCACCTTCTATAAAAATAAAAATAAAAAAATCTAATTTCAGTCTCTCAATTTTGTAGACAAAATAACACTTCTATATAATTCTTTCCCAACTTTTTTCTTGTGAAGGATTTGAGCACAGGGGCATCCTAGGTCCATGGCCGGAGTAGGAACAATCTGTATGAGTGGCCATCTCCTCACCCTCAAACTTCTCTTGCCTCGTCTACACAACTATGGCACAAGCGTCTTGGTCACCCTTCACTACTCATCCAGCGAAAGTTACTTGCCAGTCAAAATATTTATGTTTCAAATAAATTCAATAATCTTGATTTTTGTGACTCTTGTCTTTGTAACAAAAGTCACAAACTTTCTTTTAAAAATTCTTCACTAGTCTGTGATAAACCATTTCATGTTGTTTACTCATATGTTTGGGGTTCAACACCTGTTAATTCAATTGATGGTTTTCGTTATTATATTATTTTTGTTGACTATTTCACTAAATATACATGGTTTTATCCACTTAAATTAAAATCTGATGCGCCAACTGTCTTTGAACAATTTAAGAAATTAATTGAAAATTTTTTTTATGCTAAAATTAAAACGGTGTACAGTGATGGTGGTGGTGAATATCAAGCCCTCTCTCGCACTCTCAAACGGTTTGGTATCCAACACCTCACCTCGCCTCCTTACACACCTGAACATGTTGGTTCTACTTAACGCAAACACAGACATATAGTTGAAACTGGTCTCACTCTTTTACATATTTTATAAATCGCATGCCCACACCCACTCTAAGAAATAACACTCCCTATCACACACTATTTCACCACCATCCCAGCTACACCTTTTTAAGAGTATTTGGGTGCCTATGTTATCCTTGGCTACGACCTTACACAGCTCATAAATTGGAACCACGTTCCAAGCCTTGTGTTTTTCTTGGTTACTCAGTCAAACATCATGCGTTTCAATGCTTTGATTTTCAATCATCCAAAATATTTATTTCACGTCATGTTATATTTTTTGAAAATCACTTCCTTTTTAAAAAAAATTAATCTTCTGACTTGTGTGTCACTAATCAATTATTTGCAAGATTACTTTCTAATTTTGCAGGCAAAAATCTGGCAAGTATTTATGATGCCTCCTCCAAATTACTAAATTCACCACCTCTGTCAACTGAACCCACATCCACAGATATGGCAACAACTCCTCCCTCTCTCTTACCAATTAATCTCACCGAAAATTCTTCACCTCTCTCCAAAGATGTGACACTGTCAAGTTCCTCACATGGTGATTCTTCTTCTCATGATCAGCTATCTCAGATTGTTTCTTCTCCACCTCTCCCTCGGGATGATTCTAATTCATCTCCCTTACAGATAAGTAACTCTACTTCATCTTCTTCAATACTTGCCCAATCAAACTCTCCTCAACTCTCTTCTTCACCTCAACCTACTCGGATGACTACAAGAACTCAAAACCAAATCTTTAAACCAAAAAAATTATTCACCCCTACCACCACTACTTCAACCTCGATCAATCCCTCCATCGAACCCACCTCATTCTCACAAGCTAAAAAATTTCCTCAATGGCGAACTGCTATGTCTGAGGAATTCCAAGCTCTCTGTCACAATAATACATGGTCACTTGTACTGTATTCTCCCACACAAAATATTGTCGGATGTAAATGGGTATTTAGGATCAAGAAAAATCCTGATGGTTCCATTACCCGCTACAAGGCTCGTCTTGTAGCCAAAGGATTTCATCAACGCCCGGGTATTGATTTTAATGAAACCTTTAGTCCAGTCGTGAAACCTGCCACTATTCACCATGTTCTCAATATAGCGGTGTCTCGTGGTTGGATTTTGAAACAATTGGATGTCAACAATGCCTTTTTGCAGAGTACTTTCACTAACACTGTTTTTATGCAGCAACTGCAAGGCTTCGTTGACTCCAAGTTACCCTCTCATGTCTGCAAGTTAAACAAGGCTATCTATGATATTCGCCAAGCCCTTCGTGCCTGGTACAATGAGCTTAAATCATTTCTGTTGGCTCAAGGTTTCGTCAATTCTAAATGTGACGCATCTCTCTTTATTCTGCAAACCGGTCGCCATACTATCTATTTGCTTATCTACGTCGATGATATAATTGTTACCGGTAGTGATGCTAATGCCTTTGTTCAACCTCTAGCTCGTCGATTCTCACTGAAGGATCTCGACCAACTTAGCTATTTTCTAGGGGTGGAGGCTGCCCGAACAACTGGAGGCTTGTTCTTGTCTCAACACAACTATATTTGTGATCTTCTTGTAAAGACAAACATGCATGAAGCTCGACCGGTTAGTACTCCAATGTCTTCAAGTGAAACCTTGAAACTTAATGGTGGTTACCCCTCTCATGATGCTACTGAATATCGACGAGTCCTTGGATCTCTATAGTATCTATCGCTGACTTGCCCAGATGTGTCCTTTGCGGTCAATAAGCTCTCTCAATACATGCACAAACCATCTACTAATCACTGGAATGTTGTCAAACGCGTTTTACGATACTTAAAGGGCTCTTCTGATTTTGGGTTGTTTCTAAGTAGTCGGTCTCCACCTTCTCTTATTGCTTTTGCAGATATTGATTGGGCAGGAGATGTCGATACTAGAACGTCAACCTCAGCTTATGTTGTCCTTCTTGGCACCAATCCAATAAGTTGGAGCTCTAATAAACAGGTAACTGTTGCTCGGTCTACTACTAAAGCCGAGTATAGGGCTATTGCTTCTACAACTGCAGAAATTAATTGGCTGACTCATCTCCTCAATGAACTTGGTGTCTACTCATCTTCTTCTCTGGTGGTTTATTGTGACAATATCAATGCAACGTATTTGTGCTCTAATCCCCTTTTCCACTCTAGGATGAAACATGTAGCAATTGATTTTCACTTTGTTCGAGACCAAGTTGCAAAAAAATTGTTGCGTGTTTCACATGTACACACTGCTGATCAACTTGCCGACTCTCTAACGAAGCCTCTTGCTCAGAAGCTGTTTGAATCTCATCGTTCCAAGCTTGGTATCCGCTCTGGATCCTTGCGCTTGCGGGGGCATGATAGAACGTAATTGTAGGACAATCAGTTTATTTTTCTCATATGTAATCTCCTATAATTATTGTGCATCATTCTCTTAATTACCTGTGATTTGTTTCCTCCTTTGTAGCTACAGTCTAGAAAACATATCACTGTATTCTAGGAAGTCTTCTCTGTAATTGTGTATACGAGTTGACAATTGTAATAACATTAACACATTACAATTCTTACACATTCTCTCTAAATCTTTAAGATTAACCCTAACTAAAACATGTTCACTTCCTAGCAAATATTGAAATTTACTTACCAGCCATCTTTGAAATAACTTTGGAGGCTCTTTGTTGACACTGAGCACACTCCATGTTTGCAGTTATCACTATAACTTGAAACTGAAATTCAACATTATCAATAGAACTATAAGCGACAGACCGTGTTAAAAAAAATACACTAAACAATTGAAACAAAAAGAGTTTTGCAAATGACTGAACATGGATTTTTATAATCCTAGCATGCTCATAAAATTTGGATCCATATACCCATTGATGAATTTACTGTGGGACCACATGCCCCACTAAAAATTTATATATATTCTTGAGATTATATTATGTGTTTATTTACACAAAAGCCAAAGACCAATTTATCAAGTAATGAGGCTTGATATGTCAAAATAAGATAAGGTAGAGTACATTAATTAATGATTCTATAATTGCAACTTTCTAAACTAATTAATCCATCCTTTCTTTTACCGTCTTGTTCATGTGGTACACATTTTCTTCTCTGCTGGGTTTTGATAGTATAAAATAGAATCTCCACTAACCAGTATCCATTGAAATTTTGATAAAAATAAATTTTATGCTTCGAAATGAATTGTAAACTCGATAGAAAAAGGATATAGCAAACCTACAGATGGAAGCGTCAAATCCTCCGAATAAATGAGAGACTGCTTTGTTAGCTTCACCATCTAGAACTGCAAATGAGCCCTTCAACCTTTTAACGTCGACGAGGATGATGATGTTTGGTCGCCTCTGCCACTAACAAATGCAAGGGACCCGTTTGGCATGTTATGGCCACCAAAACTTTACCGCTCTCACTGTCTCAGACTGTGGGCTTCTTGTTCTCATCTAAGATAAGATTAGATTAAAATTTAACTACATTAGAAAATTTTTGTTGATCTAACTTAACAGCAAAACAGGAGTATTATTGAAATAAGATGCACCTCAGAGACTACTTTGTCGATAGCTTTGGATCATGAGCAAGAAAAGTTTGGCCAACTTAACAAGATAAATATAATTTGGTACATTTCGGTTCAGTCAGGGTCAAAAGAGAATAATCAACCTTGTGTATAGACTCCTACCTCATTCCAGAAAGATGATAATCAAAGCCCAAAAGATATGATAATTGTACCTTGTGCATTAACAACTGAAGTCTCAAACTCAATACGAGTTAAATGCTGGTAAAGGGCTGACTCTTGGTATTACAAACCAAATAGCAAACAAGATTTTGAACATCCCGTACATAATTTTTTTTAAATAGGAGTAATAAAAATTCCAATACCCTCTGCAGAAATATCAAAAAATGTGTTCCATAAGAAATCAAGAGAAAAAGAACTAATGCTCTGAGGATTCACTTTACTCCGTCCACATTGAGAGAAACTCATCGATTTGCAAATCCTAGTCCTCTTGACTATTTGCAAGAATATTGACAATGCCATAAAAGAGAGTAGATTTAAGTTTACCTTTTCATTATATGCACTGTAGCTCAGACATTTAACTGTTTAGAAGACAATAGAAAGGAAGCAACCATTTTGCAGACAACTCCAAAATACAGAAAGTACAGAAAATATCTCCATATATAAAACTATGCCTTATATTAGCTCATGCACAATGAATTCAATGTAATCTTCCCAATTCTGAGAGATTATGTACGAGTTTGCTTCCCATTTTGCACATCTTCGTCTTGGGCTCATAGGGTAAATATCCTCCCGGGCATCATGATAGTTTGGGGATGTAAGACCAGAAGTCCTTCACACTTCCGCTACGCCACTATGATGAGTTGGCAATTATCAAACCCACAACTATGTTCAAAAAATATGAAGGAATAATTCTCACAGCAATTATTCCCGATGAGTGTAAAGAATTACTTTATCTTCGGGAGTGTCTAAAGAAAGCAGGCTCTTGCTAAATAAAAAGAAGAACCAAAAGGAAAAAACAGAGGACCTATACCAAATAAGTAGTTCCGGAAACATGATATAGGAGGACCTATATGATGAGCATACAAATCTACAAGAAACATGCATATACTCCGCATGTGCATTCTAAAGAGATTTCTCTCTCCAATTCATTAGACATATATACTCAATTGAAGAAGCCAACAAACTCTTTATCATACGGTAAGCATACAAGAGAACTGCAAATGCAAAACTGACTGCTGGAACTAGAAAGGATTCCAAAGCTTAAATAGAGTTTGTCATAACTTGTATCATTTTTTTATAAGCAAAAATCTAGTATAAAAAGGCACAAGGGAGTGCAACCTAAACAAGGAGACCATCTACAAGAAAGTGAATCAATTTACCCTATAACTGCAAATGCAAAACTAACTGCTGGAACTAGAAAGGATTCCAAAGCTTAAATAGAGAGTTTGTCATAACTTGTATCATTTTTTTATAAAGCAAAAATCTAGTATAAAAAGGCACAAGGGAGTGCAACCTAAACAAGGAGACCATCTACAAGAAAGTGAATCAATTTACTCTATAACTTGTATCTTACATTGCTAATGTAATGGGAAGACCTCTCTAATGGAATCCAAAAAATCAACTCCCACTAGCACTTTTGGCAAAGAAATTTAGCCCTGTAGTCCTCTCCAAATGTGCTTGCTGAAGTTTCCTTTCGAATTGTTTAAACCAAATTATATACCACGGACTAAAATTACACTATTGATATCAGGTGCAAGTTATGAAAAACTCACTCCTCAAGTCCTTGATGATTTCATCAAGAGGCACATCAAACATTCAAGCTAATTATCCGGTTGTTTTTCGTAAGTCTCTATTAAACTACACCAAATGCCTCCCTAGTACACTATTGATGTGTGATGTTATTTTAAAAAGCATTCTTGAGGCCAGTGGCAGATCCAAATAATTTTTGCTAGTAGGGGTGACATATCGTGAGGGCGTGAATGAAAGGACAGGGGAGGTGTTTGGTTTGGAAGCAATTAACTTGGATTAAAGTTACGGGGATAATTAATTTATTTTAGTGGGAGTAATTTTAAAAATACCTATAATATTACCCTTTTTTTTTACCCCACAGCCCTCATGGCAGATCCACCCCTACTTAAGGCACGCTATGCATGGCTAACTCACCTCTAAGAAATCTAAGCGGTCGTCTCCAAGAGCGTAAGCTCAAGATATGCATGCATTTTGTTACAAAGACATACACTTCTTGCGCCTTTTAGTTTGAGGTGCTAAATGAAACATATGCATATCTGAATTTAAGCTAAATCACCTTGATATACTTCATTAACCTCTGATACGAGAGGAAAATGTGACTAACCAGTTGTACAACAATCTATCACAAAATGAAGGCTTCTAACAAATAAGCATAGTTAATTAGAAGATAAAAATGAGCAGAGAAAGAGAAAACAAGCAAACTTCATTTTTAATCAAGTATTATGATCGTCATTCGCAAACAAACTTTCAGAATCTATATGCAGACAACTTATCAAAAAAAAAAAGAACATGTGTAGACAAACATATTTAAAAAAAAACAAAGAAGACCAGAAAGTGTCCCAATGCAAAGAAGACCAGATCAGAAACTCCCAATGAAAGTTTTCAACCTCCAAAGGACTTGATATATTTGAAGAATTCCTTGCTTATGAACCCTATTAACTACAAATGTCAGTGCAATCAGTTTTGATACACAACAAGATACATGCATAGCCCTGAGCCCTTGACATCTTTTGAATAAGCTTGAAAATCTTGTAACTAAAAACATTGATGAGCATCTACCACCTCAGAATCACAAAACCCTTGGATTCCGTGGCATAGAGTACAACCTCAGCTAGCGACATAATCTCACAAACTGAAGTATGCTAGCAACATAGTCTCAAAAAAAAAAAAAAAAAAAAAAAAAAACTATAAGCATGATGCTCCAAGATACACTCTCAAGAATGTATTTGCTTTTCAATCTACTCAATCGAAGATGATTTCATCTTGCCATCAAATTCAGTTCTCAATCCATTCAGCATTTCCATTATATTCAAAGTATTACTTTCAAACATTTAGGAGATCAAGAACCAAACATATCCATTGCTAAAAGCATATCCATTGTAATCAAGTGGCACAAAAATATCCATGGCTACAATATCTTCAGCCACAAGAATAATAGAAAGCATGTCAAAGCTCATATATAGACTAATATCACATACTTCAGGATTTGCATGATAAGGAAACAGTAAATAGTGAAAGCAGAGAGATTGACAATAATTTCATGTCATCAATTCCAAGAAATGGATTATTATTGGATTTAGACCACCAAAAAAACTCAATATAAACTTAAACAACCGCAATTAATTGAAATGAGGCCGCACCATGTCACTGTGCCTTATCATATGTATAATTTAACATAGCAAGACTCCAAGCCTTCCATTCCCAGAAGATGCATACTGATGCCTGACTAAAAGTTCTCAGTTTTCCAGTCAAAATTATTCCAAAGAATTCAAAAGAGATGATAAGAAACTTTGTCATTACATATTTGTTCCTTCTCTGAACAAAAAAGTAGTTGTACCACATTTGATTTTCTATAAATGCATCAAATTATAAACCATTTAAGGGGAAATCTTTTTAATCGATACTTTGTAACTATTCAATTTGCCCATTTTTCTAATGCAGATGATGGTTAAATGATTGTGCAATGGATGTTTAAATTTTGATTGTGATTTTACTAAACATATTACAAATTTGTTCATTTAAGCAACACTGAAGAACTTTCTAACAAAAAAGTAAGTGAACATGAGCGCTATTTAAACCCACTTTCTACTCACACATGTAAACAACACCATTGCGCATTTTCCATGACATGTTAATTTTCCAAGAAAAGAAAATAAAAAACCGAGTCTAAAACATGATTTTATGGGGAAAAAGCATATCATAGAATCATGCCTTTTAGAGGGAGGAAAGAAAAGCATAAAGGAGCTCTAAATACTCCTATATAAAAAAGTAATTTTTAAGGACATCACACTTTTTTGCAAAAACATATTTGAAAACATTCTTCTCCACATGAGATTACTGGTTATGAGCACACCATCTTAAAAATGGATTACTGACACTATCTTAGCAAAGGAAATATATTTTAAAAAAAATTTAATAAAAGTAATTTAGTTGAAATATCTTCAAGGGGGTTAAAACTGCCGTTTGAAACAAAAAGTTCCTGAAGTTAAAAATATGTTCATAAGGGAGCAACTTAACTCTGGCATAGCACCCTAAAGAAGAGAGTAGTTGGACTGTTGGAGAACCTTCCTAACTAAATGAAATGATAGCAAACAAAAGGTTGATATCCTTAAACGACGGTAGTAGTTAGCAGTAACATAAATCAGTTACAAACCAAAATGTAAAGTCTCAACTTATTTAATTGATGGTTCCAGTACGTTCCAATAATCTGAATGCTCATGCAATCATCAGAAAAGAATGTAATGAAACACAAACTGTGGCACGTCAGAACAAACAGATTTGAAATTTACTTTTAACACATATTAACAGACAACACAAGCTGGGCATATCAGTGCAACTGGTAATTGTAAATAGCTTGGAGATAGAGCACATAAACTAAAATTACATTGAAGAGTAACTTACACGTACAGTTAAAACTTACTGGCACAGGCCTTTTAGAATGGAATGAGTTATGCAATTAGGCATCAATTCCTTCCTCCTCATTTCACCAAATAGTCTCAAGGCCTTATCTATACATTTATTCTTTACATAACCATTGATCAAAACGTTATAACACGCAACACCATGAGAGTAGCCTTTGACTGTCATGGAATCAAAAAGATCAACTGCCTTATCCATTTCACCTTGCAAACAGTATCCATTTATCAATGTATTGAATGTAATGGCATCAGGCCTTATACCTTTTTGAATCATCACCACAAGCACTTCATGAGCTTCTTCCATCATTCCACCTTTACAAAGTGCATCCAACAATGTGCTATAAGCTACTATATCAGGTAAGATATTTTGATCCGCCATTTTATCAAACAAGTTTGTGGTTTCTCTCCACTTCCTTGAATGGCATAATCCATATATTAAAGAGGTGTAAGTGGTGCGGTCGGGTTTGAGGCCCCTCTTCATCATTTGCCCTAACATGGTAAGGGCTTCTTTAGTTTCCCCTTGCTTGCAAAGAGCATCAATTAGAGTGTTGAAAGTTACCACATTTGGTTGTGGTCCTTCATCTATCAGTTTTTTTAGCAGTCTTGTGGCTTCTCTCCATTGGTTTGAATGGCACAATCCATACATTAAAGAGCTCAAAGTGATGATGTCAGGTTCCATACCTCTATTGGTCAGTACTTTTAAAAGATGAAGTGCATCTGCTGTCCTTTCTTCCTTGCATAAAGCATCCACCATAGCAGTGAATGTTATGATATTAGGTGAAATACCACAATTAATCATGTTGTCTACAAACTGTGCAATATGTTTCCTTTCACTTGACTTGCATAAAGCACAAATTATGGAAGTGTAAGTGACAATGGTAGGCTTTGTGCCTCTCACAGTCATTGAATTAAATAGAGCAATAGCTTCTTGGGTCTTCTCTTCTTTGCAGAGAACATCAATTAGAATACCAAAGGTATACGCATTTGGTGAAATCCCATGACCAGCCATATCAATCAATAGGTTGTTTACTTGTTCCTGCATACCTAATATGCATAACCCATGAATCAAAGAATTAAAAGTGACCACATTTGGTGCAACACTTCTATGGATCATATCTTTGAAGAGCTTCAAGGCTGCATCTATGCTTTCCTCTTTGATCGAACAAATAGAGGGCATGAGTTGCATTCGGATAATTTGATCGAACAAACCCACTGCTTCCTCAATCCTAAGGGATCCTGATTTACACTTCGATTTGACCAAATTCTCCAGATGGATGGTTTTACTCGTACCCAATTTGACAAAATCATCATTACCAGATCTAACAAAACTAGTACTACTAGTAGTAGAATAGCAAGAATGAAAAAAGTTACCAGTGAAATCAGAAAAAGAAGGAGCTCTTGTGCTTATTTTCCTCATCAGCAACTTCGCTGGTCTTTGATCTCCTGCTACTCGGGACATGGTCGCATAGCATCAGTGCCAGTGAGAACTAGGGGTGGCAATTTTGGACACGATACGTGAACCCGACACGACACGACACGAAATAAAGCGTGTTAGTGTTGAGTATAATCGGGTTCGTGTCGTAATCGTGTCGACACGATTATGACACGGAATAATCGTGTCGTGTTGCGGGTTGACCCACCAACCCGAAATGACACGATTATAACATGATTAATGGGTCGCGGGTTGATGGGTCGTGTTGACACGGTTATGACCCATGACCTATTTATGACCCATTTAAAAAAATATCTATTAAATTAAAAAAAAATCTTAATATATATATATATAAAATAAACCCTAATACTAATTTTACAATCCACAGACACAGAAATGGGTTAAGTGTGTCGTGTCGTGTCGGGTCTAACACGACCCGTTTATTATATGGGTTAAACGTGTCGTGTCGTATTGTGTCGGGTCTAACACGACCCGTTTATTAAACGGGTTAAGCGTGTCGTGTCGTGTTACCCGTTTAATAATCGTGTCGTGTTCGTGTTGGGTTTTCTTAACACGATTAATAATCGTGTCGTGTTCGTGTCGACCCATTAATAATCGTGTTGTATTCGTGTCGACACGAACACGACCCGCCAACCCGAATTGCCACCCCTAGTGAGAACTGAGAACCCTTCCTTCACAACCCTCTGGAAACTACAAAGAAGATTGAATTATTAGCCCATTTTATCAAGTGCATGATCCAGTCTTTTTTGTTGTTGATGGTTATAGGTCCATGGGCTCGTAGTGTGTCCTGGAGGCCGAAGCGCATGTTCCATCAGGTCCAAGTCTCAGCCTTTTGTAATTAGATCCATTTCTAACTTGGCGGCTCTGCTTAAAATTTAAACGCTCTCCCCATTTTTCAGTAATTATTAGTATGAGAAAGCTACTTATATAAAAAGTTGCAATTATATTTCTCATTAGCTCCGTAAAGTTAGGTTTTAATGCTTGAAAATAAAAATAAAAATAAAAAGTGGGGTTTTCCTTTCATTTTCTTCTTTTTTATCAAAAAAATTATTTTTGATTGAGAATCATTGTTACTGAAAATGTTGATGAGCATTTACCATCTCAAATTCACAAAATCCTTGGATTCCGTGGCATAAAGTACAATCTCAGCTGACGACATAATCTCACAAACTGAAATATGCTAGTAACACAGTCTGAAAAAAAAAAAAAAAAAAAAAAAAAAAAAAAAAAACAAACAAACAAACCAATAAGCACGACCCTCTGAGATATACTCTCAAAAACGTACTTACTTTTCAATCCACCCAATCGAAGATGATTTCATCTTGCCATCAAATTCACTTGTCAATTTATTCAGCATTTCCATGATATTCAAAGAATTACTTTCACTCATTTAGGAGATCAAGAACCTAACATATCCATTGCTAAAAGCAGCATATCCATTGTAATCAAGTGGCACAAAAATATCCATGGCTACAATATCTTCAGCCACAAGAATAACAGAAAGCATGTCAAAGCTCATATATAGACTAATATCACTTACTTCAGGATTTGCATGATAAGGAAACAGTAATTAGTGAAAGTGTTGGAAATTAAACACTCACACAAACAACTCTTATTCAAACTCAAAGAGATATTACAAGAGCACTCTCACTCAAAAGAAACAAGATACTAGAACTCACTCTTATAAGACTTTGCTTCTTCACTCACTTAGAAGCTCTTACTTCTTCTTCTTGATGATTAAACCAAAATGGGGAGGGGTATTTATACTATTTAAGAACAATCCTACACCACACAAATAAACTAATCCAAAATTACAATAACCATACACCTCATTTTTCTTGGTGGTTCTAACAATATTTTAGGTTACCAAATGATTCACATGCACAACTACCACACCTATAAAATTCTAGGTAGAAGACTTGTAGTTTTGGATCTTTGATTATGAACTTGGACTCCAATTTGATTGGGTTTGGATTTGGGCTCCCATAATGGATCAAGTTTATGATCCAACACCCCCCCTTAAACTTGATCTTGTGACCCTTAGTAAGTTCCTTAATCTTATGAAGTTTTCACTTGTTAGTGGCTTGGTAAAAAAGTCAGCAACTTGATCTTGTGACCTCACATATTCAACTTGTACATCCTTTCTTGCAACACACTCCCTAATATAGTGGTAGCGAATATCGATGTGCTTGCTTCGATCATGGAATACTGGATTCTTTGCTAAGGCAATGGCTGACTTGTTGTCGACACAAACCTTAGTCGGCTCTTCTTGTATCAAGCTTATCTCCTTCAATAGATTTCTAAGCCAAATTGCATGACAAACGCATGAGGTAGCAGCAACATATTCTGCTTCACAAGTGGACAATGTGACAATCGGTTGTTTCTTGGACATCCATGTGAAAGCAGTATCTCCCATGAAAAATATGAATCCAGTAGTGCTCCTTCGATTGTCTATGTCTCCATCCCAATCACTATCGCTATATCCAACAAGCTTGTAATCATTAGAAACTGAATAGAATAAGCCAAAGTCACTTGTACCTATTAGATAGCGAAGAATTCTCTTTGCGGCTTTAAAATGGGTGGTTGTTGGAGATTCCATGTAGCGACTAACCAATCCAACTGCGTGAAGAATATCGGGCCTCGTGCAAGTTAGGTAGCGTAGACTTCCCACCAAACTTTTGAAAAATGTTGGATTTACACTTTCATGTTTGGACATCTTGACTCCGTATTCCATTGGTGTGCTTATCGGCTTACAGTTCTCCATCTTGAACTTCTTCAGGATCTCCTTTGCATAGCTTTCCTGTGAAATGAAAATTCCATCTTTTTGTTGCTTAACTTCAATGCCAAGGTAGTACGCCATAAGCCCCATGTCTGTCATCTCGAATTCCTTCGTCATCACTTCCTTAAATTCATTGAACATGCTTGGGTTGCTTCCAGTGAAGATCAAATCATCCACATAGAGGCACACGATCAAAATATCTCCATCTTTGATCTTGATATATAGAGCGTGCTCGTAGGGACATTTGTTGAACCCATTCTCTTGGAAGTACTTGTCGATTCGGCTATTCCATACCCTTGGTGCTTATTTTAACCCGTATAGAGCCTTCTTCAACTTCAACACCTTGTCTTCGTGGCCTTTGACTTCGTAGCCTGATGGTTGCTGAATGTAGACTTCCTCTTCAAGAACTCCATTTAGGAAGGTAGACTTTACATCCATTTGTTGTATCTTCCACTTGTTTTGAGCTGCCATGGAAATAATTAGTCTAACAGTCTCCAACCGAGCAACAGGGGCGAATACCTCATCGTAGTCAATTCCAGCTTTTTGACTGTAACCTTTTGCAACAAGCCTCGCCTTGTGTCTTTCAATCTCTCCCTTAGCATTGCACTTTGTTTTGTAGACCCATTTGACACCTATCGCCTTGTGCCCTTTGGGAAGTGAAATGAGTTCCCATGTGTCGTTCTTCTCGATAGCCTTGATTTCTTCATTCATCGCGTCTCTCCACTTCCTCTCTTTCGCAGCTTCTTGATAGTTCATTTGTTCACAATCAGCAAATAGACAAAATAATGTAAGATTATCTTGTCGTTCAATCACTTCATAGAGATCTCGAAGGCTTCTTGTTCGTTGCACATCTCTTTCACTTTGACTCCCACTTGAAGATGATGAAGGTGACTCGTCTCCGTGGGTAGTTGATGTTGGTGAAGTAGATGGAGTTGTTGGCTCTTGTTGGGCTTCTCCAGGCTGTTCTATTTGTGTCAGCTCATTTTCAAATGGAGGAGAGAAATTGAAGTCATCTATATGAGATCCAAAATCCCATGGTCCTTCTTCGTCAAACACCACATCTCTGCTAATCACAACCTTCTTATTGTTCGGATTGTATAGCTTGTAGCCCTTTGAATTTGCGTCATAGTCGATGAAGATGAAACTCTCGCTTTTATCATCAAGCTTTATTCTTTTCTCGTCTGGAACATGAACATGGGCTATGCTTCCAAAAACTCTTAGGTGGGAGATGTCGGGCTTTCTTCCACTCCATGCTTCTTGTGGTGTCTTTCCCCAAACACTTCTTGTTGGAGATCTGTTGGATAAGTAGACCGCACACGCCACTGCTTCGGCCCAAAACTCCTTGGGTAGTTTCTTGCTTTTGAGCATACTCCGAGCTATGTTGAGGATAGTTCGGTTCTTTCTTTCCGCTACACCATTTTGTTGAGGGATCTAGGAACTGTCATTGGTCTACGAATTCCATTTGCTTCGCAGAACTCTTGAAACTCCCTAGAAGTAAATTCTCCTCATCGGTCGGATCTCATAGCTTTGATCTTTCTACCGCTTTCTCTCTCTACTGCAGCTTTGAACTTTTTGAAGACTTCAAAAACTTCTGACTTCTGTTTTAAGAAATATACCCATGTTTTTCTTGAAAAATCATCAATGAATAGAAGAAAATAGTTATTGTTACCAAGAGAGCTTCGTTTGATCAGACCGCACACATTGGTATGAATGAGCTCGAGTGGCTTCTTGGCTCTTGAGTCTGACTCCTTTGGAAAGCTTTTTCTGAATTGCTTCCCGACTAGACACCCTTCACAAAGCTGGTCAGGATGGTTGATGCGAGGTAGTCCCTTCACCATCTCTTTCTTGGATAGCAGCTTTAGACCTCCAAAATTTAGATGCTCAAAACGAAGATGCCATAGCCATGATGCATCTCTGTAGCAAGCTTTCAGGCACTTTGCAACATCGTTTTGTATGTTGATCAGGAATATTCTATTATTTGACATTGGTACTTTAGCAATGAAGTTATTCTTATCATCTTTTATAGAAAGATTATGATCCTTCATATGAATATCATAACCTTTCTCTAACAATTGTCCTAAACTCAAGATGTTACTTTTCATATTGGGCACAAAGTAGACATTGGAAATAAACTAATGTCTCCCGTCTTTCAAACGGATAAGAATGTTACCTCTCCATTTTACTGCTATTGTGGAATCATCGCCAAATGAGACATTTCCACTTACTGACTCATCCAGCTCCACAAACATGTCTTTCCTTCCACACATGTGATTGCTTGCACCACTGTCAAGATACCAGGATTTTGTTTGGACACCATCAGTCTCTTTTCATGCTAGAAGAAGAGTTTCTTTATCATCGGTCTTCTCCTCCACGTAGTTGGCTTTCTCCTCAATTCTGTTGTTAGGAGCTCTACATTCTGAAGCATAATGCCCAAACTTCTAACAATTATAGCATCAAACTTGAAATTTGTCATTCCTTGAGTTTGGATTGCCTCTTCCACGGCCTCGTGTTGAGCTTTCTTCTTTCTCGTAGTTATTGTTGGAATCGTTGTTGTTGTAATTCCAACCTCGTCCACGGCCTCTACCTCTGCCTCGGCCATGTTGGTTTCTATCATTTCCTTGGCTTTCATGCATATCCTTGAGTTGCAGCTTGAGGAGTTACTCAGTAAACCCTTGCTTCTTCTTATGCTTCTCTTCGTATGCTTGTAATGATCTTTGGAGTTGCTCGATCGTCATTTCTTTCAAGTCTTTAGTTTCTTCAATCGTCACGACGATGTGCTTAAATTTGGAATCCAACGAACGAAGTATCTTCTCTATTATCCTCATATTCTCTAACTTTTCACCATTTCTTTTTAATTGATTAGAAACAGCTACTACCCTTGAGAAATAATCTGAAATAGACTCAGACACTTTCATGTGTAAGGATTCGAATTCACCTCTTAATGTTTGGAGACGGACCTTCTTCACTTGCTCGGATCCTTTGTAAGAGGTTTGCAGCTTTTCCCACGATTCCTTAGCAAAGCTTGCACTTGAAATCTTCTCAAAACCATCATCATCTAATGCTTGATAGATGAGGTAGAGAGCTTTCTTGTCTCTCTTTCTCGTATCTTTCAAACTATCCTTTTGAGTTGTGGTCAGCTCAGCTTCGTTATCTGGCTCGCTAAAACCTTTTTCTACGATATCCCAAACATCATGCGCGCCAAGAAGAGCCTTCATCTTGATACTCCAGTTGTCTTAATTGTTGTTGATGAACGTCGGGACTTGGAAGGATGCCACACCATTTGCCATATCACTCAATATGTTGAGAATTTGGAAATTCTGATTGCGCAGATAGATCCGGAACGTTGAAAAACTTTTGGAGGGACCTGGTCAAAATTTTCAACTTTCGGTCAACGGTCAAAGTCAACACTAACTTGGTCAACAGTTGACTTTGACGGCTCGGTCAACTCAGCTTGGACGGCTCGGTCAATAGGCTTACAGCTCGGTCAACTCGACTCGGACGACTCGGTCAAGCGGCTCGGTCAACAGGCTTATGGCTCGGTCAACTCGGCTTTAACTCAGCTGACCCAGCTCAACTCGGTGAGTTAACTCGGTTTTCTGACAGCAATCTTCCGGCGGCTCGTGGAGGCGTGTCTAACTCCGATCGGGAAGATTCTGGTGGCGTCGGATTTCTCTCGTCGAGACCTTCGATTTGATATGCAATAGTGTATACTTTCCAACTCAAGCTCTGATACCACTTTGTTGGAAATTAAATACTCACACAAACAACTCTTATTCAAACTCAAAGAGATATTACAAGAGCACTCTCACTCAAAAGAAACAAGATACTAGAACTCACTCTTATAAGACTTTGCTTCTTCACTCACTTAGAAGCTCTTACTTCTTCTTCTTGATGATTAAACCAAAATGGGGAGGGGTATTTATACTACTTAAGAACAATCCTACACCACACAAATAAACTAATCTAAAATTACAATAACCATACACCTCATTTTTATTAGTGGTTCTAACAATATTTTAGGTTACCAAATGATTCACATGCATAATTACCACACCTATAAAATTCTAGGTAGAAGACTTGTAGTTTTGGATCTTTGATTATGAACTTGGACTCCAATTTTATTGGGTTTGGATTTGGGCTCTCATAATGGATCAAGTTTATGATCCAATAGAAAGGATAGAGCCTGACAATAATTTCATGTCTTCAATTCCAACAAATGGATTATTGACCGCAATTAATTTAAATGAGGCCGCACCATGTCATTGTGCCTTATTATATGTACAATTTAACATAGCAAGACTCCAAGCCTTCCATTCCCAGAAGATGCATACTGATACCTGACTAAAAGTTCTCAGTTTTCCAGTCAAAATTATTCCAAAGAATTCAAAAGAGATGATAAGAAACTTTGTCATTACATATTTGTTCCTTTATTCTCTGAACAAAAAAGTAGTTGTGCCACATTTGATTTTCTAAATATGCATCAAATTATAAACCATTTAAGGGGAAATCTTCTTATTCAATACTTTATAACTATTCAATTTACTAATTTTTCTTATGCAGATGATGATTAAATAATTGTACAATGGATGTTTAAATTTTGATTTTGGTTTTACTAAACATATTACAAATTTGTTCATTTAAGCAACTCTGAAGAACTTTCTAACAAAGAAGTGAGTGAACATATGCGCTATTGAAACCCACTTTCTACTCACACATGTAAACAACAGTATTGTGCATTTTCCATGACATGTTAATTCTCCAAGAAAAAAAAATAAAAAATCGAGTTTGAAACATGATTTTATGGAGAAAAAGCATATCTTAGAATCATGCCTTGAGGGAGGAAAGAAAAGCATAAAAGGAGCTCAAAACACTTCTATATAAAAAAAAAAAAGCAATTTTTAAGGACATCACACTTTTTCGCAAAAGCTTATTTGAAAACATTCTTCTCCACATTAGATTATTGGTTATGAGCACACCAATGAAGAGGTGCAAGAAGAGAAAATAGATAGGACGTGGAAATTGAATTACTCGAGAGCATCTTATCGACAAATATGAGAATTGCAGACCTTACTACGAAGTATATTAGTTGCATATTCACCAATATAACAGACCATAACACAATCAAAGTATCAATGAATGCATCAATATGACAATAATTGCTCTTAACATTTTTTTTTCTTTTATATATAAAAGAGGCCAAAGACATGATTACTTAATAAACTTCTAACATGTATACCAAAGGTAATACACAACATTAAAACCAATGAAAAGTTCTGTAAGCTCACCTCCTAGAAAAACCACCATCTCTTCGGCTCTTCTCCCTTTTTTTTCTCTGATATCACTGCTCTCTCCCTCTCTTTCTCCCACCTCTCCCTTTTCAAACACTTTTCCCTCAACTCTTCCAATGTCTTCTTCCCACTCTTTTTCTTACCATCCTCTTTCACACCTCTCATAAATCCATCATCTCCACTCTCAACATCCACATCATCCTTACGCATTTCAAGGTATCATGGCAACTTAACACCCTCCCCAGCAATCCCATATCCCAATCTATACTTGTCCTCCTCTGGGGTTATAATCTTTGGGGCCACCTCCTCATCCTCCATCTTTTTCTTCTTAAATCGATCCTTTTCACCACGAGCTTCATTCTCTAATCCTTTAATTGCATCAAAATCTTAATCCTTTCCAATAGATTAATGTGACTCGACTTAGGTTCTGATTGAACTAGCTCTTTTTCAGCCTCCTCTTTGGGCTCTAGAGCTTGTTTTAGCGGAGCCAAGCCATGGGAAGCTTGGAGCCACTCGAGACGAAACTAGGCATCTTGCTTTTTGGCCTGCTCATGATTTAGCTGCTCTTCTTTTGTTATGGCTTCCTTATCTCGTTGGACTTTCTCTCTATTATCATAGTTGTATGCATTCCAAAGCTTCTGGGGAAGAATATATGTTTAGATCTCCGTGACCTCCCATAATTACTCGAATTCACAATTAACCTACAAAAATGTTAATGAAGTGTTTAGTGGAATTTTGAGAAAAGCTTTAACATACCGAGATTCATATTAAACCCCTTTGGACAAAATCTTGAAATCTAAACCGCACAAAAAAGAAGTACGAATATGACAAAAGATTGGTAAAGTAGCGGTTGTTTCTGTTGCTTTCTGATAGGAACATGTAACAGTAGAACAAACAAATCACTATTACAGAAACGAAGTTGGAATGAGCTAAAAAGATAGAGTGAGTTAGTTAGTTGCTAGTTAGTCAAATCAGTTACGATCGGTCGATGGCTTAGACACACGGTGTCGTTTGGTGCTGGTCTATTCCTCGTCAACAGGAGGTAGTTCCTGGACTGAATGAGCATTTCTAGTGGTGACGTTGTATGCTATAGATTTAAGAAATCAACTCACATAAAATATAATAAGTAAAGAAGTTCCAATACTTCGTTTGGTTACCGAAAAAATGTGAAGAAAGAACAAATAAAATGAGATTTAAATATATTAATTTTTGTTTTGCTTCCAAAATTTTCTCAACAACCAAACAGAGTATAACATTAGAAGGATGTGAAATTGAATAGATACCTCTCAGGTTTCAGAGAACAGAAAAAAAGCTGACATCAATTTTGTAAGGGGGAAGAATTTTTGTAGAAATTTGTTCTCGGACCCATTCTCTTCGCTCTATTTTGCTTTGCATTTACGAATTCACAGAATCAACGATACATTTTATTGAAAGCAAATTATTGAATTATCGTTGTGCTACTCAAAATATGCAAAGAAGATGTAGGAGCGATGCATGTGGAAGGCGGGTGGCGGATTTATAAAAATTTATACGATACCGTTCAAGGAAGCGCGAGCTGAAATTACTCTTCTAACAACTCGGTTGCTTCCTATTGGCCAAAACCCTATAAGGTGCTACCTGTTACTGTGAGTTTAAAGAGGGACCCTTGCCCTGCATGTTGTCAAATCTGACTTTTTTTTTATCTAAAGAAACTTTTTTTAGTAATTATGTGAAAATTTACTATTCTTTTTTATTTATATTTTTAATTTTTTTATTTACATAAAATTTAATATATATACTTTTTTCAAAATACCCTTTAAAAGTTAAGATAATTTAAATTAATGTGGGTCCTATAAAAATTATGTGTTACATAAATAAAATTAAAAGTATAATTGTAAAGTTATTGTTTTTTGTTTCTTATTTAAATAAAGTGAACGGTCTCATGTCTCCAAGGTCAGGCATTTTGACTGAGGTTCATATGCTCGGTCTCATGTCTCCAAGGTCAGACATTTTGACTGAGGTTCATATGCTCAGTCCCATGTCTCCAAGGCCGAGCATTTTCACTAAGTCTCATATGCTCGGTCCCATATCTCCAAAGTCGAGTATTTTGACTAAGGTTCATATGCTCGATCCTATGTCTCCAAGGCCAAGCATTTTAACTATGCCTCATATGCTCGGTCCCATGCCTCCAAGGCCGAGCATTTTGACTAAGCCTCATATGCTTGGTCCTATGTCTCCAAGTCCGAGCATTTTAACTAAGCTTCATATGATCAGTCTTATGTCTCCAAGGCTGAGCATTTTGACTAAGCTTCATATGCTTGGTCCTATGTCTCCAAAGCCATACATTTTGACTGCTACTCACATGCTCGGCCCCATGTCTCCAAGGCCGAGCATTTCGATTAAGCCTTATATGCTCGGTCTCATATCTCTAAGACTGAGCATTTTGACTAAGCCTCATATATTTGGTCCCATGTCTCTAAGTCCGAGCATTTTGACTAAGCTTTATATGATCGGTCATATGTCTTCAAGGCCGAGCATTTTGACTAAGCTTCATATGCTCGGTCCCATGTCTCCAAGGTCATACATTTTGATTGCTACTCACATGCTCGGCCCCATGTCTCCAAGGTCGAGCATTTCGATTAAGCCTCATATGCTCGGTCCCAGGTCTCACAGGCCGAAGCACGCAACCACCGGCACAAAGCTCCATTATGCTTCCTCAAGCACATAAATATACTTAAGGAAGTGGGGGGCCTCTGATATAGTAGATAATTCTCTCTCCAATAGTCTGACGACACATGGACAATCTTCCCTCCAATAGCCTGATGACACGTGAATAATTCTCCATACAGTGATCTGATGACACGTGGCTGCAATGGTGATGGGTGCAAAGTAAAGCAAATGATGAAGACGTCATCATTAACAAGATTCTCACACGCAAAACTGGAAGTAAGATTTCAGGGACTGCATCGTTTTTGAACACGTAACAAGACTCCTAAAAATAGAAAATGAGATTTCAAGGATCGCGCCGTCTTGAGCACGTTTCCTAAACCACTATAAAAAGGCCTAAGGTACATAGATTTCCATAGACACAATTCAATCTCATTACGAACACCATCACTACTGCTATCACAATCATCTCCATTTTCTCTCAAAAATTTCGCACTAACAAAAGCATCATAGAGTTTTTGGAGGCACCACCCCCTTCCCTTCGGTGACTCTTTAGTTCATTGCTCCCTTCCTGTGCAGACCTTAAGATTTCGGGTCTCTAGTTCAGTAATAGATTTTCGACATCAACATTACACAAAGATTAATCTGCTTGGAGCCTCAGCAGAAGATGTTCAGGTCCTTGTTTATCGTGGTGAAATGCACTTCTATTGTGAAACTCGAAAGGTGATGCAGCATGATGAGAATAGTCGTGTGTACCTAGGAAGCATTGGTATCTCCTCCAATCTAAAAGGGATTGATCCCAATGTTAGATGGAATGTGATCAACGGAGTTCTTCGGATGACTGTTAATTACTACAGTCCTGCTAATTAATTAATTCAATAGTTAAGTTAATTATGGGCTATTTTATAGTATTATTATGCTAGCTCCTGTTGAAGCCAAGTTTGGACTTGGTTTTAGTTAAACTAGATTTTAGTAACAGTAGCTTTTGGTGTCTTCCTCATGTTGAGGAATGACTTTGATGAATTTCCAAGCATGCAGTACTATCTTGATCATGGATTAGCTTAATTAATTTGCATTTTCATATGTTCGGATTAGTGAATCAGTTTATTTGTTTTGTTGATTTGATTTATGTTTTGTAATTTCCATTGTCATGTGTTACGTTGCTTCCGGTGGTGGTGATGAGGTCTAATTTGGCAAATATACTTGGTTATATTGAGTCTAAATAATTCGTTTTAAACCCATCCGAAATTTCATTTGCAATTTTTGAAAACTTCACATGTAAAATCAATATAAGTATGGGTTCCAAAAAATAATATTACCAATAAAATTCTTTAAAATTATCAATAAAATTTTGAGTGGATCTAAAACTAAGTTTTCAGTCTAACCAATAATTCCTACTAATTTGAGTGTCCAATTAGTTAGACTGAACGCCAATGTTCATTTTTTTTTTAATTGTGCTTGCAAGGAACCACTAAACTCGGAACGGAATTGCATGTTGGAGTATATTTTTCTTGTTTAAATCTTGAGTCTTGATCTTATTGGTTGGTCGACCATCTTACAAAGGTGAATCTATCGTTATTTGATCATCCTATAAAATAAATAGTAAATTTTTTAATATAAAATTGTTAGCCATGATATACGTAAACACCAATGGCTTAAATTTTTATTTTAAAAGAAAGGATGGTCTGCATTTTCCTTTACAAAGAAGAAAATTAAATTGTGAAATTATTATTTATTTATGTTATGGATGTTGAATGAGTGAAGATAAGAAAATGTTGTTAATAAGTTATGGCATTGATTATGTTGTTGAAAGTACATATATTGTTGCTTGGTAATAATTTATTTAATTATCATACTTTTGTTATTTTCTGTACTAGGTTTCTTGCATGAAAATGGAAAGGCCTCTATAAGTGTTGGATAATGTGCAGCTCTCACCAGAATGGCACTCTAATGCCCTAGACACAAATTTCAAAATTTCAGCAAATCGTGTTGCAGTATATAATACAAAGCAGACTGAACTGAAAATGGTCAGAGATGTTAAACCCTGAATTTGACAAAAGGGTATCACATGAAACGAAAAGGACATGAGATCGAGGAGCAAATTCTTGTTAATTGATGGTGCCTTTTGACCCTAGTCTAGCGAATCTTATCCAAGTAAAAGTTTTTTTTTTAATTTTTAGAACAGATAGATCTTGGAGTATACCCTCTCATATCAACAGCTTGGAGTTGAAGTCTAAGACAGAGAAGTTAAAAGCAGAGAAAATGTCATAGCAGACTTAAGCAGTTATTTTTGTTATAACAGTTATTACTTTTGTGTAGTATAAATATTAAAAGGATCTTCTGTATTTCAATAATTAAGTAATTCATTTTTAATCAATTCAGATTGCACAAGCTCTCAAGTTCTCTCGTTTTCTTTCCAAGATTTCAGTTTTATTCTCTGATTATCAAGATCTCAACATGGTATAAGATTGAAAATCGTAATTGCTTCCGCATCTCTTCTCCTCCTTTTATCTTTGCATTTTTTTGCAAATTCATATTACAAATTCTGCTCGGGAATTTTCTCAAGAATCTTCTTACATTTTTCTTGGTAAAATACCAGAAGCAAACTCTAGTAGTTCTTCAGAAACTCCTATAAATCTTTCTGATGACTCTTCTAGCCCATATTATCTTCATCCTAGTGATAATCCGGGTTCTCTCTTGGTCTCAGAAGTATTTGTAGAAGACAACTACATCGCCTGGAGCCGCTCGATCACAATTGCTCTGACTGTCAAAAATAAGGTAGCCTTTATTTATGGTTCAATTTCTGCTCTTCCTGTTAATCAGTGGATTCTTCATACTGCTTGGCTTCGTGCCAACAATTTAGTACTTTCTTGGCTTATATATTATATTTCTAAAGATATTATAAATAGCTTGCTTTATGTTGCCTCTGGTGTAGATCTCTAGAATGAATTAAAAACAAGATATTTGAGAAGTGATGGCCCAAGAGTTTTTCATCTTGAAAAATCTTTAAGTTGTATAAACCAAGGTTCATCATCAATTATAGAATATTTCAGTGCTTTTAAGACTCTTTGGGACGAATATGTCAGCTATAGGCCTTTTCCAACCTGTATATGTGGCAAGATGGCTTCTTGCACATGTGATTTGTTCAATTTCTTACTCCTTCGACAACAGTCAGATTATGTGTTGAAGTTTCTTGTAGGCCATAATAATTCTTATGCTTCTGTAAGAAGTCAATTGTTGCTTGCTGTTCCATTGCCTAGTATGGCTAAAGTTTTTTCTTTGCTGCTTCAAGAAGAAAGTCAGAGGCAATTAACGAATTTTACACCTACTGAAACACATGCTTTGTTAGCAAAGCAACATACTCAGCCTAATCAGAATACTCAGTCCAAGTTCTACAAAGACAAGTCAAAGAAATCCTCATTACATTGTACTCATTGTGGCTACAATGGCCATACAATTGATAAATGCTTTCAATTGCATGGTTATCCACCGGGATGGACTGGACCTAAGGGAAAAAGAAATCCTCCCTCTGCACATGCAGCCATTTCAACTGAAGATGTCTACATTCAAAACAGTAATGAGAATCAAAGGTTTAGTTTAACTGCTTAAGAATTCAATAAGCTCTTAGCACTTGTCAATTCGCATTCCTCTACTCAAAACACTGGTAGAACCACAGCAGCAATAAATCTAGCCACTACCTCTCAGTTTTCTGGTGACTCTTTAAATAAATTTAATTCTGCTTCTATCAAGTTAAATTCTGAATTTTCTTGGATTCTAGATACTAGTGCAACAGATCATATGATCTGTTCACCTTTACTATATTCTTCTCCTCCTAAACCAGTTACAAATTTCATTAATCTTCCTAATAGACAAACTATTCCAGTATTATAAACTGGAACTGTAAGTCTCTCTAGCACATTACATTTAAAGAATGTCTTGTGTGTCCCCAGTTTTTCATTCATTCTATTATTTGTTTCTAAACTAACCAAAGAATCAAATCTGTGTCTATCCTTCTTTGGTTCTTATTGCCTTTTACATGACCAATCAATGAAGAACAAATTCTTGTTAATTGATGGTGCCTCTTGACCCTAGTCTAGTGAATCTTATCCAAGCAAAAGTTTTTTTTTTTTTTGTGAACGGATAGAAATGAGAAAATGTGGGATGAAACTGTTAAAATATGAGAGTTCGGCAAATAGTTGGGCTTATCCTTTGAGTTGCTCCTTGATTGTTAGTTTGCAATCTCACTATTCGAGTTTGAGTCCAATAAATAACTCCACATAAACAGACTCAAACAAAAAAATTAATCAATTTTTTTTAACACATTACCTTACTTTTGTTATTTTCTAAGTTTCTTGCATAAAAAGGGAAAATGAGAAATAAGTATAAGATGTATATACTCCAACTGTGTAACTTTCACATAAATGGTAATCTAATCCCTTGTCACAATCTCCAAAATTGCAGCAAATCAAATTGTCATTTGTATTATCTTTAAAAAAAAATGTCATTTGTACAACAGTATACTGAAAGTGGCCCTGCCATAGGTGACTTGAAGCACAAAACTTTGATGCAAAAACAAGTAAATGATCATTTATATAATTTATTATTTTGTCATTAATAAAAATCACAGTAGCAAATTTTTTTTTTTGAAGAGCCGGTAGCCACCCTCGTAGTGACCTCGTCCCAAGTTTATTGATAAGCCCTCACTTATGGCGGAGGAAAACCGAGGTTACAAGAAAAAACATATGAGAGATTACAAATAACCAAAACGAACCCTTCCAAACACAAGCCAAACAAAATATAAAGAAAATAAATCAGACCAAGAGACAACAAACAAGTCGAAACAGGCCTGAGTGGAACAAAAACCTCTAAACAAGCCTAAAGAAACTTTCAACAAACAAAAGCAACCTAACATCTAATAGCCGGCAAACCAGACTTATCAATACGAAGAATACCCTTTAATAACCTCGGTAGCTGATGGAAATTTTCATATGTTCCATTATTGCCTCGTTCACCGATCTTAGCCAAGAAATCTGTCGCTTGATTACCTTCACGTAATTGATGAATAATCTGAACATTTATCCCTTGCATCTCTTTAACACACTCTTCCCAAAAGTCCCATAAATACCATAGTGTGCACCTACCCGCTCTAAACCAGTCAACAATGGTTTTGGAGTTACTCTCAATAATAAAATTAAAATACGAAATACTTTAACACAGCTTAATGCCATTAAACACAGCCCTTAGCTCTGCTCCATTATTAGTGCCAAAACCGTAATGACTAGAAAAAGCTCCTTTAAAGTCACCATTAGCATCTCTCAGGATACCACCACCCCCTGATGAGCCCGGGTTGTTTCTAACACTGCCGTCACAATTAATTTTAACCCAACCACAAGGAGGTTTCAACCACCGCACTAGCCTACATTTTCAGACAGTAGCAGCTTTGGGCAAAACCAAGTTAAGACCAGTCATCAATCGAACATCTTGATCAGACAAAGTTTTGAGCACTGACAATTCTGTAGCCAGTCTTTTAAGCCATATTTTAACCGACCTCTATACTTGTTCTACACATGCTTTCAGTCCCTCTATTCTGGCTTTAGATCGACTATTCCATAAACACCACGTAATGATGAAAGGAATTAGACCAATTAAATTACCAGATAATGAAGCCTTCTTTGCCATTATCATCCATGCGGATAAAGTAGCCTTCCAAGTATCAAAACGCAGACATGGCACATTCAACAATTTACTTGCACGCTCCCATATCTGAGCAGCAATATTTTCGGTAGCTAAGACATGATCAATCGATTCCCTGCCTGGTGGGCAACAGCAGTCACAGGCCGACGCAAGGGATATCCCCTTCTGTTGCACTCTTTTATCCACTGCAAGGCTATTGAACCAAGCTTTACAATTACAGATGGATAATTTTTTTGGCAGATTTTTGTTCCAAAACCATTCATGCCACGGCAGAATCTCCTGTTGTTTCCGAACAAACTCCAAAGCTGAAGCTGTTGTGAACTTACCATCAGGGGATGGCATCCAGGCACAAATATCCGACCTGTCACGTCCATTTATTTTGGTTTCAATAATTTCTTCCGTGGTCTCATCCCCCATAAGATCCCTCAACATCTCAATATTCCAATTATTATCCACCCAACACTCTTTAATCCGAAGCTGTTTGTTTGGAATATCAACAATCCTAACTGATAGGGGACCAGATGCCAACCATCTATCATACCAGAAAAAAGAGTTTTCGCCCCTCAATAGAACCTTCATATTATCCATGACTTCCGGGACACATGCCATAACTGATCTCCAAAAACGTGAGTCAAAAGCTTTCCTTGCACAAGACATAGGGTGGCCATTTCTTAGGTACTTAGCATTGAAAAAATCGGCCCACAGACCTTCAGACGTCAAAATCTTATACACAAATTTCATGTGTAGTGATTTTTGGACTTCCTGTAGATCTCTAAGACACAAACCTCCTTCTTTAGTAGGCTTGCAAATTTTTAACCAAGCTCGCCAATGCAATTTCCTTTTACCCTCCTTATCACCTCAAAAGAAATTGTCTATAATAGAATGTATTCACTCTATAGTGGACTTGGGTACATTAATCACAAATAAAATATGCATAGGCATACTAAATAAAACATGCCTAAGTAATATCAAACGAGCACCTTGGGAAAGTAATCTACCCTTCCAGGTCGCCACCTTTTCCCTGATCTTTTCAACAAGTGGCTCAATAGTACGAGATAAAAGTATGCCAATAACTAAAGGTGCACCCAAGTAAGTCACCAGAAATTTTCCTTCCTTGAAACCTGTGCTCCTTAACAAAACATGTTTGTGAGCTAGATTAATAAATTTAGAAAGGAAAATTGCATATTTTTCCTTACTAATTTTCTGTCCCGACCATTTTTCATACGTCGCAAGAGTGTCCAAAAGCCCATTCATAGATGTTTTCCGGCCATTCGCAAAGATTAAAAGATCATCAGCATAAAAAAGGTGCGAAATCAAAGGTGCCCCCATCGGATGAGAGAATCTTCCAATCCGTCTTGCATCAAAATTTGTTCTAAGTAACCTTGTCAAAACTTCTTCCATAATAATGAATAAGTAAGGCGATAATGGATCCCCTTGTCTTAGTCCCGGAGATGATTGGAAAAAATCTTTAAAGATCCCATTCATCAATACAGAAAACCGCGGGGACTTCACACATTGGCTTATCAAATTGCTAAACTGATTCGAAAATCCAACTGTATGTAAAAACTTCATAAGGAAACCCCAATGAACTCTATCATATGCCTTGGCCATATCTATTTTCACCATCACATTACCACCCATAGATTTACGATGCAATGAATGGACCATTTCTTGTGCAAGGGAAATATTATCAAGGATGCTCCTTCCAGGAACAAATGCACCTTGTTCATGTGAGACCAGTTTGAGAATCACCCGAGATAAACGATTTAATTTTTGAAAAAAACTTGTAAACCACATAACACAAATTGATCAGCCTAAATTTATCAAAGCTAGAAGGATTCTGCACTTTCGGAATTAAAACAACGAAGGAAGAAGAGTAAAACCTGGGAAGCGACGACCCCCGAAAAAAATCTTTTGCAGCCTCAATAACATCTTCTTTAATGAGCTCCCGGCAAGTCAAGTAAAAATCTGAGCCAAATCCATCTGGTCCCGAACTACGTTGCTTTGGAATAGATGACAAAGCCTCTTTAACTTCAATCTCAGTAGGCTCACGACAAAGCATCATATTCTCCTTTTTCATAATTACATGGTCAAGAATATCAACTAAATTACCCTGCTCCACTTCTACAGAAGTAGTGAGTAAATTATGGAAATACTGTACAGCTACCTGGTGTACTTCTTCAGGACTGTTCAAAACCATTCCATCACTGAGGACCATCCTAGAGATCTGGCGCTTCCTTCGCCTCTGATTAAGAATTAAGTATTATTATCCCCTTCAACCAGCCATTTCTGTTTAGTGATTTGACCCAACCGAATAGCCTCTCTTTTCTCCCAAACATTAATTTTAAGTTTCGTCACCAAATAGTCCTCTTCCACATTTTCTGTAAAGCCAATTTGCAATTGATTTTCTAAAAATTCCAGCCTCTCATCAAGAGCTTTTAAGTTGGAATCTACACATCCAAACACATTCTTATTCCAAGCTCGTAAAGCAAGCTTAGTTCTCTTGAGACAAATAGCTAACTTCACCAATCCGGAACCCGAGTCTGGACGATGCCATGCTTCCTGAACGCAAGATAAAAAAATTCTCATAGAGACACCACATATTCTGAAAGCGAAAAGGAGCTGGACCATAAACTATTGATGGCCTCTCTAAATTCACAATCATGGGGCAATGATCAGAATGTTTACGACTCAAATACAATAAATGAGCCGACGTGAAACTAGCCGAAAAAACATTATTAATCACCGCTCTATCCAACTTCGCCCAACTCCTAGCCACACCTTCGTGCCCATTGCACCAAGATATAGTTTGTCCACTACTCGGGAGATCGAATAGCCCACACTCGTCCAGACAGTCATTAAAATCTGACATAGAAATTAAAGGTCTCGGTTGACCACCAATTCTTTCAGAATCCATACGAATAGCATTAAAATCACCCAAAACCAACAAAGGGCAATCATTCTTATGACCATGATCCAGGTCAGCCCATAAAGCCCTTCTCTCAGTGTACGCACATTTGGCATAAACAAAGGTGAGAAGCACTCTTTGATTAGCCAAAATCAACCAACCCGTGATCAGTTGGGCAGTGCAAGACAACACCTGAAAACCATCCAAATCCTTCCAAAATATCCAAAGCTTTCCCCCAGCACATTTGTTAGAGCAAAAATAATTTAAAGACAAAAAACTACCCATTTCAGTCATCCTATTTTCACCAGCAAAAGGTTCAGCAATCGCACAAATGGAAACATTATATTTCATGAGTAACAACTTCAATCTCTTCTTCGAACTCCCCAGCCCTCTAACATTCCAATATAAAATTGTATCACTCATGGATCAATTTATGAGGATGGGTGCGGACCCGCTGAGATTTCCTCACTGTTCCATCTCCTTTCAATCCAAGATGTGACCGAGTAGCTCCGTCTGAATCATAAGCTTTTTCTTTCCCCTTTAGGCCTGTAATTTCTCCTTCCTCCCGATCTGAAGAGAAACCCAAAACTAATTCCTTTGTCCTTGTTTCAACCGTATCAGCAAAGTTTTTTGTCATTTCTGAAATCCCAGCTAACATTTGGAGTTTTTCACTACCCATCTGCGGCTACCTTGTTTTCGGAATCGCAAGCGTCTGCCCTTTCACCGGAACCACATGAATCTGTGCTGTTTCAAAAATCACCTCCAAATCATCACTCCCAACTTCCTCACATTCCTTATCCCTTTCTTCATGTTGGTTATCTATATAGACACCTTTATTTAACTCATTTTCGATCGTGCCATCATCTAGACAAACGACTGCCTCATTGTTATCTACCTGCACCGCATTATTCTGCTTGTCATAATTTTTTTCCAAGCTGTTCGATACATTGTTATTAGCTGAGACTACATTTTTCTCTATATCCAACCTATCCTTAGCTCCCAAAGCTTCCCCTCTTATATATTTTTTTTGTATCGGTTGCCAAATTCTCTTCTTTTCTTTCAATTCCCCTTCAACTTTACGACCTTCTCCGACCCTACAGACAACTGCTGTATGTACTTGTCGGTGGCACTTCTCACAATAGAAACCTTGCTTCTCATATCTTGCCTCCTGCTAGATACACTTTGTCGGAGAAATCACAATGGGAAACCTTTCACTGGTTCCATAGACAGATCCACTTCTACACATATTCTTGCACCCGTCGTTCTCGTTCGATTCAAAGTGGCGTTATCTGTCCCAAGATATTTACCGAAGTGAGTTGCAAAAATTTGAAGACAATCATGTCGATAAAGGTGCATTGGTAAACGAGGTAGAAAAATCCATTGAGGAGCCAATGGAGATTCTTTATGTAAATCAAACTCCTTGGTCCATTTAAACAGCCAAAAAGGAAATCCATCCATCGTTCTTCCTTCGCGTGCCCATCCATGCACAAAATCACGCTCATTTTTCATTTGAATAAGGACACAATAATCATCCATAAAACTAATCGTTGGGATTTCCACCAAACCCCATTTCTTGACCACATTCAATCTAATGTTATCAATCGATGGTCTTGCGCGCATAAATTTCATCACAATGGCTAACTTATAATCTTCAGCTGCTTTAACCATTTCTGATTCCGTAAAGATGAATCCAAGTTCTCCATTAATATCCACCGGAAATCTCAATGGAATTTTGAAAAATGAGTTTTCCACCGGCTTAGCAACCGCATGTGCATAAGGTTTCACCGGATTATCACCATTACCAGCGTTACCCGCCGACGGCAGGGCCATCGGAGGGAGGAGGCGCCTTAAGGTGACAGCAAGACTCTTTAATTCCAGGCGCTGGAAAAGGTGGTGGAAAAGACAGAGGTGGAGGAGGAGGGGGAGGTGGTGGAGATGGAGAGGGAGAACACAAGAGGAGGATTGGCAAGGGGGAGGAAAGCCGGCGTAGCCCTCAGATCGGACTGTCACCGGAAAGATAGGAACTGAAAAAAATTGACACAAGTTGGGTTGGAAAGGTGAGTGTGACAGTGCCTAAAGAAAAGAAGATCGACAGTGACGGAAGACGAACTACGACAGAGCTGGAGAGGCGACCCAGTCAGTAGAACAGAACTCACGGTGATGGAGAAGACGAACTGCGATGGTGCTGAAGAAGGAGACCCAAGCAAGGCTATCTTCTCTCTTCTCTCCAGAAGGTCAAAAAATACACAGACAATATGAATTCTAAAAGAAAACACAAACTTGTAGAGATGAAGAAAATACACAAACCCGAACTTGACGAATAGCGATGGTGCTGGAGAAGGAGACCCAGGCAGCAGAAAGCTCTGCGAGGCTCTCCGACCAAGCTCGCCGGATCGACAACCAGCAGGCGAGAAAGACCCAGGCAGCAGAACGACTCCTCCAAGCTCTTCGAGGCTCTCCAACCAAGCACGCCGGAGCGGCTTCTGGCAGACGAGAAGAGCTGGCCTCGTCTGCTCGAGGGACGGTGGAGCCGGGCGATCCTCACGAGACGAGTCAAAGTGTAACGGCTCTAATAATAAGGAATTACTTATATAAGGAATAGATTCAAATAAAAAAATTTAAAATAAAAAATACTAACAACAATTTGAAATCACAGTAGCAAATGAGAACATGTAACTCTAATTATAATAATCGTCATAAAATTTCATTGATAATTTTGTGTGTTTGTATTAGATGTTGGTTCTTATTTGAGATACAAAAAGTTTTACCAATTAATTTTATTACTTCTCACCACCCTAGCTCACACGTTGCAACAGGTAAAAAAAAAAACATCCCTGGGAAAAAGAACAAAACCTGTAAAAGGAAAACGCTCTTCAATGGCCTCCCTAACCAGAGCACTCACTTGATCTGTATGCCTCCTCACGCGCTCCTCTACTCAAGCTACTTCTCTGGTAGAACCCAAAACTCATCCCTTTGACCGGCCACTCTTTCACCACCGATTCAAGGTTCGACCCCGACCCCAGGCGACATAGGTCAAGATTAATAAAGAGAAAGAGATCACAGAGATGGAGAAAGCAAGGAAGTACAGTGGCGCTATCAAACTGCCTAGGGCTGAGACGACATGCGAGACGGATCAGATAAGGCCTGTTATAGCTTAAGGGGTGCTTAGGGTTTTCATTCCTTACCATCTCTTGACGAGGAGTTTGGTTCTTTTAAGGTCAAGGTTGAATGTGGGAGAAATTCTTACCACCATCCGGATTTTGCAGTGAATTTATCAACTGGGAAAGCTTATTGCCTGCATGCATATATGCAACTCTTTTATACATATAACCTATGCAATGTAATACCTCTCTGATAAGCCTAATTTAATTTTTGCTCACAGTTTGAAAAATTGGGAAAAAAAACTTTTGATGCAAAAACAACCAAAGACCGTGCGTAGACCTCATCACAAAAAATGCAAATAGCAAGGGCATGTTTGGTAAATAGTTTTTTGTTTTCAATTTTCGAAAATGAAAACTGAAAACAGTTTTTAAAAAAAATATATTTGGATAACTATAATTCGAAAACTGTTTTCAAAACAGAAAACAATAAAATGTTGTTTGGATAATCTTATTTTGAAAACTGTTTTGATACACTTTGTAATTATTTTTAGTTTTGAGTTTAAATTTAAAATCTATATTAACTTTATTTATCATATTTATTAAATATTTAAAATTATTTTATTTTCAAAATTTTAATATTTTTTATATACCATGGAGGAAGAATGAAACAGAGAAGTCAACACTGATTTTAGGAATATTTTTCGAAAATTACATAAGAAAACATCAATTTAGAGTTTTTAGAAAAAAAATTTTAAAATCTAATTTTTTAAAAACTATTTTAAAAAATTACTTTTACAAATTATTTATCAAATCAAAAACTATTTCCTAGCGTAGCATAATTTTTTTACGGCTCGTTTTTCAGTTTCACCTGAAGAAGGCAACTTTGTAAAACAAAAAATTGTGACAAACCATTGACTGACACGTTGATCAACATATATCCACTCGTTTGGCTAACAAGACTTTCTCTGATCTTTTTCAAACGGAATTTTTTTTTTTATTCTGAATTCATGAAAAATATATAATATAAATATTTATTTAAAATAAAAATCACTTTTTACATATAATAAAATATATTTTTCATAGCACATGTTACACAAAAGCTTTACCTCAAACCAGAGAACTCACTCTATCTTCTTCGTCTCGCCACCCTCTACTCAAGCTTCTTCTTGGGTCAAACACGAAACTCCCCCCTTTTTCCGGTCGCTCCATCACCACCGCCTCATGGTCCTACTTGGACTTCTGGTCCGACTCCGACATAGGTTACAGCCCCTTGAACACCCTTGCTAGTATACAAATACACCTTGCTTACACACTCCTTCTTTTTGATTTTTGAAAAAGTTTTCATGAGACAAGGAAAATATTTCTGGGTCCATTCCCATTTCCTTGCATAAACACTTTTTTTTTTTTTGGGGGAGTCGATTTAAGCAACTTTTTTAGACTCCTTTTCTACATTTTGCTTTTAGCTTTATATTTAAATTTTGATAAAAATATTTTCATAAAACAAAGAAAATAAGTTTAGTTTGTTTTTGTTATAGTTAGTATACGTACTAATTCACTTATTGTTTCTGTTTTTGTATTTTGTTTGATGCTGAAGAGGAGCACCAATTTGTAATGCAAGGACCAAAATATCCATGGTTCCATTTGACCGGTAGCTCCTTCACCACCGACTCTTTGTTCGATCCCAACTCCAGCATGAGTTACAGCGCCTTGAATCCCTCTATTGGTTTATAAACACTTTGCTTACATTCCTTTTTAATCTTTTACTTTCTTTATGATTTTTGAAATCATTTTAAAAACTATATTTTAGCTCTTGAATTTGCCTAATGTTTCAATTATCCACTGAAATTTTAGTATATACTTAGATTGACTATTTACGTTTTGATATTGTTTCAATCATGATCTTTCTTTAGCAAGTGAAAATAGAGAAGTTTAGATTAAAATTGAAAAGAAAAACTTGATTGAGACAATACCAAAACGTGAAAAATTGATTTAAGTAAACTAAAAACTCAAAAGTTAATTGAAACATTTAACAAATTTTTTAGGGTAAAACATGATTTTTGCAAACGTTTTATAAAACAAGGAAAACATTTCTGGTACCATTCCCAATTTCTTGTATAAATACATTTGTGTGGGATATTTATAAGCAACTTTCTTACACTCCTTTCCTTACATTTTGCTTGTAGTAAAACAAGGAATTAGTTTCTTTTTGTTTTTGTTTGTATTAATGTTCCTGCCTTCATGGCCATCCTATTTACATTTCCAAATTCCATGTCTTTTATGGAGGATTGAGATTAACCAATGTAAGCCCAATGTGAAGCCCAACAGAGCTATCTTAATTTTCATTAACACACTGACTCACATACAAAAGTTTTAAATGATATCGGTATTTTTTTTATAAAATTAATCAATTAACAAATTACTTGCTGAAGCATGTAGCTAACAAGGATCTGAAAAAGAATCTGACCGGATAAACTTTCTTCCTTTCTCTTTCAGGAGAATCATCTTTAGCAGTCGATTGAAATACAAAATCCCCTTTTGCAATCACTTGCTTATTGGGTACATCCACAGTATACTCTCTTAACCCTGCCAACTAGTTAGGTAAAACAAAATACAATGGCGCTCATTCTCTTAAACCTTGCTTATTGTGTAATTAATTTTTGAAATGTTCTATGCAATAATTAAAAGGGTTAATTGCACCAAAAAAAATCCTTGAATTATGATCTCTTAGCACTTAGGTCTTTAATTTATGAATTTGACACTAGAGTCCCCAAACTATAAAAATCTTGCAATCAAATCTACGAGATCGAATTCTGACAGAGTCCGACAACTGATTGGGAAAAAGAAAAACAAAAGAGTATCATGTGAAATGAGTGTGAAAAATCATTGTTTTGAAACAGAGATTTGGTTGTTTCACGCTACTAAAATATATATGGGTTGTAGAGTTTTAGTTTTTTATTTTAGTTTGCATGCACTAGTGGAATGGTTTGAAAACATTTAAGTTATTTTGTGACAAAATTAAGTCACGTGCAACTGTGTGCCTTCAGATTTTATTCAGAATCTATAAAAATCTCGTCTAATGGATTTGATTGTAAGATTTTTATAGCGGAAAGACCTCCGATGCCAAATTGATAGATTAAGGACATATACTTGGAAACCATAGTTCAAAAATCTTTGGTGGCATTAACCCTAACTAAAACATGTTCACTTCCTAGCAAATATTGAAATTTACTTACCAGTCATCTTTGAAATAACTTTGGAGACTCTTTGTTGACACTGAGCACACTCCATGTTTGCAATCATCACTATAACTTGAAACTGAAATTCAACATTATCAATAGAACTATAACCGACAGACACTATACAAAAAAATACACTAAACAATTGAAACAAAAAGAGTTTTGCAAATGACTGAACATGGATTTTTATAATCCTAGCATGCTCATAAAATTTGGACCCACATACCCATTGACGAATTTACTGTGGGACCACTTGCCCCACTGAAAATTTATATATATTCTTGAGATCATATTATGTGTTTATTTACACAAAAGCCAAAGACCAATTTATCAAGTAATGAGGCTTGATATGTCAAAATAAGATAAGGTAGATCGAGTACATTAATTAATGATTCTATAATTGCAAGTGGAGGAAAAAAGAGAAACAAAAAGGGGAGGGGAAGGCTGCAACTTTCTAAACTCATTAATCCATCCTTTCTTTTACCGTCTTGTTCATGTGATACACATTTTCTTCTCTGCTGGGTTTTGATAGTATAAAATAGAATCTCCACTAGCCACTATCCATTGGAATTTTGATAAAAATAAATTTTATGCTTCGAAATGAATTGTAAACTCGATAGAAAAAGGATAGAGCAAACCTACATATGGAAGCGTCAAATCCTCCGAATACATGAGAGACTGCTTTGTTAGCATCACCATCTAGAACTGCAAATGAGCCCTTCAACCTTTTAACGTCGACGAGGATGATGATGTTCGGTCGCCTCTGCCGCTAACAAATGAGATGCTGGTTCTCCTCTACACCAAGATTACTTACCATTTCTATATATATATATATATATATATATATATATATATATATATAAAAGTATTCAACTCTATACATTTATTACTCGATAAAACATTTCCATAATCAACGATCTACTTGAGCATTAAGGATATTAATAAATATTAGTATAAAACTAAAGAGTTTAATACTAAGATAATGAATTCAATTCCAAGCTTGTCAGCACTATTAAACTTTAAATAATACTTTCTTCTTTCAGGCTCTCTCCTCTACCGGGCAGCGTAACTACTCATCATTGGATGTCAAACATTGCCTTATCAAGGGACCCGTTTGGCATGTTATGGCCACCAAAACTTTACCGCTCTCACTGTCTCTGACTTGGGCTTCATGTTCTCATCTAAGATAAGATTAGATTACAATTTAACTACATTAGAAAATTTTTGTTGATCTAACTTAACAGCAAAACAGGCATGGACAAATTGATATTTTTGTTTATTTACAAAGCTAACAGAGTATTATTGAAATAAGATGCACCTCAGAGACTACTTTGTCGATAGCTTTGGATCATGAGCAAGAAAAGTTTGGCCAACTAACCAAGATAAATATAATTTGGTACATTTCGGTTCAGTCAGGGTCAAAAGAGAATAATCAACCTTGTGTATAGACTCCTACCTCATTCCAGAAAGATGATAATCAAAGCCCAAAAGATATGATAATTGAACCTTGTGCATTAACAACTGAAGTCTCAAACTCAATACGAGTTAAATGCTGTTAAAGGGCTGACTCTTGGTATTACAAACCTCATAGCAAACAAGATTTTGAACATCCCGTACATAATTTTTTTTTAAGTAGGAGTAATAAAAATTCCAATACCCTATGCAGAAATATCAAAAAATGTGTTCCATAAGAAATCAAGAGAAAAAGAACTAATGCTCTGAGGATTCACTTTTCTCCGTCCACATTGGAGAAACTCCTCTTGACTATTTGCAAGAATATTGACAATGCCATAAAAGAGAGTAGATTTAAGTTTACCTTTTCATTATATGCACTGTAGCTCAGACATTTAACTGTTTAGAAGACAATAGAAAGGAAGCAACCATTTTGAAGCAAACAATTCCAAAATACAGAAAGTACAGAAAATATCTCCATATATAAAACTATGCCTTATTTAGCTCATGCGCAATGAATTCCATGTAATCTTCTCAATTCTGAGAGATTATGTACGAGTTTGCTTCCCATTTTGCACATCTTCGTCTTGTGCTCATAGGGTAAATATCCTCCCGGGCATCATGATAGTTTGGGGATGTAAGACCAGAAGTCCTTCACACTTCCGCTACGCCACTATGATGAGTTGGCAATTATCAAACCCCCAACTATGTTAAAAAAATATGAAGGAATAATTCTCACAGCAATTATTCCCGATGAGTGTAAAGAATCACTTTTTATTCCCTGTAAAAAATAAAAAGAAGAATCATTTTGGCCCTTGTGCACCAAAAGAAAAAAAAACAGAGGACCTATTCCAAATAAATAGTACGGAAACATGCATATACTCCGCATGTGCATCCTAAAGAGATTTCTCTCTCCAATTCTTTAGATATATATACTCAATTGAAGAAGCCAACAAACTCTTTATCATACGGTAAGCATACAAGAGAATTGCAAATGCAAAACTGACTGCTGGAACTAGAAAGGATTCCAAAGCTTAAATAGAGAGTTTGTCATAACTTGTATCATTTTTTTATAAGCAAAAATCTAGTATAAAAAGGCAGTAGGGAGTGCAACCTAAACAAGGAGACCATCTACAAGAAAGTGAATCAATTTACTCTATAACTTGTATCTTACATTGCTAATGTAATGGGAAGACCTCTCTAATGGAAACCAAAAATCAACTCCCACTAGCACTTTTGGCAAAGAAATTTAGCCCTGTAGTCCTCTCCAAATGTGCTTACTGAAGTTTCCTTTCGAATTGTTTAAACCAAATTATATACCGCGGACTAAAATTACACTATTGATATCAGGTGCAACTGCAGGTGCAAGTTATGAAAAACTCACTCCTTAAGTCCTTGATGATTTCATCAAGAGGCACATCAAACATTCAAGCTAATTATCCGGTTGTTTTTCTAAGTCTCTATTAAACTACACCAAATGCCTCCCTAGTACACTATTGATGTGTGATGTTATTTTAAAAAGCATTCTTGAGGCCAGTGGCAGATCCAAATAATTTTGCTAGTGGGGGTGACATATCGTGAGGGCGTGAATGAAAGGACAGGGGAGGTGTTTGGTTTGGGAGCAATTAACTTGGATTAAAGTTACGGGGATAATTAATTTGTTTTAGTGGGAGTAATTTTAAAAATACCTATAATATTACCCTTTTTTTTGACCCCACAGCCCTCATGGCAGATCCACCCCTACTTAAGGCACGCTAGGCATGGCTAACTCACCTCTAAGAAATCTAAGCGGTCGTCTCCAAGAGCGTAAGCTCAAGATATGCATGCATTTTGTTACAAAGACATGCACTTCTTGCGCCTTTTAGTTTGAGGTGCTAAATGAAGCATATGCATATCTGAATTTAAGCTAAATCACCTTGATATGCTTCATTAACCTCTGATACGAGAGGAAAATGTGACTAACCAGTTGTACAACAATCTATCACAAAATGAAGGCTTCTAACAAATAAGCATAGTTAATTAGAAGAAAAAAATGAGCAGAGAAAGAGAAAACAAGCAAACTTCATTTTTAATCAAGTATTATGATTGTCATTCGCAAACAAACTTTCAGAATCTATATGCAGACAACTTATCAAAAAAAAAAAAAAGAATATGTGTAGACAAACATATTTAAAAAAAAACAAACGCACGCACGCACACTCTTAGAGTATTTAAAATTAAACATTTTTTTATAAGCTTCCGAAAGGAAGGGAATAGCTTCCGTGAGGAAAGGATTGGTTGTAAGGTTTGTACAACACTCATAAAGTTGAAGTTGTAAGACTAAAAGTTTGAGTGGATTACTTCAAGGAGGTTGCACTATAAACCGAGTTTACAGTTTATCTTTCTTAAACTTTTTTACTTAAAGCACATTATTTGTTTATATGCTTGAGCATTTAACTGTTTTTATAAACTTGCAAGTACTTAACAAAAGTTTTTAAAAACCCAATTCAGCATCCCTTCGGGTTAGAACCTCGGTTTACAGTGTACTTTTATGCTAAAGTGAAAAAAATTTGGATGGAAACGTTGACTTGTTGGAAGTTAAGGAAAAAGACAAAAGAAAATAATGGTAGCTTAGAGAGGCAGCAGCCTATTTTTGGGCCATGACCCATTGCCTGGTTTATGTTTTCTTATTCCTTTGAACAATGACAAATAGTTGGCCATTTGAAACATTCACCCAAATGGATTAAAGGGAGGAGGATATCGAAATAAACATTCTATAATGATATTCATGAAAAATGGGATTTCCGACCAGTTTTTGAGGTAGAATTCCATGCAACATCAACATCCACAAAAAGAAGTTCCTCTGTACACAGCTCCCTTGTCCCTTGCCTTGTAACACTATTCTAGCACTAACAATAAATGAGGTGATATAGGATTAAAACCAGAATAGGAAACCCAATTGAATAAGATTTGGTGCTCCATCCCATTGCTTCAGCTGTTCATTATACAAAACCATACCAGTCATAGGCTTTGAGCTGATTTCCTGAAACACACATCGTTCAAGAAATCTGATTAATAAGAAAATTAAAATGCTCTTTAATGATTCTTCAGCTGAATAAACACCCATTCAAACCAGGCCCTCATAAAAGAATGAGGACAAGAATCAACTCTGAGAGCCACAGTAGATGCAAACCACATCATCCGAGCCAGATCACATTCAAGAAATTCCGTGACCAACCATGCCATTAAAAAATCTTTGAGCTTTTTCCCACCGACCTGATGTGCATAATCCGTGAATTAAAGAATTAAAAGTGACCACACCTGGTGCAACTCTTCTATAGATCATATTTTGGAAGAGCTTCAAGGCCTCATCTATGCTTCTCTCTTTGCAAAGGCTATCAATGATTGTAGAGTAACTTACAACATTAGGTTTGAACACTCCTTTCTCATTCATCTCGTTGAATATACCAAGCGCACTGCAGGTGTTTCCCGTTTTGCAGAGCCAACGGATTATAATGTTATAAGTGAATTCATTACATGGAAATCCTTCGTCAACAATTTTCTGGAAAAACCCAATGACCTTAGTAATTATATCTTCTACACAATGCCCACGAAGCAAAGGATTCAAAGTAAAACAATTTGGTTCAAGGCCACGTTTAAGAATGACTGCTAATACAGAGAAACCCAAGTCGACCCGTTTTAAATGGCAAAAGCAATTAATCAAAATATGCGTTGTGCCAATATCAGGAAGCATTTGGAAACAACAGTAGAATAGTGGTTCATCTTGGAGAGTGTCGCGATTGAAAACCCAAATAGAGGGCCTGGTTGCATTGAATCATTTGATCAAACAAGCCCACTGTTTCCTCAATCCTAAGGGATCCTGATTTTCATTTTGATTTGATAAAATCGATGGTATTACTCGGTCCCTTGTTGACAATATTTTCATAAGAAGAAGAATGATGAAGAGAAGTTCTTGAAAAGCCAAAACGAGAAGGGAGAGAAGAATTACTGATAAGAGCAAATGAAGAAGGACCTATGCACCCTATTTTTCTCATCATCGTCTTCACTCTGATACTCTAGTGGAATTTGGAATAGTGTATTTTTTTGCTAGTGTGAAGAAAATCTGGGTGAAAATGTAGAATGGTGTACTTGAATGGACCTTTTTTCTTATTCTTTTTGTAGGGAAGAGAAGAAAAGAAATAATCGGCGCCAAGAGAGTACAATTTCCTGATCCTTATAGCTATGGGTTGAAGAAGAGAAGTGCAAAGACTGAGATTGTTGTAATTGGATCCATTTGTAGCTGACCAATAGCTTGGTTCCTTTTGGGCCCTGACCTAGTTAAATTTTGCAGGAAACTGGAACTTTTGCTGGTTTATGTTTTCTTTTTGGGATAATAACAAAAATACATACATGGTTTACCTGTAATTATTCTTGTTTGTTATTATACATGTGCATCTTTCAACCATGACAAAAAATTTAGTCAAGTGACTCAAAAAAGTGATCTAATAATAAAAAAAAATAAAACATGTCATCGCACCAACTTTTAAGATAAAAAATTACCTCTAACTACTTTAAATTACTTTTTGAATATTAGAGACTCATTCTCCTTTCTTTTTCCTCAACCTTTCTCTGTTAGTACCTTTCTTTTTTCTTTATGCCATTAACACAGACTTGAAGCATAAGCAAGTTAAAAATTGTTTCTCAATCAGCCATAACCCACCATGGTAAAAGTATTTCGAGACAGATACTAGAGTTCAAAATTTTTCTCAATCAGCTATGATCCACCGCAATAAACATACTCATATTTCTTATAATAGTTGTAAAAAATAAACACAAATAAAAACAAAATATTATTGTTGTTTAGAGATATTTTAATTTTAAACACAATATTATTGTTGTTTTAAGAAAAAAAATAACTCTATCAACAAACTAAATAACATAACCAAATACCCAATTGTATATTGCCATCAAAGAAAATACTCTCTTTTCTAGTCTAATCTATTAATTAATACTATTTTATTACTACACGTTCTTTTGATTCTATCGTAGTCACACACTTTGACAAACAAAACACGGTACAAAATGAAGTATAAATTGATGAAAATTGCAGAATCAACTAGTGAAGAGATAAGAGTAGAGGAAAAAATAAATTATTATAAAACAAATGACATGGATACTCACTTTCTCGTTAAGAAGAATGCTAGCTGCAAGCGATTGTAATTCAACCTTCGCCCCATTATACTGCCATGCACACTTTATATTTATTTTTTTTAAGATTACAGGCAACCAGTTAGCTTTCAAAGCAAAACAAAAAACTCATTCTTCTTCACACAAGTTTACTCTCTTTCCCTCTCGAACGCTCACTGAACATAGCAGATTTGCAACAAATCAGAAAACTAATCTCTGGTTTTTCATTGCTCATGGGTTCTTGTAGATTTAAAATTTTGATAGCAACAAGGCTAAAACTTGTTAAGAGAAGTCAAGAACTGATAGAGAAATTTCCTAAGCCTTACATTGAGACCCTTGAATGTTGCGATTTAAATGATCATTTCTAATGTTTCCAAAATAATCATAAGATGATGAGAGAATGTATATAAATCGGAAATATTTCTGGATCTAATGAACCTTACCCTTAGCTTGGATTAAAGAAAAAAGAACAATGAACCCACCGTCTTCATTTTCTCAATTCCCGATGTTGCTTTCCCTCCTATTATCACTTCTGTATGCTTCTATTGTAATGAATGGTTTAACCTGCACTTGATAAAGATTTCTGCAGTGATTATGCTACCAGATACTTTACATGCTTTAAATTTTGGTTAGAGCAAGTAATACCCTCTGAAAGACAAATACCTTACACCTCCCCGGGCAAATAACCACCAGAAATTTAAATTTGGTAGACAATTTCTTCTCTGTTCATTAGACAGCACGCCTCTTTCTTGGAATCAGTGAATTTTTGAAATATAACGCAATGGTTTCTTCCCCTTTGTTATTATCTCAAGGGGGGAAAAAGAAGAAGGAAAAAGATCATAACCACATGGCCACTTGTTACTGTATCATACTTTTCATCATGGATTGAGGAAAAGTTCTGTTTCATCCACTCAAAACTCAACACTGACCAAAACACCGATCTCCCACCGTATGACCCTTCAATGAAAAAAGAAGAGAGACAGAGATAGAGAGAGAGAGGGAGAGAATACACTTCCAGCCCTGGCCTGCCTTACAAGCCAAAACAGAATGATTAATAAAATATTTTAATAGATTGTCCTGCAAACTCCAAATCACAAGTGAACCTAATTCAGACCAACTAAAGACAATCAAAAGTGTTACCATACCTTACACATCGCCTTATTCAGAACAAAATACTTGTTTGGAAAATATAAAAGGAATAGAGTAAAATCCCAAATTCCTCCCATGATCACAGCTGGACATCTAAATAGAACTGAGGTTTGTTTAAATGTCCAACAATACAAGGGTACAAAGTTCATATAGATGCTTAGCTTCACATTTGTAGCTCTCGTTAAGAAACTGGTCAGTAAAGTAAGGCCAGCATAAGAAAGGGACACCAATGATTACACCTTCTATGGTAGAGTTCCAACCACAATGGCTTAAGAAGCAAGCAACAGAAGGATGACTTAAAACCTTCTGTTGAGGTGCCCAACCCACCATCTGTCTGCAATCTCCTACTCGGTCTTGAAATCCTCTTGGGTAGGCATCATTTGCTCCCTCGGTGATATCTGGCCTCACAACCCATAGGAATGGTCTGTTTGAGAGTTACAGCCCCAGACCCAACTCTTGGAATTAGATCTGACTGTTCATACTACTACTAAATTACCAAGTGAGGAAGCAGTCGATCAACAAGAAACTCAATTAATATTAATAAGTAAGGCAATGATGTTTATATGCTTGAAGTTACTTGAAAAAATCCTAACAGTTCCGATACAGGTTAAAAAAACAGTTTATATACAACCTGAAAAAAGATAAGTAAGATTGGAAAGTAGTCGTTTTACAAGCAAGGTCAGATAAACTATATTTCAGTAAACAAATTTCCTCGATTGTAAAGCAACTCTAGAAATATAATTTCCATGTTGTCTTCTTTTTTTTTTGGGGTGGGTGGAGATGATAAGAGGGAACAAAATTAGACATAAAAAAAGCAATTGCAATTTCCAATCTTTATCATGATGAAACTACTTAAAGAAAACAAGCACCTATAAGAGAAACTTTGTGCCAAAAATAATAATTGTGCATTTTTAGGCAGTTAAGAATTATAAGAGAAAGAAATAAACATGTTAAGAAAAATACTTAAATAAAAAAATGGATTACTGACACTATCTTAGCAAAGGAAATATATAAAAAAAAATTAATAAAAGTAATTTAGTTGTAAGATCTTCAAAATTTCCGTTTGAAACAAAAAGTTCCTAAAGTTAAAAATAGGTTCATAAGGGAGCAACTTAACTCTGGCATAGCACCCTAAAGAAGAGAGTAGTTGGACTGTTGGAGAACCTTCGTAACTAAATGAAATGATAGCAAACAAAAGGTTGATATCCTTAAAGGACGGTAGTAGTTAGCAGTAACATAGATCAGTTACAAACCAAAATGTAAAGTCTCAACTTATTTAATTGATGGTTCCCAATACGTTGAAATAGTCTGAATGCTCAGGCAATCATCAGAAAAGAATGTAATGAAACACAAACTGTGGCACATCAGAACAAATAGATTTGAAATTTACTTCAACACATATTACGGACAACACAAACTGGGCACATCAATGCAACTAGTAATTGTAAATAGCTTGGAGGTAAAGCACATAAACTAAAATTACATTGAAGAGTAACTTACACGTACAGTTAAAACTTACTGGCACAGGCCTTTTAGAATGGTATGAGTTATGCAATCAGGCATCAATCCCTTCCTCTTCATTTCATCAAATAGTCTCAAAGCCTTATCTATACATTTATTCTTTACATAACCATTGATCAAAACGTTATAACACGCAACACCATGAGAATAGCCTTTGACTGCTATGGAATCAAAAATATCAACTGCCTTATCCATTTCACCTTGCAAACAGTATCCATTTATCAATGTATTGAATGTAAAGGCATCAGGCCTTATACCTTTCTGAATCATCACCTCAAGCACTTCAACTGCCTTATCCATTTCACCTTGCAAACAGTATCCATTTATCAATGTATTGAATGTAATGGCATCAGGCCTTATACCTTTCTGAATCATCACCACAAGCACTTCATGAGCTTCTTCCATCATTCCACCTTTACAAAGTGCATCCAACAATGTGCTATAAGTTACTATATCAGGTAAGATATTTTGATCTGCCATTTTATCAAACAAGTTTGTGGCTTCTCTCCACTTCTTTGAATGGCATAATCCATATATTAAAGAGTTGTAAGTGGTGCGGTCGGGTTTGAGGCCCCTCTTCATCGTTAGCCCTAACATGGTAAGGGCTTCTTTAGTTTCCCCTTGCTTGCAAAGAGCATCAATTAGAGTGTTGAAAGTTACCACATTTGGTTGTGGTCCTTCATCTATCAGTTTTTTTAGCAGTCTTATGGCTTCTCTCCATTGGCTTGAATGGCACAATCCATACATTAAAGAGCTGAAAGTGATGATGTTAGGTTCCATACCTCTATCGGTCATTACTTGTAAAAGATGAAGTGCATCTGCTGTCCTTCCTTCTTTGCATAAAGCATCCACCATAGCACTGAATGTTATGGTATTAGGTGAGATACCACAATTAATCATGTTGCCTACAAACTGTGCAGCATGTTTCCATTCACCTGACTTGCATAAAGCACAAATTATGGAATTGTAAGTGACAATGTTAGGCTTTGTGCCTCTCACAGTCATTGAATTAAATACAGCAATAGCTTCTTGGGTCTTCTCTTCTTTGCAGAGAACATCAATTAGAATACTGAAGGTATACACATTTGGTGAAATCCCATGACCAGCCATATCAATCAATAGTTTGTTTGCTTGTTCCTGCATACCTAATATGCATAACCCATGAATCAAAGAATTAAACGTGACCACATTTGGTGCAACACTTCTATGGATCATATCTTCGAAGAGCTTCAAGGCTGCATCTATGCTTTCCTCTTTGCAAAGGCTGTCAATGATTATACTGTAAGTTACAACATCAGGTTTCAAACCTCCTTTCTCATTCATCTCTTTGAGTATGCGAAGTGCACTGTAAGTGTTTCCCGTTTTGCAGAGTCCGTTGATTATAGTGTTATAAGTGAATTCATCACATTGAAATCCTTCATCCACAATTTTCTGGAAATACCCTGCAGCCTCAGTAATTTTATCCTCTGTGCAAAGCCCACGAAGCAAAGTATTCAAAGTATAACAATCGGGTTCAAGACCACGTTTAAAGATGACTGTTAATACAGAGAAACCCAAGTCTACCCGTTTTAAATGGCAAAAGCAATTGATCACATTATTCATTATGCCAATATCAGGGAGCATATGGAAACGAGTCATCAGCTCCTTGCACATAGAAACAACAGTGGAATAGTGCTTCATCTTGGAGAGTGCCCCAAGCAAATGATTGAAAGCCCAAATAGAGGGCATGGGTTGCATTCGGATAATTTGATCGAACAAACCCATTGCTTCCTCAATCCTAAGGGATACTGATTTACACTTTGATTCGACCAAATTCTCCAAATGGATGGTTTTACTCGTACCCATTTTGACAAAATCATCATTACCAGATCTAACAAAACTAGTACTACTAGTAGTAGAATAGCAAGAATGAAAAAAGTTACCAGTGAAATCAGAAAAAGAAGGAGCTCTTGTGCTTATTTTACTCATCAGCATCTTCGCTGGTCTTTGATCTCCTGCTACTCGGGACATGGTCGCATGGCATCAGTGTAAGTGAGAACTGAGAACGCTTCCTTCATCCAGTCTTTTTTGTTGTTGATGGTTATGGGACCATGGGCTCGTAGTGTGTCCTGGAGGCCGAAGTGCATGATCCATCAGGTCCAAGTCTCAGCCTTTTGTAGTTAGATCCATTTCTAACTTGGCGGCTCTGCTTAAAATTTAAGCCCTCTCCCCTTTTTTCAGTAATTATTAGTATGAGAAAGCTACTTATATAAAAAGTTGCAATTATATTTCTCAGTAGCTCCGTAAAGTTCGGTTTTAATGCTTGAAAATAAAAATAAAAAGTGAGGTTTTCCTTTTTTTTTTCTTTTTTCTAAAAATTTATTTTTGATTGAAATTCATTATTACTGAAAACACTGACGAGCATCTATCATCTCAAAATCACAAAGTCTTTGAATTCCGTGGTATCGAATATAACCTCAGCTAGTGACATAATCTCACAAACTGAAGTATGCTAGCAATACAATCTAAAAAAAAAAAAAACCAATAAGCACGGTGTTCTGCGATACACTCTCAATAACATACTTGCTTTTTAATCTATCCAATCGAAAATGATTTTATCTTACCATCAAATTCAGTTCTCAATTCATTCAACATTTTCATGATATTCAAAGGATTACTTTCACTCATTTAGGAGATCAAGAACCTAACATATCCATTGCTAAAAGCGTATCCATTGTAATCAAGTGGCACAAAAATATCCATGGCTACAATATCTTCAGCCACAAGAATAACAGAAAGCATGTCAAAGCTCATATATAGACTAATATCACGTACTTTATGATTTGCATGATAAGGAAACAGTAAATAGTGAAAGGAGAGAGCCTGACAATAATTTCATGTCTTCAATTCCAACAACTGAATTATTGACCACAATTAATTTAAATGAGGCCGTACCATGTCAAAAAAGTAAGTGAACATGAGCACTATTTAAACTCACTTTCTACTCACACATGAAAACAACACCATTGTGCATTTTCCATGACATGTTAATTTTCCAAGAATAGAAAATAAAAAACCGAGTTTGAAACATGATTTTATGGGGAAAAAGCATATCTTAGAATCATGCCTTTTAGAGGGAGGAAAGAAAAGCATAAAGGAGCTCAAAACACTCCTATATAAAAAAGTATTTTTTAAGGACATCACACTTTTTCTCAAAAGAATATTTGAAAACATTATTCTCCACATGAGAATACTGGTTATGAGCACACCAATGAAGAGGTGCAAGGAGAGAAAATAAAAGGGACGTGGAAATTGAATCACTCGAGAGCATCCTATTGACAAATATGAGAGTTGCAGACCTTACTATGAAGTATATTAGTTGCATATTCACCAATATAACAGACCATAACACAAGAATGCATCAATATGACAAAGTTGCTCTTAATATTTTTTTTCTTTTATATATAAAAGAGGCCAAAGACATGGTTACTTAATAAACTTCTAACATGTATACCAAAGGTAATGCACAACATTAAAACCAATGAAAAGTTCTGTAAGCTCACCTCTTGGAAAAACCACCATCTCTTCGGCTCTTTTCCCTCTCTTTCTCTGATATCACTGCTCTCTCCCTCTCTTTCTCCCACCTCTTCCTTTTCAAACGCTTTTCCCTCAACTCTTCCAATGTCTTCTTCCCACTCTTTTTCTTACCCTCCTCTTTCACACCTTTCATCAATCCATTATCTCCACTCTCAACATCCACATCATCCTTACGCCTTTCAAGGTACCATGGCAACTTAACACCCTCCCCAACAATCCCATATCCCAATCTATACTTCTCCTCCTCTGGGGTTATAATCTTTGGGGCCACCTCCTCCTCCCTTCATCTTTTTTCTTTTTAAACCGATCATTTTCACCACGTGCTTCATTCTCTAATCCTTTAATTGGATCGAAAATCTTTATCCCTTCCAATAGATTAATGTGACCCAACTTAGGTTCTGATTGAACAGGCTCCTTTTCAACCTCTTCTTTGGGCTCCGGAGCTTGTTTTAGCAGAGCCAAACCATGCGAAGCTCAGAGCCGCTCGAGACGAAACTAGGCATACCACTTTCTGGCCTGCTCATGTTTTAGCCGTTAGAATTCATAATATATGATAATCTCTTCTTACAATCAAAGCATGTGTTTCATAATGGTGAGAATTCATACCTCCAATTACTTGTGATTGATTTTCCATGTAGCTTTAGGGCTCCTACAAAAGGATGAAAAAAAATTTCTATGGAGAGAACTACTCTCTACCTTTGTGATTTTCGTTCTTTCGCTTAGGAAAGAAGAAGAGCCAGCTGAACCATGACCCTAAAATTAAACTCAATGGGCTAGTTCCATTTTCAAGTGGGTGAGAGTAGGGGCCTCCATATGTGTCTATTAGTATGGCCCATCCCATTATGGGCTCAGTGACTAAATGTAATACTAGTACATTATTTACAAATATATACAACAATCTCCCACTTGGATAACATTACATTTAATCTCAACATAAACACAAACAAGTATACCAAAACCAAAAGTCTTTTTCAAAATGTGCCTTCAATTACAAGCTAGTGAACGATACACCGACAGGGCATACGACACATAACCAATAATTGCAATCACGTAACTCAGGTCGATGAGATGCAAGTGCAGTATGGAAATAATCAAAAGAATGACAAACACTTGTTTCCACAAGAAGCCCTAGAGACAAATCTGAATGTCTTTAAAGCAATAGACTTTGTCCAAAATGCAGTTGCAGCACCTAGTTTAGTGACTATACTGACAGGATATATGACACACTCACAACCATGTGACTCAGGCATAGACTAAAGCAGATTGTCTCTGGTAGGTAATAAGCCTTGTCCGTAATGTGTGTGACTCAGGCATGAGACTAAAATAGATTGTCTCAATACATAAAGCACGCCCTGTCCAAAATGCATGTGACTCAGGCATGAGACCAATCAAAATGTCTCAATATATAAACAATCGCCTTGTCCAAAATGCGCGTGACCCAGGCACGAGACTAATCAAAATGTCTCAATACATAAAATACACCTTGCCTAAAATACGCGTGACTCAGGCATACATTGACATTATTTTATTAAAAACAGAATATGAGCATAAACAATATAGTCAAACAGTCAATGATCATGAGAGTCTTAGGCATACAATGACATTGCTATATTTAAAACAGAATATGAGCATAAACAATATAGTCAAATAGTCAATGATCATAACACTCACACTAACTAAGTACAACAAAAGACTCTAACAATCCCAAATGAGTCACATGCTCTTGAAACAGTTTTGAAGCTAAACCTTTAGTTAGTGGGTCAGCTAACATATGCTCTATGGAAATATGCTCAACTCAAATACAAGACTCGGTTATTTTTTCTCTTACAATAAAAAACTTAATGTCAATATGCTTGGAGCGAGAAAAGCTCCTAGTGTTTTGAAAGAAAGCAACTGATGCAGAATTGTCACAAAATATCTTCAGCGGCCTCAAAATGGTGTTCACAACACTTAGCCCCAAGATAAAGTTTCACAACCATATAGCCTGACATGTAGCCTCATAACAAGCTACATATTTTGCCTCCATTGTATAGGAAGCTGTAAGTGTCTATTTGACACTCTTCCAAGAAACAGCTCCTCTTGCCATCATAAAAACATAACTAGAAGTGGATCTCCTGTCGTCTGAACAACTTGCAAAATTGGCATCCGAATATCCAACTACATCAAGAACGTCAGATCACCGATATGTAAGCACTAGATCTTTAGTGCCTTGTAAATATCTAAGTACTTTCTTTGTAGCCTTCCAGTTAGCCAAACCAGGATCACTCAAGTATTTTCCAAGTACACCAATAACATAAGTAATATCAGGTCATGTACATAAGCATACATCAAACTACCCACAACTGACGAATAAGGAACCGTTTGCATTTGAGTCATCTCACATCATTCTGAGGGCATTGAGACTTAGAAAACTTATCACCTTTTACAATAGGTGCTTTCCTAGGAGAACAAGAATGCATATTAAACCTACTTAGAACTCAATCAATGTAGGTTTTCTGAGACAATCCATGAAAGCCTCTAGTTCTCTCACGAAAAATCTGGATGCCCAAAACATAAGAGGCTTCACCAAGATCTTTCATATCAAAATGAGATAACAACATGCGTTTTATCTCATACAGATGCTCAATGTCATTTGCGATGAGTAATATATCATCAACATAAAGAACAAGAAAGATATACTTACTTTCACTGACCCTTAAATATATACATTGATCAACAAGATTCTCCTTAAAACCACAAGAGGTAACAATCTCATCAAACTTCAGGTACTATTGTCTCGATGCCTATTTAAGCCCATAAATGAACTTATTAAGCTTACACACCATGTGTTCCTTTCCTTCCACTTGGAAACCATTTGGTTGCATCATATACACATCCTCAAATAGATGTCCATTAAAGAAAGCTGTCTTGACATCCATTTGATACAGCTCAAGATCAAAATGAGCCACTAATGCCATAATAACCCAAAAAGAATCTTTGGTAGAAACATGCGAGAAAGTGTCCTTATAATCAATGCATTCTCTTTGGTTAAAGTCCTTAGCAACAAGCCTAGCTTTATACCTTTCTACTTGACTTACAGAATTATACTTGGTCTTAAAAACCCATTTGCAACCAATTGGCCTATAGCCACATGGTAGTTCAACTAAGTCTCATACACCGTTTCGACACATCGATGCCATCTCATCATGCATAGCATCTATCTAATATGAAGATTGAAGACTATCAATGGCCTTCTTAAAAGAGAATGGATTAAGAGACATACTAGTATTAGACTCACGCTCTTGTAAATAGACAATATAATCATAAGAAATTGCTGGTCTACGATTTCTCTGGGATCTCCTCAAAACAATATCATCAGTTCCTACATCAACATCAGCTATAGTGTCAACAACCTGGTCTTGGACAATGGCATTGGTTCCTTCTTTCAATGGTGGTGCAGCCATTAATGAGGGGGTAACTTGAACAGGTAAGACAACACGCTCCTCCCTAAATGCAACTTCGCGTGGCGCTGAACTCCCACTGTCACTAACATCCTCAAAGAAGATGGCTCGATCATATTCAATGACTCTAGTAACATTAGAAGGGCAATAGAATCTAGAGCCTCTTGATCCCACATAATAGCCAACAAAATAACCAGTAATGGTCTTAGGATCAAGTTTATTCTGCTGAGGATTATAAGGACTTATTTATGCTTTACAGCCCCAAACACGAAAATGATTCAAACTAGGCCTCTTTCCTGACCATAACTCATAAGGAGTTTTAGGAACTGACTTACTTAGTACTTGATTCAAAACATATGTAGCAATTTTGAAAGCCTCACCCTACAAAAATTCAAGCAAAGTAGAATGACAAAGCATACACCGCACCATATCCATAAGAGTACAATTTCTTTTTTCTGCAATACCATTTTGTTTAAGAGTTCCAGGCATTGTGTACTGAGCCTTGATACCACATGCCTCGAGAAATCTAGTAAAAGGTCTAGGATTTCTACCTGTTTCATCATAACTCCTATAAAACTCACCTCTTCTATCTGATCTTACCACTTTGAATTTTTTTTTTTTGGAGTTCCACAACAGCCTTGAAAGCCTTAAAAGCTTCCAATGAGTCTGATTTTTCTCGAATGAGCTCAATACAACCATAGCGAGAATAATCATCAATAAAGGTAATGAAGTATCTATAATTTCCCAAAGCAGCAGGTGAAAAGGGACACAAATATCAGTATGGATTAAATCTAGAACATCTTGACTTCTACTAATCTTTTGCTTTCTAGTTTTCGCTGGAAGTTTCCCTTTGATACAAGCAACACAAGTTTCAAAATCAGAAAAATCCAAGTCAACTGGAATGCCATCTTTAATCAACTTTTCTATTCTTTCTCTAGAAATATAACCCAACCTTTTATGCCACAACATGGAAGAGTTTTTATTAGATCTAGCACGTTTAGAACCAACTACAGCATTCACAACAGGGACACTAGAAGAAGCAGGATCTAAAACAGAAAGCAAGTCAATTTTATACAAACCATCATATAAAGTAGCAATACTAACCAAAATAGAGTCATAAAAGATTATAGCCTTTCCATTTTCAAAATGAAAAACATATCCACATTTGTCCAAAACAGAAACTAAGATAAGATTTCTTCTGATAGAATGTATAAAAGCAGTATCAGACAAGTTCGAAACATGTTTAGAAGCCAAAATAAGTCTGACTGTACCAATGTGTTTAACTTTAACCTTCACCTCATTGCCCATATTTACTACTAACTCTGTATCAGCTGGTCTTCTACGGTTCCTTAATTCCTTCAAAGAATCTGTAGTATGAATAGTTGCACTAGTATCTAGCCACCAAGTATCAGAAGACACATTAACTAGATTAGACTCAAAACATACTAGTAGCGAGTGTGTACCTTTTTTGTCTAACCAAGCTTTAAATTTCCTACAATCATCCCTCTTGTGCCTAAACAAATGACAAAAGTTGCACCTTCCCTTAAAAACATCCTTCTTAAGTCCATTTGGAACACTCGCATTAGTTTGTTGAAAAGGCCTCCCAGACTTCTTCATCTTGATGGAGTTGCTACTATTACTCTTGAAGAACTTCTTCTTCTTCCTTTTATCAACAGTTACCATGAAAACAACATGAGACTTGGCCTTTTTCATCATCTCATTTTCTTTAGTTACAATAGCAGTCATTTCACTCAAGCTCCATTCATCTTTTTTAGCATTATAAGTGGTATTGAGTGCATCAAACTGAGGTGGCAAAGATTCAAGCACTTGCCAAACAAGAAAGCTATCTGTTAACTCAACTTTCATTCCTTTGAGCTTGTTAAAGAAATGAGTAAGCTTCATGATGTACTCTTGGACTCCACTAACTCCATCATAGGTTGTGGTAGTAAAAAGTTTCATCAGAGTTCATTTTTCTGCCTTATCAAACTTAATAAATTTCTTCCCAACAGCATCAAGATATTCTTTAGCACTATCAGTATCAACTATGCTTTGCCTGATAGACTTGTCAATAGTATACTTCATAATCATGAGACAAGTCCTATTAGAATGCACCCATTGCTCAAAACGAGTCTTTTCAGCTGCAGAACTTTCATTAGTGGGCTCAACAGGCGCATCGACCCTCAAAGCCAAGTCCAAATTCATGATAGCCAAATTAATAGTAAGAGACTCATATTGATCCTCATAATTGGTTCCAGTTAGACTCTTGATGGCAGACAAAGAGAGAGACAGAGCCGCATTGCCATAAGCTGAGGAGAATATAATAACATTTATTATGCATGTGGAACAAGAAACATGCACCCATAAATGTCTCCATTAGGCAATCTTATATCCACGCTAGAATCTTATTCAAAATAGACTTTTACGCACTATAGTAGAGCCCAAGATGCATAAAAGGCTCTTACACATGATAAAGTAAAATAATTAAATACAAGGACTTAAAATGATCCGCTACCAAGAGGATAGGACTAGGCCGCCAAGTGCCAAACACTTAACTATTATCTTTATCGTCCTAAGCATCCTACCAAATAATGGTTTGCCGACGGGAGAAATTCACTATCCGTATGGATCTTAGTGTAATATTATTAAGCGAAAACATGATCAATAAACAACTCCGATTATTTATCATGACTAGTCCTACGAGAGGTGGGTACATAGCCACTCCAAACCATCGGTATTACAACAAAATGACATGACCCATATGAAAAAAATATTTATTTATCTCAAAAGAAATTATTCATTTCTTTTCTCCATTAAAAAAAAGGAGCAATATCACAAAATTCATAAACACATAAAAGGAGGAATTTTGGAAAACAATATTGCATCAAAACAGCCAATCATTAATCAAGACCATAAACTCTGGTCAATGTTCAAAGTTTAAATAATTACCCAATCAAACAATAAATAGTTAAATGGGTATAAATTGTTAAAAGTCAAAATTAAACCAAAAGCTTGACCAGAAGCAATGAAATCACAGGTGATATAATATTAGGCAAGTCCAAAACCAAGAAATTCAATTTGAAGACCAAGAACGACAAATATCCAAAAAAAAAAAACGGATACCTTTCCATGATCGTGACAAGCATGGACTGAAAAACTAATGCCTCTCTCCTCTAAACAACAAATTACAATAGTAAAAAAAAAAAAATAATAACCATGAAAATAAGAAGGTATGCTTTGATACCAATTGTTAGAATTCATAATATGTGATAATCTTTTCTTATAATCAAAGCATGTGTTTCATAATAGTGAGAATTTATACCTCCAATAACTTGTGATTGATTTTCCATGTAGCTTTAGGGTTCCTGCAAAAAGATGAAAATTTTCTTCTATGGAGAGAACTACTCTCTGCCCTTGTGATTTTCGTTCTTTCACTTAGGAAAGAAGAAGAGCCAGCTGAACCATGACCCTAAAATAGAACTCAATGAGCTAGTTCCCTCTTCAAGTGGGTGAGAGTAGGGGCCTCCATATGTGTCTATTAGCATGGCCCATCCCATTATGGGCTCAATAACTACATATAATGCTAGTCCATTATTTACAAATATATACAACATTAGCTGCTATTCTTTTGTCGTGACTTCCTTATCTCGTTGGACTTTCTCTCTATTATCATAGTTGTATGCATTCTAAAGCTTTTGGGGAAGAATGTTTAGATCTCCGTGACCTCCCATAATTACTCGAATTCACAATTAACCTGCAAAAATATTATTTAAGTGTTTAGTGGAATTTTGAGAAAAGCTTTAACATACAGAGATTCATATTAAACCCTTTTGGACAAAACCTCGAGATCTAAACCGCACAAAAAAGAAGTATGAATATGACAAAAGATTGGTAAGGTAGTGGTTGTTTCTGTTGCTTACAGATAGGAACATGTAACATAGAACAAACAAATCACTATTACAGAAACGAAGTTGGAAGGAGCTCAAAAGATAAAGTGAGTTAGTTAGTTGCTAGTTAGTTAAATCAGTTATGATTGGTTGATGGCTTGGGACACACGGTGTCGTTTGGCGCTGGCCTTTCCCTCGTCAACAGGAGGTAGTTCCTGGACCGAAGGAGCATTTCCAGTGGCGACGTTGTATGCTATAGATTTAAGAAATCAACTCACATAAAATATAATAAGTAAAGAAGTTCCAATACTTCGTTCGGTTGCCAAGAAAACGTGAGGAAAGAACAAATAAAATGAGATTCAAATATATTAATTTTCATTTTGCTTCCAAAATTTTCTCAGCAACCAAACAGAGTGTAACGTTAGAAGGATGTGAAATTGAATAGATACCTCTCAGGTTTCGGAGAACAGAAGAAAGGCTTACGTCAATTTTGTAAGAGGGAAGAATTTTTGTAGAAATTTGTTCTCGGACCCATTATTTTTGCTCTGTTTTGCTCTGCGTTTACGAATTCAAATAATCACTGGCAAGATATTGGGAGATACAAAACAATCTGTTTTATCGAAAGCAAATTATTGAATTATGGTTGTGCTACACAAAATATGCAAAGAAGACATAGGAGCGGTGCGTGCAAAAGGCGGGTGGCAAATTTATGGAAATTTATATGACACCGTTCAAGGAAGTGCGAGCTGAAATTACTCTTCTAACAACTCGATTGCTTCCTATTGGCCAAAACCCTATAAGGTGCTACCTGTTACTGTGAGTTTAAAGAGAGACTATTGCCCCCCATGCTGTCAAATCCATTTTTTTTTTTAATCTGAAGAAATATTTTTTAGTAATTATGTCAAAATTTACTATTCCTTTTTATTTATATTTTTTATTTGCATAAAATTTAATATATATATATATTTTCTCAAAATACCCTTTAAAAATTAAAATAATTTAAATTAACATGGATCCTATAAAAGTTATATGTTACATAAAAAAATTTAAAATTATAATCGAAAAGTTATTGATTTTTGTATCTTATTTAACTAAAATAAACAAACAATATAAAATATTAATTTTTAAAAAATAAAAAAAATAATAACTTTTTGTATCAAATTTTTATTATTTAATTATTATCAAGACATGTTACTTTATGTTAGGTTTCGTTCAACAAGTCAGTCCGAACAAGATGTGGGAGAAGAATTTCTCTAAGTTGTAGAGGTGAAATGCCAAAATGCCATGCCATAAGGCCAAGCTGCCAAACTTAGCATGCAATAACATTATCATCGATACATACACATCCATTTTTAACATCTAATGTATGCTAATTAAGTCATAGTGATGGTGCTCAGCTGTCAGCTCAAACAACTAAAGAGTTTCACATCACATAAAAAGGTTACTGTAATGGCTGATCAAGAAGCATGTACCGAAGGCTGCAAATTTTGTGATTACAGATTTGATTAAAAATGGCTAAGAAATTAAATACGCCTCCCTTACAAAGGCAGCAGAGCATAACAAACAAATGGTTCTTGCAGGGGGGAAACTCTCGATTAACCTGATTACATGACAATCAACTCTGGGATCAAAGATTGGGTTCAAATGGGACTTGAAATGCCTGATAATCTCATCTTCCTTCGTAGCCACGTAAAGAACGCACCCACTACTTGAAAATCAACCCAACCTGATTACATTTAAAAAAAAAATAACCTGATTACAAGTTTGATTTTGGTTCAAAGAAGGTGGGCCTGCATGGCTTTTAATATTGTCTAAACAAAACAACGGTATGTGACCGCATTACCAACGTCACAACTTCATGAACCTAATCTTGTCTTCCCTTGTAGTATTAGCAATAAACATTAAACAGTGATAATGATGTTCTACCTACAAATTACAAGTCCTAATCAAATACACCATGACTTCCACACCTTCATCTGAAATGACCAATCAACTGGCCATGAAGAGTTGGATGGTCATTATTACCCATTTGATTCGATTTTCAAAATATCAGTAAGCCACCTAGTCTTCTGCATAACTCTAGAATAAAACCCATCTGTGAAACATCCAAATTCCAAACAACTTCAATTGTGGTGACTAGATGTCCTGCTTGACTACAATTAGTAAACGACAAAAGCTTAACCTGCCCTTAAAGTACCATAAATCAGTCTTACCCTTGACAGTGCTAAGAAAAAATGGTTGATATTCATTTCGCATCCATTTGATTGACAAGAAAAAGTCATCCATGCTTTCGTGTCACCATAGTAATTGTTGATGCCGGGAAGAAGTCAAAGGGATGATTTTGCCAAGTTCAATCTTACGTCCGATCCAATCGTCTTGCTAGGTGGGCACAAGAACAATTGAAAAAGGAAAGTTGTCCGGAGTTTTGTTATCTGGGAAGGACCTCTTATGCTTAAGACCAAGGATGACGTAAAGGAATGAAATGAGGGCAGAAAGGGGAATATTTGGGGAATGTGTAAAGAATGTCAAACCTAGAATAATGAGCTCTTTCATAAGGCTAGTGATCTTACCCTAATGAGAAAGGTGGTGGATCTTCTAAATGAAGTTACCCTTTTGCCCATGCCTAATATGTAAAATTACTCCTATATCCTTGAGGTTTGCCATGTCTTTGGCTTCGGGTGGTGTATTTTACCCACATCATTAATCTAAGGTATGGAAGATAAGTCCATATCAAGGCAGCATGATTACTCCGAGAGAACAACATGATCAAATAATTCATTAACAGACTCTGAAAAAGCAGCTCTCACCTCCATAAAAATCATCCTGAAAGAGATACAGAAATTGAACAAGACCATGGGTAAGCTCGGCTACACCATCGATGGGAACCTGAATAATACGAAATTCAATGAGTCGATGCCTTGGATTGGCATCTATATAGCAGCTGTATCTCTGGCATGTGCAATAACAATGGGTACAGATCTCATCCATGGCTTCCGCCACCGAAAATCCTGTCTCCCTTGCAAGTGGTTCTCTCTTAATGCCATTTCTCTGACCTTAATAGCAGTGGCAAGCAAACTATCAGTGGATCTAAATACCTCCATGATAGGTGCTTAAATATTCATATTTAAGCCCCCTCATTTACATTTGTTAGGTCCTTAGTTATGTTAAATTAGTCCATTTTACTTCATTTTTGTGTTTCACATGTTTTTATAGGGTTTTGAAGAAAAAAAAGCATTTTTTGCACCTAAAGGAAGAAACCTGAAAATCCTGGAGCAGCTTCTGGTTACAGTGTGATCAAGCGCACTGCTGCATACGATCGAGCGCACATGCGATCATGCGCACACAAGAAGAATCGAACGCAGCATTTGCGATCGAGTGCAAGACGCATGCGATCGAGCGCACATGTACAGGCGTGAACAATAAAACGGCAGAACCAGTTTTGGAAATAAAGTAGGTTTTGCGTTTTTGGAAGTTAGAGTTCCCAGAGTCTTCTAGAATTACTCAAGCCTTATAAATACACCTGTAAAACACACACAAAGACATCACTTCTTTTATCTTTCACTTTCGCTTGGAGTTGTAAGCTTTGGAGAGGATTGACAACCCGTCTCCACAGTATTCTTCGGGTTTTATAGTTTATGTTTAGTTTATATTATAATGCTTATCTTTGACATCATGTGTAACTAACTCTTTATAGGGCTCGATTGAAGCCCTAGTTATGCTTTCCCATATATACATTCATTGATTTCTTTGCAATAGCCTTGATTATGATGCCTAACTTGATTAATGTCTATGTTTATTTACATCCCTCATATGTATATGTCTGATCAATATGTGCATGTGGTATAGATTAGTTAGTTATTTTGGATGACCGAGTCCTGGGCCTAACAATAGTAACAAAAGATATCCACACCGGATTCTTGGATTAATCAATATGGGAAACTGGGAGTAGATACAATGCTCTAGGTCTCATGTGGTTGTCGATTTCCATAAATCTTATGCTTTCTTAAGGAACAACTCGGTAGATACCATGTTGAATCCCTTAAGAAAGAAAAGAGTTAGAGTAGATACCATGCCTAATTTGGTGCTTAGGGAAATCAATAGCTTAAGGAGTAGATACCATGCCCTTAGGTTGACAACCATTAGGTAATCATGAGAAGGCTAGTGCATTGACATGTTACTCATTGGGAAAGTATGACTAGAGGTGGATATCAAAGCCCTATACTCTTATTACTGTTAAATCACACTCAACTGTTTTTCAACTTCTTTTACTAAGAAACTGATTCTAAAACCGAAATTCACCAATCCCTGTGGAGATGATCTTGCATTCGCACACTACACTACTGTTGACCTTGTGCACTTGCAAGTAAAACAAGTTCGATTATTCACTCATTAATTTAGGTAGATAATCGCACAACAAGTTTTTGGCATCGTTGCCGGGAATTGCGCTAAATTTCCTTTTATAATTAATTTCGTTTAGTTTAAATCATCGTTATTCGTATTTTTCTAAAAATCTTTAATTTATGTTTATCATCTTTATTTTTATCAAACCTTAATTGATTTTTCTTCTGTTTCAGGCATATCAAACCCTAACAGAACTTTCTGTGATATTTGTGATCGATCGCAACCTTTTGTGCGATCGAGCATAATTAGGGCAGAGAGCTACCCGAGCAGCAGAGTTGAACTGCTGCACTGAAGTTGGTTTACCTGATTTATGCACGGACTTCGATCCCGACATCCAACATTTTTTCCCCTCGATCCCGAGCTTGAGCGGACCATCCAACAAAGGCTTAGGAACAGCTTCGAAGAGAACGAAGAAGAATTCGAGAACGAAGCACCAATGGCGGAACAACTCAAAAACCAGCAACCAACTGCACGAGTACCAATGAAGCAGTCCTTCATTCCACGGAACCTTGATCAACCATCATGTATCGCTTATCAACCGGAGGCGGAAGGCAGCTATTACATATCTCCGTAAATCTTGAGTGCCTTGACTCACTTTAGGGGTACACCTAATGAGGATCCACACTTGCGCCTTCGGGAGTTTTTCGACCTTTGCAAGTTCCAGCACATCCGAGGACTAGACCAAGAAAAAATAAGGTTAATTCTGTTCCTCTTTTCCTTAAAAGATAATGCTAAACTGTGGTACAATTCTTTGCCTGTAGTTTCTATCCATACTTGGGAGGAGTTAGTTAGAAAATTCTTAAGGAAGTTTTTTTCTGCCCAAAAAACGAGGCAAATGAGGAAGGAGTTCTAGTCTTTCCAACAAAAGGATGGAGACCTCTTCTTCGAAGCATGGGGACACTTCAACGAACTGCTACTCAAATGCCCACATCACAACCTGCCTCAAGATGATCTGGTACAAGCTTTTTATGAAGGTTTGAATGATACTAACAAAAGTATTGTTGATTCAGGTTATGGAGGAGTTTTGATGGAGAAAAGCAGTGAAGAAGCGATGGAGCTCTTCGAAACCCTAAGCGAACACACTCAGCAGTTCTCCTCTCGAGGTAGACATATAACCAAGGGTAAGGGTGTGTATGAGGTAAATCTGAATGGAGGATCTTCCCTTCAAATAGCTGCTGTGGAAAGGAAACTAGACTTATTGGTAAAAGTCATGGCTGCTCAAAATGCCTCATCTAGCCTACTAGCTACCCCACTCCAGGTATGTGCAATATGTTCCCAATTTGACCATAATACTGAGACTTGTCCTTTGTATTCATCTGCAGATATGGAACAAGCAAATTATGTGGGACCTAACAACTATCCGCCGAAGAACAACCCTTACGCAACCACATACAACCCTGGATGACGGAATCACCCGAATTTCTCATAGAGCAACAATCAGAACTGTCAAGGGCAGCACAGAAACTTCCAACCAGTAGCCCAATATGTTCCTAAGCCAAAGAAAAGTGACCTCGAGAGTCTTGTGAGGCAATTAAAAACTCAACAACAACAATTGATAACCTCACAAAGTCAGTTCATGGAAGAAACAAGGAAATTTCATATTGAAATGAGACAAACCACAGCGAAACATGATCAAGCCATTCAAGGATTAAAGGTACAAATGGGGCAATTGGCCAAGGAACTGAGCAGTAGAAAGCAAGGTGAGTTTCCCGCCCAATCAGTGCCTATCCAAAGAGGACACCACCAATTGAATGCTGTGACAACCTTGAGAAATAGAAAGGTGATAAGGTCCGAAGAATCTGCAACAGAATCCAAAGAGAAACCATCAGCGTCAAGGGTAAGTGAAACGGAGACGGTGAATGCTCCACCCTTCCCGTAAAGGTTAGTAAAACAAAAGAAATACAATAAACTGATTGATATTTTTGAAACCTTGCGGAAAGTAAAGATTAATATTCCATTGTTAGATGCCATTAAACAAATTCCTGTATATGCTAAATTTCTGAAAGATTATTGCATTAACAAAAGGAAGTTCCAAGAGCATGAGACGGTAGCCTTAACCGAAGAGGTAAATGCTGTGTTTTTAAGAAAATTACCACTTAAACTAAAAGATCCGGGTAGTTTTACTATTCTTTGTAGGCTAGGTGACCAGCTGTTCGAGCATGCACTATTGGATCTAGGAGCGAGTGTCAATCTGTTGTCATACAGTGTACACGAGATACTAGGTTTGGGAGAGCTTCAACCAACCTCCATAACTTTGCAATTGGCTGACAGAAGCATCAAATGACCGAGAGGTATCCTTGAAGATGTGTTAGTAAAAGTAGGTAAATTCATTATACTTGCTGATTTTATAGTATTAGATATGGAAGAATATACTATGCCATTACCTCTCTCCATCATCCTAGGACGCCCCTTTATGATAACTGCTGACACTAATATTAGTGTAAAAAGGGGCATTGTCGCTATGAAAGTAAATAATGAGGAGATGGAATTTAAAATATTTAATACATTAAAATCAACTAATGATGATAATGAATATTCTAATGTGAGCTTCATGTAAGGTGTTGTTGAGAAAGTTTCTCAGGTCCATCACACTGTTCAATCGGAGACCATCCCCAACTATGAGGACACAAGATTAGAAATTAGGCCGGAGGATGACGATATAATTAAAGACATCAATAGAACTATGCACCCTATCAAGAACGCATCACAGTCTCCAAGTAAGTATATCCTAAAGTTGAAAATCCTGAACTTACTAATATGGCTTTTCCTTATTTTATTATCCAGGCACCAAGATTGAAAATACCACAGCTATCAAGAGCACTTGAACCACCTGATGTGGGCTATAAGTGCCCCCTTCAACGGGAGTAGCACTGTATCAAGAGAGCGCTTGATACGTTTCATATTTGCCAGTCATGTAGCTCAAGCCCTTCTATTGAGGTTAGTGGTACTGAGGCCACTAACACATAATAAGGTTATATTGTTCTTGCTTTATCATTCCAGCCTCGGTAAGTTTTTATTTTTGTCCATACACACTGCTTGCAATAGAGCGCACTATTCAATGTGCTCGAGTGCAAGAGTGTTTTCGAGAGCACTCTAGTGCTATCGAGTGCACTCGTGGCAGAAAGTTTAGTAACAAATTTAAAATTTTCATTCACGCTCACTCACTCACCCACTCTTCACATCTCACAGCTTCTCACTCACACTCTCCCGTTTATACACATTTCACCACCACTCTCACCTCGCCCCATCACCACGATCATCCACCATTACTGCTGTCATCAACCTGCATGACCATCATCCACCATCACCACCGTCACCAACCATCACCGCCGCATACCCCTCCCCATTACACATCCCCTCCATTGCACAAGATATCCATTTTTCTTGTTTACACGCACAGATTTTCACGTTTTAGTTTAAACTTTTAGTATATATGACTTATCTTGTGCATGATTGGGTGTTGTTCTATCTACGGGAGGTTAGGAACAAATTCACATCCACAAAACCATAGCTTGGTCTTTTGTCACACATAATCTGTTCGAGGAAAAGCCTGACTGTGTGCGATCGAGCGCAAGTCAATTGTGATCGAGGGCAAGATCCAAGTGCGATCGAGTGCATGTTTCCGCGATCGAGTGCAATTCTGGCAGAACCTAGTATCAACATGTCCAAATCATCTGCCTCCACTTCCCGTGCTTCAAACAGCCGTGCCCAGTCATCCCGACCAAGCTTCGAGCAACGTGAGCTATTGTTAGAAATCACGTTCAGCATCAACAAGGTCTTCAAACACATGGACGCCACTCAATGGGCCATCCAAGCATTTAGACATCGAGGGTTGAAGAGGCTTTTCAAGCCGGTTTGCTCGACTGCATACACCCAGCTCGTAGTTCAGTTCTATGCGGGCCTATCCTTTGACTGCAGCAGACCAGGCGTGATGACATCTTCCGTCCAGAACACATCCGTAGAGGTGACTAATGCCGACATAGCCATTATTCTTCACTACTGTGATGAGTCCCTTCCGAAGGACACCGATATCGAAGAGCAGCCGGACTCTTTTGACTTATCCACGATTATTGAGGATATGTGCGCTGGTCAATATGCCGATAGACACAACAACGCAGCAAGTCGATCAAAGTTGTCTCCACGCCTTTAACTCGTAGATACCATAATTCAGCGTAACATATGCTCATTAGGGCATAAGACACAGTAGCGAGACCAATTTCTACAAACCTTGTATGCCTTCCACAGAGGCCACTGGTACTCCATCCCAGCTGTTATTTGGAGCCAGCTGCATAAATTCTGGGATCACATTCATGGCCGTCAGACCACCACGGCCAATGCATGGGGCCTCCCTTTCCCATTCTTACTTTCCTACATACTCAAGAAAAATGGGATTAAGGGGACCACCAGTGACGGACCAGTAAGAGAGCATCCCTTCTTTGAAAAAGCTCAGTTGACACAGAGCTTGTCACACATGCCTCAAGGACTTCAGGCGCCTGCACCTCTTACTGATAGGGTTGAGGAGGATCACATGGAGACAGAGACCCCTGCGGTTAGTCCATTACGAGAGGAAAACCACCCAGACATGGACCTATTGAGTCCCAGCACTTTCTCGTCGAGTTGTCCTCCTTCCGAGGTGAGGTTTCTGCAGCTACATCCCTAGTACACCAGCGCATAGATAGTTTGGAGGCACGGTTTGCATGCCAGGAGGCGATGCTATAGGCTATCCTCGATCGCCTGTCCCCTGCCCCCAGTACCTCTTCGACTGCACTACCGGATGACCAGCAGTGAGAGGATATCCCGTCTAGCTGAAGACATTAAACTTAGCCTTCATGGGAGGCACCCCAAAGCATATCCTTTTTAGTATTTTTGTTTTATTATTAGTATTTACTTTTCTATATCTGTTTATTATTACTTGTTTTCCATTTTATGTTTGTTTGTTTTTCTTTTTCAAGGACAGAGTGAGTGCATCCAGTTGAAGTTTAGGGGCATGCTATGAGCCATGCCAGCCATATAGTTCTCCATCTCCCAGGTCAGCTCCTACCATGCTATTCACATATTGAGGACAATGTGCAATTTAAGTTTGGGGGTATGGGGACACACTCACACACTCACTATGTCCCATTTTTGTTGTTGTTTTTATAGATAAACGCATGTTCATTCTGTTTCAAAAATTTTGAGTGATCTTAACATACGATATGATTTGACTTCATAAGTGAGCTTCACAGCTTGAACATATAGGTCAATAATTAAGTTTTGAACCTAGATCACTTCCTTTTAGGCATTTAAGGATTCACAAGTTTGACCTAAACGATCATGAGCACATTAGCACATAATTGTGTGGGGTATGACATGTAATTTTGATCGGTATGTTTCTTTTGCTTGACTGTGAACCAGATGACCTATTAGATTAACATTTTGGCATAAGAAAATAGAAAAAGATTGTTATTGCTAAAAAAGAAAAATGCTCCTAATGATCAACAAAACAAACTTTCCACTGAGTAACTGGCCCTCTTGCCTCAGTAAGCAGTGAGTGTCACATCAAAAGATGGAAAAAAATTTTGCTCACAAAAGATCATTAGAAAGAACTTTTCACTGAGTAGCTGGCCCTCTTGCCTCAGTAAGCAGTGAGTGTCACATCAAAAGGTGGAAATTCTGATTGGTAGCATTGAGACCAGTTAGTTTTGTAGCCTTTTTGACTTGAGTTAGTAAGTCCTTAGGGGTGTCTTTACACCTAATGCCCTAAAACCATCTGGTTTGGGTGTCATTGGCTAAACACTCGTTACATGAGTCAAATAGAAAGTTTAAGGGAACTAACTTGGAAAAAATCTCACAAATAAAAGAAAAGAATGAAATCTATGCCATCTTTGTTGATTCTAATAGAAAATTTGGTGAATCTTGAGTCATCGAAACACTACACGTTAGAATTATTTGGAAACCTAATCTTTTATGTGCTAGTTCACCACACACTAAAGTCTTACTTGTGATGTCTTAAACTGCCTCATGAAAGTGATTTGCGTTCAAAACTCTTATTCATTGCAAAGATATATTTATATTTGTTAAGCTTGCTCATGAATACGCATCATAATTTTGTGTGAAGACCTAAAATTTTTGTGGACATCACGAATATTGGAGCTATCTGTGTGTTGTTATTTTTCATTTTAGTTTTTAGTTCTGTATTGCTAAGGGACTAGCAATATGTAAGTTTAGGGGTGTGATAATTGCTTAAATATTCATATTTAAGCCCCATTATTTACATTTGTTAGGTCCTTAGTTATGTTAATTTAGTCCATTTTACTTCATTTTTGCGTTTCACATGTTTTTATAGGGTTTTGAAGAAAAATAAGCATTTCTGGCACCTAAAGGAAGAAACCTGGAAATCTTGGAGCAGCTTTTGGTTACGGTGCGATCGAGCGCACTGCTGCATGCAATCGAGCGCACATGCGATCGTGCGCACACAAAAAGGATCAAGCGCAGCACTTGCGATCGAGCGCAAGACGCATGCGATCGAGCGCACATGTACGGGCGTGAACAGTAAAATGACAGAACCAGTTTTGGAAATAAAGTAGGTTTTGCGTTTTTGGAAGTTAGGGTTTCCAGAGTCTTCTAGGATTACTCAAGCTCTATAAATACACTTGTAAAACACACACAAAGACATCACTTATTTTATCTTTCACATTCGCTCGGAGTTGTAAGCTTTGGAGAGGATTGACAACCCGTCTCCACAGTATTATTCGGGTTTTATAGTTTATGTTTAGTTTATATTATAATGTTTATCTTAAACATCATGTGTAACTAACTCTTTATAGGGCTCGATTGAAGCCCTAGTTATGCTTTCCCATATATACATTCATTGATTTCTTTGCAATATCCTTGATTATGATGCTTAACTTGATTAATACCTGTGTTTATTTACATCCCTCATATGTATATGTCTGATCAATATGTGCATGTGGTATGAATTAGTTAGTTAGACCAATTTGGATGACCAAGTCCTGGGCCTAACAATAGTAACAAAAGATATCCACACCAGATTCTTCGATTAATCAACATGGTAAACCAAGAGTAGATACCATGCCCTAGGTCTCATGTGGTTGTCAATTTCCATAAATCTTATGCTTTCTTAAGGAACAACTCAATAGATACCATGTTGAATCCCTTAAGAAAGAAAAGAGCTAGAGTAGATATCATGCCTAACTTGGTGCTTAGGGAAATCAATAGCTTAAGGAGTAGATACCATGCCCTTAGGTTGACAACCATTAGGTAATCATGAGAAGGCTAGTGTATTGACATGTTACTCATTGGGAAAGTATGACTAGAGGTGGATATCAAAGCTCTATGCTCTTATTACTGTTAAATCACACTCAATTGTTTTTCAACTTCTTTTACTAAGAAACTGATTCTAAAACCGAAATTCACCAATCCCTGTGGAGATGATCTTGTATTCGCACAGTATACTACTGTTGACCTTGTGCACTTGAAAGTAAAACAAGTTCGATTATTTACTCATTAATTTAGGTAGATAATCGTACAACACTCCATGCCTCATACCCAGGATCAGCTCACAAAACTCAGCAGTGATGTCTTTATATGCACAGTGATGGGTAATTCCATGCGTTCTCTTGGTATCATGGAAAACAAAGAAATCCTCGTGAACATTATTGCTTTGGGAATACTTGTTATTACTCTTATCATCAATATCTGCATCCAATTAGGTACTGGTGTCATTTACATTTTCTGGCAAGAACATGCTTTTATCATGTTTCTCATACTAGTTATGCCTGTGATCTTAAGCTTTTCGACTTTAATTGTTCCAACCACAAAGCATTATTTAGAGCTTAAGTACAAGAAAAAGTATAAATAAGCCATGAAAGGAGGCCTAAATGAAACTGACAAAATAGGGATCAAGAAACTTAAAGACGACCTAATAAAATATTAGATGATGGCTCATACCTGCAGCCCTCAGTTTGTTATGGGCCATGCAGTAACATGCACTGCCTCAGGTGCATTCTGTCTCCTAAGTGCTCTCACTTTAGCAGAAGCCATGCTTAGATCTTACTTGATGCCTAGGTCATTCAAATTTTGCAGTAGGGAATATGATTATAAATGGTCGGCCACTTTAGTTCTTGTAACACAGACTATTGCAGTAGGAGTGGGTACCATCACCCCAGCAATTAGATGGTTCATCACCATAAATTTTAGGTGCCCGATAAGAGGGAAGAAAATCTGTAGAAAAGAATTTAAAGTAGAACACTATTGGATCCAGAGCCTGGTAGAAATAAAAGTCTCCACTAAGTATACAAGTGATAGGTGCTTAAATATTCATATTTAAGCCCCTTTATTTACATTTGTTAAGTCCTTAGTTATGTTAATTTAGTCCATTTTACTTCATTTCTGTGTTTCACATGTTTTTATGGGTCTTGGATAAAAAGAAACATTTTTGGCACCTAAAGGAACAAATCTGGAAATCCTGGAGTAGCTACTGCCAAAAGTGCGATCGAGCGCATTATTGAGCGCGATCGAGCGCAGCCTTGCGATCGAGCGCAAAACGCATACGATCGAGCGCACATGTACGGGTGTGAACAGTAAAACGGCAGAACCAGTTTTGGAAATAGATGAGGTTTTACGTTTTTGGAAGTTAGGGTTTCCAGAGCCTTCTAGAATTACTCAAGCCCTATAAATACACTTGTAAAACACACACAAAGACATCACTTCTTTTATCTTTTGCTTAACTCAGAATTGTAATCTTTGGAGAGGATTGACAACCCATCTCCACAGTATTCTTCGGGTTTTATAGTTTATGCTATGATATTTATCTTAGACAGCATGTGTAACTAACTCTTTATAGGGCTCGATTAAAACCCTAGTTATGCTTTCCCATATATATATTCATTGATTATCTTTGCAATAGCCTTGATTATGATGCTTAACTTGATTAATACCTGTGTTTATTTACGTTCCTCATATGTGTATGTCTGATTAATATGTGCATGTGGTATGGATTAGTTAGTTAGACCAATTTGGATGACCGAGTCCTGGGCCTAACAATAGTAACAAAAGATATCTACACCGAATTCTTGGATTAATCAACATGGGAAACCGGGAGTAGATACCATGCCCTAGGTCTCATGTGGTTGTCGATTTCCAGAAATCTTATGCTTTCTTAAGGAACAACTCAGTAGATACCATGCTGAATCCCTTAAAAAAATAAAAGAGTTAGAGTAGATACCATGCCTAACTCGTTGCTTAGGGAAATCAATAGCTTAAGGAGTAGATACCATGCCCTTAGGTTGACAACCATTAGGTATTCATAGGAAGGCTAGTGCATTGACCTATTACTTATTGGGAAAGTATGACTAGTGGTGGATATCAAAGCCATATGTCTTATTATTATTAATTCACATTCAAACAGTTATATTGATCTTCTTTTATTAAGAAACTGATTTTAAAACGAAATTCACCAATCCCTGTGGAAATGATCTCACACTTGCACACTATGCTACTTTGACCTTGTGCACTTGCAAGTAAAACTGTACGGTTATTTACTTATTTATTTAGGTAGATAAACATGAAACAAGTTTTTGGCGCCGTTGCCAGGGATTGCGCTAAATTTTTTTTTAGAATTATTTTTTTTAGTAATTTTATTTTATTTTATCAAAAATCTAAAAATTCTAAGTTTATGTTTTTCACTTTTATTTTGCTTCGATCAATAACCTAATTTATTTCCTTTTCGTTTTCTGTTTCAGGCACTTTAGCAGAACTCTCTGTAACACTTCAGATCGAGCGGACTACCTTGTGCGATCGAGTGCCATACTGTGCGATCGAGCACAATACTGTGAGATCGAGCGCATTTGAGGTTGAGGCTACCCGAGCAGCAGTGTTAAAGTACTGCATTGAAGATGTTTTTACTGATTCATGCAAGGGCTTAGATCTAGGAACCCTACCATCGTTCCACTAGACATAAAGATTGAGCTGACCATTCGACAGAGGCTTAGAAACAATTTTGAGGGGACGAAGAAGAATTCGAGAACGAAACACCAATGGCTGAACAGATCGAAAATCAGCAACCTCTTGAGAGAAGGTTGATGAAGCAATCCTTCATCCCAAGGAACATTGACCAGCCGTCATGCATTGCGTATCAACCTGAGGCAAAAAGGCAACTACTATATATCCCCACAGATACTCAGTGCACTGACTCACTTTAGGGGTACACCTAATGCGGACCCACACTTGCACCTTCGGGAGTTCTTCGATCTTTGCAAATTCCAGCACATCTAAGGCCTAGACCAAAAAGGAATCAGGTTAATTCTTTTCCCTTTTTCCTTAAAAGATAATGTTAAACTATGGTACAATTCATTGCCTGTAGTTTCTATCCACACTTGGGATCAGTTGGCCAGCAAGTTCCTAAGAAAGTTTTTCCCAGCTCAAAAGACGAGACAAATGAGGAAAAAGATTCAATCTTTCTAACAAAGAGATGAAGACCTTTTCTTTGAAGCATGGGGACACTTTATTGAGCTGCTTCACAAATGTCCACATGATAACCTACCTCAAGATGAGTTAGTATTGGCCTTTTACAAAGGTCTAAATGACATGAATAAAGGTATTGCTGATTCAGGTTGTGGAGGTGTGCTGATGGAGAAAAGCGGTGAAGAAGCCATGGAGCTGTTTGAGGTATTGAGTGAGCACACCCAACAATTCTCATCTAGAGGGAGACAAGGAGTAAAGAGCAAGGGCATGTATGAAGTTAACTTAATTGGTGGAATTCCAACTCAGATAGCTGCTATGGAGAGGAAGCTAGATATGCTTGTAAACGCCATGACTGCTTAGAATGCCTCACCGAGTCCATAAGCCATAAAACGCCAGGTATGTGCTTTATGTTCTCAATTTGATCACACTACTGAGACTTGCCATTTATATTCATCTACAGATCCCGAGCAAGTGAACTGTGTGGGACCAAACAGTGCATATGCAAATACCTATAATCCTGGATGGCGGAATCACCCAAACCTTTCATGAAGCAGCAATCAAAATACCCTGAACCTCCAAGGGCAACAAAGGAACTTCCACCAAGCAGCCTAACCAGTTCAAGAGTCAAATACAAGTAACCTAGAGAGTATGATAAGGCAACTGATAACGTCATAAGAACAATTTATAGCAGATAGAAGGCAAATTCAAACTGAGCAAAGACAAACAATCGCAAAGCACGAGCAAACAATCCAAAGACTAGAAGTTCAAATGGGGTAAATGGCTAAAGATTTAAGTGCAAGAAGGCAAGGTGAGCTTCCTACCCAACCAATACCTAATCTGATAGGACATCAGCAACTAAAGGCCATGACAACTCTCAGAAATGGTAAGGTCATGGGAGTTAATGAGCCAACACAAGCATTTCCTGCTAAGCCATCCACATCTAAGATAAGTGAAATGGAGAAGTGGAATGCACCACCCTTCCCTCAAAGGTTAGTAAAGCCAAAGAAAGATAAATTGTTTGATATTTTTGAAACTTTGAGAAAAGTATAAATTAACATTCCCTTATTAGATGCAATTAAACAAATTCCTGCTTATGCTAAATTTTTAAAAGAGTGTTGCACTAATAAAAGAAATTTTCAAGAGCATGAAATAGTGGCTCTAACTGAAGAGGTAAGTGCGGTATTATTAAGAAAACTACCACCAAAGCTACAAGATCCTGGTAGTTTTACCATTCCCTGCAGGATAGGTGACCAGTTTTTTGAGCGTGCACTATTGGATTTAGGAGCAAGTGTAAATTTGCTACCATATACAGTAGTTGAAAAACTAGGTTTGAGGGAGCTTCAACCAACCTCCATCACTTTGCAATTGGCAGATAGAAGCACCAAAAGACCTAGAGGTATACTTGAGGATGTCTTGGTAAAGGTCGGTGAGTTTATCTTGTCTGCTGACTTCATTGTGTTAGATATAGAAGAATGTCTTATGCCCTTACCTCTGCCCATCATCTTAGGAAGACCCTTTATGAGAACTGCTGATACAATAATTACTGTGAAAAAGGGTATTGTAAATATGATGGTAAATGGTGAGACAATAGAATTTAAGATATTTGATGCGTTAAAATTACCCCAAGATGATAATGATGATGAATGTTTTAATGAATGTATGATGCAAAGCGTTGTCGAGCAAATTTTTTAGGTCCAGCACACTGATCCATTGGAGGCCACCCTCACCCACAACATCACAAGTTCGGATATGGTGCCTAAGCCAAAATCTGAAGATATTACAGACGACATCATTGAAGCTGTGCACCTCCTTGAAGGCTCTCCAAAGCATCCAAGTAAGTTCACTCCTCTGTTTGAAACTTTTGAGCGTACTAATACTACTTTTCTCTCATCTATTATCCAAGCACCAAACTTGGAATTGCCGCAGTTGCCTGTAAGAAAACAGACATTCACGGTACATGGACACAAAGTCACACCATACTCGAAAATTACAGTGCAATCAATAGATAAAGATTTAGTGCCCCAGACTGTCCAGTATGTAGCAGCAACAAAAGCACCTGAGCCACATGCAGTGGACTTTAAGTACGCCCTGCCGAAAGACTAAATGTTGAAGCTACTATAGAGAGCGCTTGAGCAGTCCAGACTTTGATAAACGTGTAGCTCAAGCGCTTCTATTAAGGTCAGTGGCACTGAGGCCACTGAGTACGTACTTTCTGCCACAAGTGCGATCGAGCGCACATTGGACAACAACTTGCTAGGATGCCTAAACTGTCAAGGACAACAACCTCCACCTCCAGCACCCGGTACCTCTTCGACTGCACCACCTGGCGATCAACAGAGAGAGGATACCCCATCTGGCTGAAAACATTAAACTTAGCGCTCATGGGAGGCACCCCAAAGCATATCTTTTTTAGTATTTCATTTTATTTTATTATTAGTATTTACTTTTCTATAGTTGTTTATTATTACTTGTTTTTCATTTTATGTTTGTTTACCTTTTTTTTTCAAGGACAGAGTGAGTGCATCCAGTTGAAGTTTGGGGGCGTGCTACGAGCCATGCCAGCCATATAGTTCTCCATCTCCCAAGTCAGCTCCTTCCATGCTATTCACACATTGGGGACAATGTACAATTTAAGTTTGGGGATATGGGGACACACTCACACACACACTATGTCCCTTTTTTTTTATAGATAAATGCATGTTCATTCTGTTCCAAAAATGTTGGGTGATCTAAACAAATAATATGATTTGACTTTATAAGTGAGCTTAAAACTTTGAACATATAGGCCAATAATTAAGTTTTGAACATAGATCACTTACTTTTAGGCATTTAAGGATTCACAAGTTTGACATGAACTAACACGAGCACATTAGCACATAGTTGTGTAAGGTATGAAATTTAATTTTGATCTGCATGTTTCTTTTGCTCGACTGTGAACCAGATGACCTATTAGATTAACACTTTGGCATAATAAAAAAAGAAAAAGAGATTGTTATTGCTCAAAAAGAAAAGTGCTCCTAATGATCAGTAAACTAACTTTCCACTGAGTAACTGGCCCTATTGCCTCAGTAAGCAGTGAGTGTCACGTCAAAAGATGGAAATTCTGATTGGTAGCATTAAGACCTATTAAGTTTCATAGCCTTTTTTACTCGAGTTAGTAAGTCCTTAAGGATGTCTTTACACCTAATACCCTAAGACCATCTGGTTTGGGAGTCATTGGCTAAACACTCGCTACATGAGTCAAATAGAAAGCTTAAGGGAACTAAGTTGGTAAAAATCTCACAAAGAAAAGAAAAAAAGAAAAACCATGTCATTTTTGTTGATTCTAATAGGAAATTTGGTGAATCTTGAGTCATCGAAACACTACACATTAGAATTATTTGGAAACCTAATCTTTTATGTGCTAGTTCACCACACACTAAGGTCAAACTTGTGATGTCTTAAACTGCCTCATGAAAGAGATTTGCGTTCAAAACTCTTATTCATTGCAAAGATATGTTTATATTTATTAAGATTGCTCATGAATGCACATCACAATTTTGTGTGAAGACCTAAAACTTTTGTGGACACTATGAATATTGGATCTATCTGTGTGTCGTTATTTTTCATTTTAGTTTTTAGTTTTATATTGCTAAGGGACTAGCAATATATAAGTTTGGGGGTGTGATAGGTGCTTAAATATTCATATTTAAGCCCCCTTATTTACATTTGTTAAGTCCTTAGTTATGTTAATTTTGTTCATTTTACTTCATTTCTGTGTTTCACACGTTTTTATAGGGTCTTGGATAAAAAGAAACATTTTTGGCACCTAAAGGAAGAAATCTGGAAATCCTGGAGCAGCTACTGCCAAAAGTGCGATCGAGCGCACTATTGGGAGCGATCGAGCTCAGCCTTGCGATCGAGCGCACATGTACGGGTGTGAACAGCAAAACGGTAGAACCAGTTTTGGAAATAGAGGAGGTTTTACGTTTTTGGAAGTTAGGGTTTCCAAAGCCTTCTAGGATTACTTAAGCCCTATAAATACACCTGTAAAACACACACAAAGACATGACTTCTTTTATCTTTTGCTTAACTCAGAATTGTAAGCTTTGGAGAGGATTGATAACCCGTCTCTATAGTATTCTTCGGGTTTTATAGTTTATGTTTAGTTTATGCTATGATGTTTATCTTAGATAGCATGTGTAACTAACTCTTTATAGGGCTCGATTGAAACCCTAGTTATGCTTTCCCATATATATATTCATTAATTATCTTTGCAATAGCCTTAATTATGATGCTTAACTTGATTAATGTCTATGTTTATTTACATTCCTCATATGTGTATGTCTGATCAATATATGCATGCGGTATGGATTAGTTAGTTAGACCAATTTGGATGACCGATTCTTGGGCCTAACAATAGTAACAAAAAGATATCTACATCGGATTCTTTGATTAATCAACATGGAAAACCAGGAGTAGATACCATGCCCTAGGTCTCATGTGGTTATCGATTTCCATAAATCTTATGCTTTCTTAAGGAACAACTCAGTAGATACCATGCTGAATCCCTTAAAAAAATAAGAAAAGAGTTAGAGTAGATACCATGCCAAACTCGTTGCTTAGGGAAATCAATAGCTTAAGGAGTAGATATCATGCCCTTAGGATGACAACCATTAGGTATTCATAGGAAGGCTAGTACATTGAACTATTATTTATTGGGAAAGTATGACTAGTGGTGGATATCAAAGCCCTATGTCTCATTATTATTAATTCACATTCAAACAGTTATATTGATCTTCTTTTATTAAGAAACTGATTCTAAAACGAAATTCACCAATACCTGTGGAAATGATCTCGCACTTGTACACTATGCTACCATTGACCTTGTGCACTTGCAAGTAAAACGATACGGTTATTTACTTATTTATTTAGGTAGATAAACGCGAAACAACGAGTCCAAGATCGCCACCTCAGGAAACTAGCTCATGTTACAAGAAATCTAATTCTAGATTTGTGTATGTCAATGCAGTCTGGTATTGTGCTGGTGAGCAAAGTGATTTAGTTAATTTTAGTATATTATGTAGGCAGCATCTTGGCATGATGTAACTTCTACAAAGAGTTGAAGAAATTCAAACCCATAAACAGTGTTTCAAGCATTGACATGGGGCCAGAGTCACATCCTAGAACAAAGCTGGACCTTAGTCATTTTGTTTTGCATCTTGAAGGTGAAGATGAATAGGTTGACTTGTTGATGAAGAAGAACTGTGAAGCTACTGATCATTGGATGTAGATTGGGAAAAGAAAACGACCAAAGAATCTCCTAAAGCTGTTGGAAAAATCAATAGTTTCAGGAGGATTCCGGGGGACTATAGAGTTTGACAGTGACAATGTTCCTTCTCTAGATTCTGAAGAACCATCAAATTGTTGGGCTCTCCTAGTGGCAACACTAATAAGCATTGCATGGATTTAATTAATTATTATCAAGACATGTTACTTTATGTTTGGTTTCGTTCAACAAGTCAGTCCGAACAGGATGTGGGACAAGAACTTCTCTAAGTTATGGAGGTTATTAAGAGTCCTAATTAGGTTTCCTATTATGTGTCATAGTAGGTTTGGCTCGAGAAGAGGGGGAAACAGAGAGAGATACCCTCAAGCTTAGCTATATCATGATTAACTCGATCAAAGCCAAAAGGTTTGGCAAGCGGAAGGGGCACATGTTTACAGACATCATGGTGGCTGGCACCAAGGTTAGTGCTTTTGTAGACACTGGGGCTTCCGATCTCTTTATGTCCGAGGAAATGTCCAAGAGATTAAGCCTTAAGGTGGAGAAATGTAATGTTTGGATCAAGATAGCCATTTCTAAAGAAGTTCCGACAACAGGTGTAGCACAAGGGGTGGAGCTACAACTAGGAGATTGGAAAGGCAAGGAAACTTGATAAGTGCTTAAATAGTCATATTTAAGCCCCTTAATTTACACTTGTTAGACTCTTTACTTATCTATTTTAGTATATTATACTTCACTTTTGTGTTTTGTGTGTTTTTCACATGTTTTGGACAAAAAAATAACAAAATAGAGCTTTTAGAAGCAAAAGTCAAGTTCTGCCCTCCAGTAAAGTGCGCTCGAGTGCGTCTCCCTTAAGATCGAGCGCACAAGCACACGAGCGCACTTAAAGAAGGCTCGAGTGCACACATGCGATTGAGTGCATCCCGCATACGCTCGAGTGTAATTACTCCAGAGGTGGCAAAGCCAGAATTGGATAGAAGTCTTCCGACTCCAAAAAGGAATTAGGGTTTTGGGACACTATAAAGACCTTATAAATAGTCCTGTAAAAACACATAACACACACTTTTTGTTCTAGACTCGAAATAGAGAGCTTAGAAGAGGAATTAACAACTCATATAGGGCTCGATTGAAGCCCTAGTTATGCTTTACCACATATTTATTCATTGATTATCTTTGTTATAGCCTTGTTAGAGTATTTAACTTGATTAATACTTGTTTATATTTATATTCCTCATATGTATGTGCCTGATCAACGTATGCATGTGGTATGGATAGGTTAGTTGAATCAATTTGGATGACCAAGTCATAGGTTAGACATTAATAACAAAGGATATCCACACCGGATTCCCGGGTTAATCAATATGGGAAACCAGGAGCGAACCAAGCCCTAGGTCCCATGTGGCTGTCGATCTCCACAACCCTTATACTCTTTTAAGGAACAACTCAATATACACCCATGCTGAATCCCTTAAGAGAGAAAAGAGTTAGAGTATACACCATGCCTAACTCGTTGCATAGGGAGATCAATAGCCTAAGGTGTGGACCAAGCCCTTAGGTTGGCAACCATTAGATATTCATGATAAAGCTAGAGCATTGAAACCTTAGTTAGTGGGAAAGTATAATTAGTGGTGGATATCGTAGCCCTATGTTCTCATTATTGTTATTCACTTACAATCAAACTACTATTTCTCTTTTTAACTTAAAGAAACTAATTCTAAATAAAAATTCACCAATCTCTATGGAAATGATCTCGCACTTGCACACTATGCTACAATAGACCTTGTGCACTTGCAAGTAAAACTAGAACGGTTATTTGCCTAATTATTTAAGTAGATAATCGCTCCAACAAGTTTTCGGCGCTGTTGTCGGGGATTGCGCTAAATTTCTTTTAGAATTAAGTTCTCATTTAGTTACCATTATTTCTTATTCTATTCTTATTTATTTCATTTCACTAACAACCCTAATCAAATTATTTTTTCTGTTTCAGGTGCTCCAAGAAGCTTTCTGTACCACTTGCGATCGAGTGCACTCTCTTGTGCGATCGAGCGCAATTGAGGCAGAGAGTAATCCGAGCAGCAGTGTTTAAACTACTGCACTCACATCACTGCCACTGATTCATGCATTCTTTCCTTTTGATCCCAAGCTTGAGAAGTCTATCCGACAAAGGTATAGGGAAAACCCGGAAGAAGTATGAGAAGGAAGTGAGGAAGAGACACACCAATGGCAGAACAAATAGCTGAACAGAAACCACCTGAGCGGAGGCCGATGAAGCAATCCTTCATCCCGCAGAACCTCGAACAACCTTCATGCATTGCGTATCAGCCTAAGGCGGAAGGAAATTATTACATATCCCTGCAGATACTCAGTGCACTGACTCATTTTATGGGTACACCTAGTGAGGATCCATATCTGCACCTTCGAGAGTTCTTCGACCTCTGCAAATTCCAGCACATCCGAGGTTTAGACCAAGAAGGAATAAGGTTTATTCTTTTCCTTTTTTCTTTGAAAGATAATGCTAAATTATGGTATAATTCTTTGCCTGCAGTGTCTATCCACACTTGGGAGGAGTTGGAGAGCAAGTTTCTAAAGAAGTTCTTCCCAGCCCAGAAGACAAGGCAAATGAGGAAAGAAATACAATCCTTCCAATAGAAGGATGGAGATCTGTTCTTCAAGGCATGGGGACACTTCAACGAGCTACTACTCAAGTGACCACACGACAACCTACCCCAAGATGAACTGGTACAAGCCTTTTAAGAAGGTTTAAGTGATTCTAACAAAAATATTGTTGATTCAGGTTGTGGAGGAGTGCTGATGGAAAAGAGCAGCGAAGAGGCAATGAAACTTTTTGAAACCCTGAGCGAGCACATGCAACAGTTCTCCTCTCGAGGTAGACACATAACCAAAAATAAAGGTATGTATAAGGTAAGCTTAAACGGAGGATCATCTCCTCAAATGATTGTTGTGGAAAGAAAACTTGACCTATTAGTGAAAGCCATAGCCGCTCAGAACACCTTAGCTAACCCATCAGCTGCACCACTATAGGTATGTGCCATCTGCTCACAGTTTGATCATAATACTGATATATGTCCTTTATATTCTGCAGATCATGAGCAAGCCAACTTTGTGGGACTGAACAATTATCCACCAACGAACAATCCCTATGCCAACACATACAACCCTAGATGGCGGAATCACCCGAACTTCTCGTGGAGCAACAACCAAAATAGTCAAGGGCAGCAAAGGAATTTCTAACCAGCAGCCCAATCTGCTCCTGAACCCATTAAAAATGACCTTGGAAGTCTTGTGAGCCAACTAGCGACTCAACAATAACAAATCCTGAATAAACATGAACAATTCATGGAAGAATTAAGGCAATTTCGGACTGAAATGAGGCAAATCACTACCAAGCACGATCAAGCCATTCAAGGACTAGAGGTACAAATGGGACAGTTGGCCAAGGAATTGAGTACCAGAAAGCAAGGCGAGCTCCTGGCCCAGCCATTACCTAACCCAAGAGGACACTAGCAGCTTAATGCCATAACGACCTTAAGAAGTAGAAAAGCCATCAATACCAACGAGCCTACACAAGCATCTCCAGACCAAACCTCTACATCTAAGGTAAAGGAGATAAAAAAGGTAAATACACCTCCACCTTTTCCTCAAAGGTTGGTGAAGCCTAAAAAAGAAACTAAAATTATTAACATATTTGAAACCTTGAAAAAAGTAGAAATAAATATTCCTTTTTAGAGGCAATAAAACAACTACTTGCTTATGCTAAGTTTTTAAAAGATTATTGCACTAACAAACAGAAGTTTCAGGAGCATGAGACGGTAGCCTTAACTGAAAAGGTGAGTGTTGTATTATTGAGAAAGTTACCACCTAAACTAAAAGATCCTGGTAGCTTCACTATTCCTTGCAGGCTAGGTGACCAGCTTTTTAAGCACGCACTATTGGATCTAGGAGCAAGTGTCAATTTGCTACCTTACAGTGTATTTGAGACACTAGGGTTAGGGGAGCTCCAACCAACCTCCATTACATTACAATTGGCTGACAGAAGCATCAAACGACCAAGAAGTATCCTCGAGGATGTTTTGGTAAGAGTAGGTAAATTTATTTTACCAGTTGATTTTATTGTATTAGACATGAAGGAATGCCATATGCCTGTACCACTCCCTATCATTTTAGGTAGACCATTTATGATCACTGCTGACACAAACATTAATGTAAAAACAGGCATTGTCACAATGAGAGTAAATGATGAAGAGATAGAATTTAAAATCTTTAAAACATTGGACTCCACAAACACTAATGATGAGTGCCATAATGTAAGCTTCATACAAGGTATTGATGAGAAAATTGCTAAGGCCCATTACACAGTTCCATTGGAGACCATTCCCAACCAAGCTGACACGAGATTGGACAGTAGGCCAGAAGAAGATAACGTCATTAAAGATACTCATGGAGTTGTGCACACCATCAAGAACACACCCAAGCGTTCAAGTAAGTATAATCTTCAAGTTAAAAAAACGCACACTTACTAATACAATATCTCCTCCTTTCATTGACCAGATACCAAAATGGGAGACATAGCATCTATCAATGGAATTAGAACCACCGGATGGAGGCCTTCAGGGCCTCCTTCAAAAGACATAGCCTTAAAAGCTACCATAGAGAGCACTTGAGCAAATTCCACTTGCATAACAAAGGGCTCAAGTGCCTCTATCGAGGTTAGTGGTACTGAGGCCACTACACACTGGTATGATTGTATCGTTCCTACTGTTACTTTAATTCATTTCTTTATAATAAACTCTGGTTACTATTAGCAAATTCCCGCTTTGCGATCGAGCGCACACCATATGCGCTCGAGCGCCACCTTGCCCTGTATTGCGCACGAGCGCATTAGCATACGTACCTGCGCATCAGTACGATCGAGAACACTTCTCTATGTGCTCGAGCACACTTGGGGCAAAAGACACATGATGATTTTTAAGCCCATTCAGCTCAGAAACCCATTTCCTCATTCTTGCGCTCAAACGCACTCAAAGCTACGCTCTCTCGCACCCACACCGCTATTTGCCCTAAAAACTCATCCTCCAAACTAACTAACCACCAAAACACCACTCCAACCACCACATTGCTCACTACTCCTCCATTACACTCACCACCCTGCTGCTGTGCACCACTCATCCACAAGAACACGTTCCCTAGATATTTCCCAAATCCAATGTGATATGCCAAACCGATTTTTGTCCATTTAAATGCACACCATCACACACGGTTCTTAAATCATTAAGTTTACACATTTATATATATTATTCTTGTATGTTGATTGGGTAAATTTACAATTTCAGGAGGTGCGAATCACGGGTATACAAATTCTGCAGCTTCTAGTTTTTGGTGCACACAAGGTGTTCGATAAAGTGTCTGACCGAGTGCGATCGAGCGCTAGGCACCAACAATCGAGCGCACTACCCCTCGTGTGATCGAGTGCACAATATCTGCGATCAAGCGCAATTTTGACAGCAACATAGATCCAGATTCTAAAACATGGCCTCCACTTCCCGTGCCTCTAGTAGTCACCATCATTCATCCCGGCCCAGTTTCGAACAACGTGAAATACTATTTGAAACAACATTTAACGTAGAAGAGGACTTCAAGATTTTGGACACCACAAGATGAGCAGTCCAAGAGTTCAAGCACCAGGGTCTCAAGTGGCTATTCAAGTCGGTCTGCTCGACGGCATACACACGCTTTGTGGTCAGTTTTTATGAGAACCTGACCTACGACTGCACCAGGCCATAAATTTTATCCTCCTCAGTCCAGGGCAGGTTCATAGAGTTGACCACCATTGACATAGCCAGCTCTTTACACTGCTGCGATGAGTCCCCACCAGAGGACAGCCACATAGAGGAGCAGCCTGACTCATTCTTTCTCCCACACATCATTGAGGACATATGTGTGGGGCAGTATGCTGACCGCCACAACAATGCGGGGAGCTGGTCGAGGTTGCCTTCCCGTTTATGGTTTGTTGATTCAGTCCTGCAGTGTAACATGTGTCCATTGGGGCACAAGACACAGAGACAATATCAGTTTCTGCAAGCTCTCTACACTTTTCACCAAGGTCACTGGTACTTCATCCCAGCAATCATATGGAGTCAGATTCACAAATTCTGGGATGGAGTGCATAACCGGCAGACGACCACAGCTAATGCTTGGGGCTTTCCTTTCCCTTCTTGCTCAGTCATATCTTCAAGAAGAAAGGGATTAGAGGATCCTTTATAGATGGCCCGGTTAGTGACCATCCCTTCTTTGGGAGAGCACAGTGAAGCCTCAGCTAGTCGCACATGCCCCGAGGACCCCGGGCACAAATGCCAGCCGCCGAGCCTATTGCAAATGACCCGATGGAAGCTGAGCATCCACCGTTGAGCCTTTCATAGGAGGAGGATCAGAAAGACATAGGCTCCATAGAGTATCAACATCTTCTAGACGAGCTGTCTTCCTTCCGTTGTGAGCTGTCCGACATTCGTCGGGAGGATCGTGAGGCAGTCCGTCTGATCTATCAGTGGATTGATGGGTTAGAGGCACAGTTCACACAACAGGAGGCGATGTTACAGGCCATCCTTGCGTGTTTACCTCCTACACCCGGTACCTCTTCGACTGCACCCACAAATGATCAACCGTGAGGAGATACCCCGTCTGGCTGAAGATATTAAACTTAGCGCTCATGGGAGGTACCCCAGATATATCCTTTTTATTTTTTTTAGTATTTCTCTTTTAGTTATTGATGAGAGTCATAAAATGCATCTAAACAATACTTAATTGTTAACATTTTAGGGTTGATCTTGGTCGTAATCGCACTTTTACATGTTGATAACTCTAAAGTGATATTCATAAATCATTGACTTAATTCGATGCATTTTCAGGTGCTTTGAGTACAAAAGAGATAATAAAGCGATCCATGTTTAAAGCACCAAAAGATCTTGGGTGTCGGTGCTCGTTTTTGTCTAAGGTTTAGACGTGTCCAAACATGATTCAAAGATGGTTAAACTCTAAACTAAGGCTGGAGTAATAAAGTAAAGTAAGTTAAAAGACTGCACACAAGTGTGTGCATCACTTTGGAGCAAGTTAAGGGTAGGCACACTAGTGTGTGCACTTCTGCATACAAGCTGAAGAAGTTTCACTGAATTGCCAGAATTTCCCGTACAGATCAATCATCTTTGCAGATTAAACTGTATTGATGTAGGAAGAACCAGATGATGAGCCATATATGCTTAGAAAGATCCGGAAGTCTATTTTCTGGAGAATTTTACGGTTCGTAAAAAGAATTTTTCTAGAGAAAGTTATGGCAGTTTTAGTGGAAACAGTTCAGGCCAGCACAGCAGGCCCAGACGCACAGCAGGCCCAGGCGCACAGCACGGCCCACTCGCCTCTTGACCGGATTAGGGCAAGCAAATGACATTCTCCAAGACCAAAACACCCCCCTCATGCTCTATAAATATATCTTTATGGAGTGTGCAGCTGGGTATTGAAGAGAGAAAGCAAGGAAGAGAGAAAAAAGAGAGGATTCAAGGGATCCAAATCCAGCATTCTTCCATTTTATTTCTAAGTTTTCTTTGGTTGCAAATCAAGGGGAGAACATCCATATTGTTCTTCCACCTTGAACTCCATGGCCAAATCAAGGGGAAAGCATCCTTATTGTTCTTCACCTTGATTTCCATGGCCAACTAATCATTTTACAAGGGAAAGAGATGAATCTTTAGGGATTTCTTGTTCTTTATTTCTTGTTCTTGATTCAGTTGTATGGATTTATTGTTAAATATTGTTTATGAATTATTCATTGATTAAGTAAGAAGATTTGAGTTCATGTGATAGATGTACTTCTTATTCTTCTTCTTTTAGACTCTCTTAATCCGGTGATTGCATCCTTCTCCTCCATTGAGGTTGCTTGGATGTGATTGATTCCGGTAGATTTATCTTATTGATTGTCCATTATTGCGATATTGTCTTTTAAGATATATTGTCATTTCTTGATAATCTTTAAGATCGGTCATGTGTGCATGAACCGAAATCAATGATTAATTCGTAGCAATTATATAAGAATTGTAAATGTGCTTGATTGAATATATTCCGATTGCTTGTTTGGGAGTTGAAACTTGCAATCGAGATAAAATCAATTGAATCAAGAGTGGAAATAGGGAACAAACCTAAGGAGGATTCCCGGAACCTTGTTATTTCTCATTTATATTTCATTTACATTTACGCAATTTTCCTTTACATTATTTCACCATCAAAGCTTAAAAATCTTGAGTTTAACTTTTATCGTTCGTTTTAAGGTTCACACATTTTCCTTTGTACTTAACTTGTTTCCCTGTGGAATCGACACCCCAAAGCCGTACTACAATAACCGTGTTATACTTTGGGCGTAATCAAATTTTGGCGCCGTTGCCGGGGAAACGCTCTTAAGTATAAGGAAACTTGTCAACTTTTAGTGTGACGGTAAAAAAAAAAACAAAAAAAAAACCAAAAAAAAAAAAATCGTAAATATTTTTCTTTTCAGCAGTTTGTAAATGCGGCAATATTATTCCTTTACTTTTGTTTTGATTTTCTAATTTTCTTTTATTATTCTGTTTTTATTTATCTGTTTATTATTTTATTCTGTTTTTATTTACCTGTTTATTATTCTGTTTTATTATTCTGTCTATTATTCTGTTTTTATTTATTTGTTTATTATTCTGTTTTATTTATCTGTTTATTATTCTGTTTTTATTTATCTGTTTATTATTCTGTTTTTATTTATCTGTTTATTATTCTGTTTTATTATTCTGTTTATTATTCTGTTTTTATTTATCTGTTTATTATTTTGTTTTTATTTATCTGTTTATTATTTTGTTTTTATTTATTTGTTTATTATTCTGTTTTATTTATTTATTTGTTTTATTTATTTATTCCCCCTCTAAATTAATTGGTGCATGCTTAGACCGAGAGATTCGCGAGGTAGATTCATTAGAGGACCCGAATTAGAGTTACCCTCTCATTCCACCTCCATTGGTGAAACCTCGCCTAGATCAAACCATAGTTCACCCCCATCAGAGAATTTAGAGGATTTTGTTAACATGGCTGAAAATCCTAATGAGAATGGTGCTAGGACACTTAAAGATTATCTACATCCTAGCCGGACAGCCACACCATCGTGCATTATGTTTCCAGCCAATACCCGTCATCAAGATTTTAAAACAGGGATGATACAACTTCTCCCTACTTTTCATGGCATGGAAAACGAGAACCCCTATGTGCACATTAGAGAATTTGAGGAAGTAGTTGCGACTTTCCATAGTCACGATGCAACTGATGATATCGTGAGACTCAAGTTTTTTCCTTTCTCCTTAAAGGATAAAGCTAAGAGTTGGTTATACTCACTGAGACCACGATCAATTGGGTCATGGAATGAGATGACCCAAGTCTTTTTTAACAAGTACTTCCCTCAACATAAGACTAACGCTTTGAAAAGACAAATCTCCACCTTTGCACAAAAGGAAAACGAGACTTTGTATCAGTCTTGGGAGAAATTTAAAGAGCTGTTAAGTATGTGTCCACATCATGGGTACGAAAATTGGCGTTTAGTGAGCTATTTCTATGAGGGTCTTACCTATAGAGAACGTCAATTTGTTGAGATGATGTGTAATGGAGAATTTCTGCAAAAAGACCCTGATGAGGCTATTGAGTACCTCAATGAGCTTGCTGAGAAAGCTCACACATGGACTGGACCTAGTGCTACTGAGAGCACAAATAGGTCACGACCTAGTGGTGGAGGAATCTACCATCTTAGGGAAGAGGATAACCTCAAGGCCAAGGTCGAAATGCTTACTAGAGAGTTGGAGGCATTAAAAATGAAAAAACCAACACACATAGTTAATCAGGCCGAACCTTTAGAATCATGTTTTGTGTGTGGCGGGGTTGATCATCCCGCCCAAGATTGTCCCACTTTTGTTGACATGAGAGGGCTGTACGAGGAACAATGCAATACCTTAGGCATGTACAAGAAGCCCTCAGCACCCTTCTCTAACACTTATAATCCGGGGTGGCGAAATCACCCCAACTTCAGTTGGAAATCTGAAAATCAGCAGCATGTGCAGCCCCCTAGATCATACCCAGCACCTTATCATGCACCCTCATCTTCTAGGAACTCTTTAGAAGACTCCTTACATACTTTTATAGAAGCACAAGGCAAGACAAACCAAAAGTGTGAGGCATTAATTACACAGTTGGTTGAGGAAAACAAAGAAATAAGGAGCCAAGTGTCTAAATTGATGAACTCCTTGAGTGTGACTGAGCGAGGTAAGTTCCCTGCTCAAGCTCAGTCCATACCTCACGGTCAACATATGGCACAAGAAAATGTGAAAAATGTAAATGCCATTGTGACCCGAAGAGGTAAGTCACTACACATTCCACCAGAGAATAAACCCGAGAATGTGAAGGGTCAAACCAGTAGTGAGACCAAGTTGCCTAAAGACCCTGAAGTGACCCAAAGTCCTGTTAAGGCCCCATTCCCCCAAGCCTTAAAATCCAACAAGAAAAATCTGGAAATGAATGATGAAATCCTTGAGAACTTAAGGCAAGTGAAACTTAATCTTCCCCTTTTGCATGTGATTAAACAAGTCCCCACCTATGCAAAAGTTCTCAAAGATTTATGCACAATTAAGAGGAAACATCATGTCAAGAAAACAGCTTTCCTAACTGAGCAAGTTAGTGCACTAATTGAGCAAAGAATTCCCCCGAAGTACAAAGATCCGGGCTGTCCTACCATTGCTTGCAGCATTGGAAATCATGAGGTTGGACAAGCCTTACTAGATCTGGGAGCTAGTGTAAACCTGATGCCATTTTCAATTTACCTACAGCTGGGGTTAGGAGAAATCAAACCAACCGGCGTGGTATTACAATTGGCTGATCGCTCAGTCAAGGTACCCCGAGGTGTGGTTGAGGATGTTTTGATTCAAATTGATAAATTTTATTATCCTGTTGATTTCTTAATTCTTGATACTACTTCTGCTGTAGACACTAACTCTAAAATTCCTTTGATTTTGGGTAGACCTTTTCTTGCTACTGCAAATGCTCTAATAAATTGTAGGAATGGTCTCATGAAACTGTCCTTTGGCAACATGACCCTTGAAGTAAATATTTTCAATGTTGCAAAACAGCCCGAAGATGAGGACGAAAACCACCAGCTTTACATGATCGAGTCACTCGTCAATGAGGGAGTTTTCTTAACTCATGATTATGACCCTCTTGAAAATTTTCTTGTTAATTCTGAGATAGATTTATTTGATGATAAAACTGATATAATTGATATATGTGTTGTTTTTGACAAATCTCAGGATTATGGAAATCGGGCATGGCAACCAAGGTTTGAGGAGCTGCCCGAAAGAAGCAAGACTCAAGTCCCCTCAAGTGTGGAAGCACCTAAAGTCGAATTGAAGCCACTACCTAAGGGTCTAAAACATGTCTTTCTCGGTCCAGGTGATACCTTTCCTGTTATAATTTCTTCTGAATTAACTAAGACCCAAGGTAAGAGATTAATTCAAACTTTAAATGAACACAAATCAGCCCTGGGATGGAGCATGGTTGATTTAAAGGGAATTAGTCCCCTAATCTGCTCCCATAAAATAAATCTGGATGAAGGAACCAGTCCTCGTAGAGACCCTCAACGTAGGCTTAACCCCACTATGAAAGAAGTAGTGAAAAATGAAGTACTGAAACTATTAGATGCGGGTATTATATATCCTATAGCTGATAGTAAGTGGGTAAGCCCTACGCAAGTCGTCCCGAAAAAGTCCGGAGTCACTGTGATAAAAAATGATCTAGGAGAGTTAGTCCCTACCAAACTTGTGAACGGGTGGCGTGTGTGCATTGATTACAGAAAATTAAATGCTGCCACCAAGAAAGACCACTTCCCACTCCCTTTTATTGATCAAATTCTTGAGCGTGTAGCTGGTCATCCCTTCTACTGTTTTCTAGATGGTTATTCTGGTTACTATCAAATAGAAATTGCATTAGAAGACCAAGAAAAGACCACCTTTACTTGTCCCTTTGGCACCTATACTTTTCGTAGAATGCCATTCGGATTATGTAACGCCCCTGCTACTTTTCAACGCTGCATGATGAGCATTTTTAGTGACATGGTTGAAAATTGCATGGAGGTTTTTATGGATGACCTAACTGTTTTTGGATCTTCATTTGAAACATGCTTATTGAATTTAGAAAGAGTATTAATTCGCTGTGAGGAAAAAGAATTGGTTTTAAATTGGGAAAAGTGCCATTTCATGGTACCATCCGGTATTGTCTTAGGGCATATTGTCTCTTCTAAAGGAATAGAGGTTGATCAATCTAAGATTGAGTTAATCTCTAAGTTGTCTGCCCCTAAGACAATAAAGGATGTGAGATCTTTCCTTGGTCATGCTGGTTTTTATAGGAGGTTCATACAAAATTTTTCAAAAATATCTAGACCACTATGCGCCCTCCTAGTTAAAGATACCCCCTTTGAGTGGAGTCAAGCTTGTCAAGAGGCCTTTAAAACGTTGATTGGCAAGCTTACTTCCGCACCTATAATGCAGTCGCTAGATTGGACTTTACCTTTTGAAATCATGTGCGATGCTAGTGACTACGTTGTAGGTGCTGTTCTTGGACAGCGAAGGGAAGGTAAACCTTTTGTCATTTACTATGCTAGTAAGACTTTAAATAGTGCTCAAATGAATTACTCTACAACTGAAAAAGAGTTGCTAGCTGTAGTATTTGCTTTAGATAAATTTCGTGCTCATCTAATTGGTTCTCCTATCCTTATTTTTACAGATCATGCAGCCCTCAAGTATCTTCTTACGAAAAAGGATGCTAAGGCACGACTAATCCGATGGATCCTCCTCTTGCAAGAATTTGATATCACCATCAAGGATAAAAAAGGAGTGGAGAACGTAGTAGCTGACCATTTATCCAGACTCACTTTTGAGGACACTTGTGATGACATGCCAATCAAAGATGATTTTCCCGATGAGCAATTACTTTCCATTACTTCTCTACCATGGTTTGCTCACATCGTAAATTATTTGGCTACAGGTGAGATACCTATGGATTGGAGCGCTCAAGACAAGAGGAAATTCTTATATGAGGTACGTAATTTTTATTGGGATGACCCCTATCTTTTCAAGTACTGCCCTGACCAAATTCTAAGGCGTTGCATCCCTAATGAAGAGATTTCGAGTGTCTTAGAATTTTGTCACTCCCAAGCTTGTGGAGGCCATTTTTCGATGAAAAAAACCGCTGCAAAAATTTTGCAGTGTGGATTTTATTGGCCTACTTTGTTTAAAGATACAAACACCTATTGTCGCTCATGTGAAAGATGTCAAAAGTTAGGAGCTGTGTCTCGCCGAAATATGATGCCCCTGAACCCTATTTTAGTGATTGAAATCTTTGATTGTTGGGGCATCGATTTCATGGGACCCTTCCCTCCTTCCTTCGGGTACCAGTATATCATTGTAGCAATAGATTATGTATCCAAGTGGGTAGAGGCAGCAGCTTGTCGAAACAATGATAATGGAACGGTGATTAAATTCCTTAAAGAAAAGGTGTTATCTCGATTTGGTACACCACGTGCTATAATTAGTGATCGAGGTACACATTTTTGCAACCGTTCCTTTGAAGCTTTAATGAAAAAATTTGGGGTATTACATAAAATCTCTACTGCCTATCATCCTCAGACTAGTGGACAAGTAGAGCTTGCTAATAGGGAGATTAAACAAATTTTAGAAAAAACGGTTAACCCCGATCGCAAAGATTGGTCTTTGAGACTAACTGATGCGCTTTGGGCTTACCGTACAGCCTTTAAAACTCCCTTAGGTATGTCACCCTATCGGCTTGTTTTTGGAAAGCCTTGCCACTTACCCGTGGAGCTCGAGCATCGAGCTTATTGGGCCATCAAGTCTTTCAATTTTGACATGGGCGAAGCGGGTAAACTTCGAAAATATCAGCTGACCGAGTTAGAAGAATTAAGAAATGATGCTTATGAAAATTCTAGAATCTATAAGGCTAAGATGAAAGTATTCCATGACAAAAACATTTTGAGGAAAACATTTAAACCCAATGATCGGGTATTCTTATACGACTCTAGACTTCATAAGCATCCTGGAAAACTTCGGTCAAGATGGACCGGCCCTTTTATAGTAAAAAATGTTTTTGAAAATGGGGCGGTAGAAATTGAGGATACTAGAGATGGTCGGGTCTTTAAAGTAAACGGTCAACGACTTAAGATCTTAATTGATAGACATGATCCGGAGATGGAAGACATTCCGCTTATGGATCCGGTCTATTCACCTTGACCACACAACAAAGGTACGTTATTCCTTTTAATTTTTGTTCTGTTTTTAGTTAGTTTTCATTCAATCTTAATTATTAGTTTTTAGTTTACTTCAAATTTCAAAAAAAAATATATATATATATATATTAATATTTCGTTGTCAAGTCTTTATTAACTTTGAATTTTGGTTGTGTTAAGTCTATTTTAATTTTTAGTTTCTAGTGATTTCAGCGAAAAGAACGGTATGCAGTTCAATTGGTGGTGCGCAATTTTCAGCTTTTGTGCATTTTTGGCCGCACAGGGAGTTTCCTTTCCTTTTTCTTTTACATTGAGGTCAATGCAATGTTTAGGTTGGGGGTGGAGGAAACATATTTCTTTTTTTTTTTCTCATTGAACTGCTTGGTGTCACTTTCTTTCTTTTCGTTGTTAGGATAAAAAAAAAATTTGTTTGTTTGTTTTTAACATGTTTTGTGTTAGCCTTGGAGTTAATTCACATGTCAATGATATGAGCTTAATCGAGATAGCATATAGCATTTAGAAGAAGTTAAATCTTGCTTCGCTTTGAGAATAAATTAAGTGTCAATTTTTCTTTGGTTTGAGACTCTGGTTTGTGGTAAGATTGCATGATTAGTCTAAAGCATTTGGAAAAGTTTTATGCGCGGTTGTTTTGTGAATACTTTTGCGGTCTCTACAAGCTCTAGAACTTATTTAATAATCACTTGAGGCGAAAATCATAGAATGCACACTACTTAGGATATGATGTAGGCCATTTTTGGACCGTTTGAGCCTTTTTAAACTTACCCTTGTTATATTTATCGCTAGTCACCTATTTGAGCCTTTTTCTTGAAAAGAAAAATTGAGCCTTGTTTCTTTCGATAAACCATTTACTTATCTTTATGAGCCCAAAAATATTTTATCCTTACCTCTCTTTTAAAAGAACTTAGTTATACACATTTTGTGAGAAGCACTTAATAGGAGTAAGGGTGGAAATATGAGAAAATATTACTATCATAACCCAAGTACATTAAAAGAGATAAGTTGGGGGTTGTGGAAAAGAAAAGAAAAGAATGAAAGAGGAGGTGAATGGTCTTATGCCAAAACAAAAAATAAAAAAAAAATGAGAAAAAAATGAATTATGGCAAAGAAAGAAAAAAAAAATGGTGATTTATTGCCAGAAATGCTCGAAAAATGGTTGAAAGAGTTGGGTGTTGAAGTAAGGTTATCTTGTGCTTAAAGTGGTTGTGTTTAAATTAATAGACTTAGTTCTTTTATTTGTTTAAACTTTCCCATTCTTTCTTGACCTTTACCCTAGCCTAATGTTGCAAGCTTATTAAAGACCTATTGATCCGATGAAGTGTGATTTTTCTACATAGTGGAGAGTGATTTGAAAAGTGAGCATATGGAGCTTGATTTGTGATTGATGTCACGCAAATTAATATGTTTTTAGAGGCCAAGACTTGTATTCATGCTATGTTGTGCATAAAATCATCTAGGTGTTCGGACTAATGTATTGTGGTAAGATGGATGGTAAGAGTCGATAACGATTTTAAGGTTGACATTTGGATTATTCTTGGACCTGAGTGATATTTAATGATTCTATGTGCTGTATGTTATGCATGATTTTTGAGATAGATTTTTGAATCACTCTTGGTTAACGCCAGCATTGCTGTATTTTGTTTTGATTTCTAAATAAAGAATTCATTTCATGCCTTTCGCTTGAATTGCTAGGGACTAGCAATAAGCTAGTTGGGGGTTGTGATGAGAGTCATAAAATGCATCTAAACAATACTTAATTGTTAACATTTTAGGGTTGATCTTGGTCGTAATCGCACTTTTACATGTTGATAACTCTAAAGTGATATTCATAAATCATTGACTTAATTCGATGCATTTTCAGGTGCTTTGAGTACAAAAGAGATAATAAAGCGATCCATGTTTAAAGCACCAAAAGATCTTGGGTGTCGGTGCTCGTTTTTGTCTAAGGTTTAGACGTGTCCAAACATGATTCAAAGATGGTTAAACTCTAAACTAAGGCTGGAGTAATAAAGTAAAGTAAGTTAAAAGACTGCACACAAGTGTGTGCATCACTTTGGAGCAAGTTAAGGGTAGGCACACTAGTGTGTGCACTTCTGCATACAAGCTGAAGAAGTTTCACTGAATTGCCAGAATTTCCCGTACAGATCAATCATCTTTGCAGATTAAACTGTATTGATGTAGGAAGAACCAGATGATGAGCCATATATGCTTAGAAAGATCCGGAAGTCTATTTTCTGGAGAATTTTACGGTTCGTAAAAAGAATTTTTCTAGAGAAAGTTATGGCAGTTTTAGTGGAAACAGTTCAGGCCAGCACAGCAGGCCCAGACGCACAGCAGGCCCAGGCGCACAGCACGGCCCACTCGCCTCTTGACCGGATTAGGGCAAGCAAATGACATTCTCCAAGACCAAAACACCCCCCTCATGCTCTATAAATATATCTTTATGGAGTGTGCAGCTGGGTATTGAAGAGAGAAAGCAAGGAAGAGAGAAAAAAGAGAGGATTCAAGGGATCCAAATCCAGCATTCTTCCATTTTATTTCTAAGTTTTCTTTGGTTGCAAATCAAGGGGAGAACATCCATATTGTTCTTCCACCTTGAACTCCATGGCCAAATCAAGGGGAAAGCATCCTTATTGTTCTTCCACCTTGATTTCCATGGCCAACTAATCATTTTACAAGGGAAAGAGATGAATCTTTAGGGATTTCTTGTTCTTTATTTCTTGTTCTTGATTCAGTTGTATGGATTTATTGTTAAATATTGTTTATGAATTATTCATTGATTAAGTAAGAAGATTTGAGTTCATGTGATAGATGTACTTCTTATTCTTCTTCTTTTAGACTCTCTTAATCCGGTGATTGCATCCTTCTCCTCCATTGAGGTTGCTTGGATGTGATTGATTCCGGTAGATTTATCTTATTGATTGTCCATTATTGCGATATTGTCTTTTAAGATATATTGTCATTTCTTGATAATCTTTAAGATCGGTCATGTGTGCATGAACCGAAATCAATGATTAATTCGTAGCAATTATATAAGAATTGTAAATGTGCTTGATTGAATATATTCCGATTGCTTGTTTGGGAGTTGAAACTTGCAATCGAGATAAAATCAATTGAATCAAGAGTGGAAATAGGGAACAAACCTAAGGAGGATTCCCGGAACCTTGTTATTTCTCATTTATATTTCATTTACATTTACGCAATTTTCCTTTACATTATTTCACCATCAAAACTTAAAAATCTTGAGTTTAACTTTTATCGTTCGTTTTAAGGTTCACACATTTTCCTTTGTACTTAACTTGTTTCCCTGTGGAATCGACACCCCAAAGCCGTACTACAATAACCGTGTTATACTTTGGGCGTAATCAGTTATATTTACATATCTATTATTTATATTTTGTTTTTCGAAACAGTGTTTGTTTTCTGTTGTCAGGTACTTAGTGCGTGCATCTAGTTCAAGTTTGGGGGCGTGTACAAGCAAGCAAACAACCAAGTTCTCCATCTCCCAGGTCAAATCTTTCCATGCCACACACATTGGGGACAATGTGTATTTTAAGTTTGGGGGTAGTGGGAGATGCTAGATACTATCACACACGCACCTAAAACATATACACACACTAAGTCCCAGTTTTTTTTTTTTGGAAGATAAATGCATGTTCATTTGATAAACAAAAATTTTTTGGTTGAATTAAAAATTTGATAACACTTCATTAGTAAGCTTAAAAGCTAGAACACATAGTCTTGTAGTAGGAATTTTGCATGAGCACATTTAGAACGCATTTGTGTGGAGTATGACATATAATTATTTTGTATATATTTTCATAACCTAAACTGCAATCGGATAACTTGTTGAAAAGAATCCTTTGGCATAAGAAAAAGAAAGAAAAATGTTTGTCATGCAAAAAAAAAAATCAAAAAGCTTTCAATAATCAACTTTCCACTGAACAACTGGGCCTCTTGCCTCAGTAAGCATTGAGTGTTCACGTCAAAAGGTTGAAGTTTCATTAAGAAGCATTAAAAACCTGTTAGTTCTGTAGCCTTTTTTACTCGAGCTAAATAAGTCCTTAGGGGTGTCTTTACACCTAATGCCCTAAAACCATCTGGTTTGGGAGTCATTGGCCAAACATTCGTTACAAGGGTTAAATAGAAAGCTCGATGGAACTCAACATGGCAAAGATCGCATGATATAAGAAAAAGAAAAAGAAGCCAGCATTATGCCATTTTGTTCTCTTTGATAAGAAATTTGATAACAGTTTGGGCACCGAAACACTATACACCAAAATTATGTGGAAGCCCCATCTCATATGTGCTAATTCATCACACACAAATCAAACTTGCGATGCCTTAAGCCAACCTTAGGTGAGTAACATAAAACTTTTGAAAGTCCTCCTGCAAACCAAAATGTGTTTTTATTATAAGTTTACTCATGAATGGTTATCATCGTTTTATACATAACCTAAATTTTTGAATATCATGAAATGAATTTATCTTTAAAACCTTGTTCTAACTTAGTCTTTAGTCTTGTATTGCTAAGGGACTAGCAATATGTAAGTTTGGAGGTGTGATAAGTGCTTAAATAGTCATATTTAAGCCCCTTAATTTACACTTGTTAGACTCTTTACTTATCTATTTTAGTAGATTATACTTCACTTTTGTGTTTTATGTGTTTTTCATAGGTCTTGGACAAAAAGATAACAAAATGGAGCTTTTAGAAACAAAAGTCAAGTTCTGCCCTCCAGCAAAGTGCTCTCGAGTGCATCTCCCTTGAGATCGAGCGCACAAGCACACGGGCGCACTTGAAAAAGGCTTGAGCGCACACATGCGATCGAGCGCATCCCGCATACACTCAAGTGCAATTACTCCAGAGGCGGCAGAGCCAGAATTGGAAAGAAGTCTTCCGACTCCAAAAATGAATTAGGGTTTCGGGACACCATGAAGACCCTATAAATAGTCCTATAAAAACACATAACACACTTTTTGTTCCAGACTCGAAATAGAGAGCTTAGGAGAGGAATTGACGACTCGTCTCCTCCCGAGTCTTCTTCTATTTTAGTTTTCTGTTTTTATTCAATTATGTTTAACATGTTTATTTTACTTAGTATGTGTAACTAAACACCTATAGGGCTCGATTGAAGCCCTAGTTATGATTTACCACATATTTATTCATTGATTATCCTTGCTATAGCCTTGTTAGAGTATTTAACTTGATTAATAACTGTTTATATTTACATTCCTCGTATGTATGTGCCTGATCAATGTATACATGTGGTATAGATAGGTTAGTCGAATCAATTTGGATGACCAAGTCCTGGGTTCGACATTAGTAACAAGAGATATCCACACCGGATTCGCGGGTTAATCAACATGGGAAACCGAGAGCGGACCAAGCCCTAGGTCCCGTGTGGTTGCCGATCTCCATAGCCCTTATGCTCTCTTAAGGAACAACTTAGTATACACCCATGCTGAATCCCTTAAGAGAGAAAAGAGTTAGAGTATACACCATGCCTAACTCGTTGCGGGGAGATCAATAGCCTAAGGTGTAGACCAAGCCCTTAGGTTGGCAACCATTAGATATTCATGATAAGGCTAGAGCATTGAAACCTTAGTTAGTGCGAAAGTATAATTAGTGGTGGATACCGTAGCCGTATGTTCTCATTATTGTTATTCACTTACAATCAACTACTATTTCTCTTTTTAACTTAAAGAAACTAATTCTAAATAGAAATTCACCAATTCCTGTGGAAATGATCTCGTACTTACACACTATGCTACCACAGACCTTGTGCACTTACAAATAAAACTAGAACGGTTATTTGCCTAATTATTTAAGTAGATAATCACTCCAACAAAACTCTTGAGGTAATCCCACTTGATGATTATGACTTTATAATTGGGTTAGATTTCCTTGATCGGATTCATGCTTTGCTAGTGTCATTTGCCAACTGTATGTGCATCCTTGATTCTCGGTGCCATTGCCTCGTGCCAATAAGACAAGACTCTGGCCAAGCTAATAGGGTTTTATCGGCAATCCAACCAGCCAAGGGGGTGAGAAGGGATAAAGTCACATACTTGGCCAGCTTGAAACTTGAGGAGGTGCTAGAGTCTAAGGAAGAGACTCCTCTTGACGTACTTGAGTTTTTAGAGTCCTTTGTTGATGTGATACCCTCGGAGTTACCCAAGAAACTCCCACCTAAGAGAGAGGTGGATCATAAGATTGAGTTGATGTCTACTGCCCGAGCACCAGCCAAGGCTCTATACCAAATGTTGCCTCTCGAGCTTGAGGAATAAGGAGACAACTTAAGAAGTTGATTGATGCGGGATTTGTGCGACCTTCCAAGGCACCCTACAGTGCATTGGTTTTGTTCCAACGGAAGAACGATGGTTCTATAAGGTTATGCATTGATAATAGAGCTCTCAACAAGCTCATGGTGAAGAACAAGTACTCCATCCCACTCATTGCGGACTTGTTTGATCAACTTGGGGATGCTAGATGGTTCACCAAGCTATATTTGTGACGCAGGAGGATCCAAGTCAGATGATGCAGAGTTGGCAGATCAGCGCAGAACTGGCAAGTGTACTACCTAGAACGGGCCACAAGCTCAGATCAGGCCCGAAAGGCCCTAGTCTGAATTAGAAACGGGCCAATGAATAAAATTTAATTTTTTATAATCAGAGTTGACATTTTTAAGCCAAAAAACGATGTTTAGACCCTCAAATTGGCAGTTTATAGTTTTTAGGAAACTTTTTATTTTAGTTATTTTAATTTCAGCCTTAATTTAATTTTCTTATTTTGTTTCGACCTTATAAATAAGGTCTTAGGGTTTTGTAAACATTATTATTGAATTTACATAATTTTAAATAAAATATCAGTGCTGTTTCTCTGTATTTTTTTTTAGGGTTTTTCTTATGTTACTCCCTGTGAACGATCTGTTCGACTAACCTGCAGAATAATCGCTATTCTGCCCAGTGTCAGTTGGTATCAGAGCTTCAGCGTTTTCCTAGGGCAAGATTTCATCAGTTCCATGGCTGGTGGTCGTGGTCGTCGCGGGCAGGTTCCGAACGAGGAAGCCCCACGCCGTGATCGTAACGTTCAGGATGCGATGATCAAGGATTTACAGCGGCAAGTTATAGAGTTAACCCAGCGTCTAGCGGCGCAAAATTTCGATGATCGTGAGATTGAAGATCACGATTCCGATTCCAGTTCTAGTTCCGAAAAACCACATCATAATTCTGCTCGATTCTGGGAGCACCGTGGTCGGGAAGAACATTACAGAGACCTCGGATTCAGAGTGGATCTGCCTGAGTTTTCTGGTACATTACAGGCCAAGGGATTCGTGGATTAGATGAATGAAGTGGAGCATATTTTCGAGTACAAGGAAGTCCCAGATCGTGTGAAGGTGAAACTAGTCGCCATCAAACTGAAGGGCAGAACATATGCGTGGTGGGAGCAGTTGAGGCGTTTGCGTGATCGGCAGGGCAAAGCCAAGATTACAGATTGGGAGAAGATGAAGAAGAAGATGAAGGGTCACTTTCTCCCTTTCGGTTACACTCAGACCTTGTTTCAGCGTCTTCGTTCGTTGAGTCATGGCACAAGATCGGTGGATGATTACACAAAGGAATTCTATCAATTGATTGCCCGAAACAATTTATCTAAGACAGAGGAGCAGATGGTGGCATGGTATTTGGGGGGATTACGGCAGCCCCTACAGGATGTCCTCAGCCTTCACTCGCTGTGGACAATTTCAGAAGCTTTTCAGCGTGCACTTGCGGTGGAAAAACAGCAGAACAGGAGGCCATTGAACAGAGGCGGTCAAAATAATCGGTCAGTTCGCCCTCAGGAATCCCGTCCTGTCCAGCAACCACCTCAAAGTAACCCTAACCCAAATATTAGATGTTTTAGATGTGGTGAACATGGGCATAAATCACCTGAGTGCAGGAAGCCTGCTAGTAATAAAGGCAAAAATCTCTTGATTGAGGATGATGGGGTAGATGAAACAGAGGAGATTGGGGAGCCTGTGTATGACGATGATGAATATGGAGATGTGTTGTATAGGGATGGCCATAAGACCTTGGTCGTTCGTAAGAGTCTAATAACCCCCAAGGACGATTCAATGGATGATTGGTTGAGGACCAATATTTTCCATACGACCTGTACAGTTGCCGATAAAGTCTGCAAGATGATCATAGATAGTGGCAGTTGTGAGAATGTGGTGTCTAAAGAGGCTGTCCAGAAACTGCAGTTGAAAACAGATCGTCATCCTAAGCCGTACAAATTGTCTTGGCTGAATAAAGGCAGTGAAGTAACAGTAGATAGACGTTGCCTAGTTTTTTTTTCGCTTGGTAAGAGATATTTCGATAATGCTTGGTGTGATGTTGTGTGTATGGATACTTGTCATGTATTGTTAGCAGACCTTGGCAGTATGATCATAATGTTATTCATGATGGGCGAAAAAACACATACTCTCTTAGCATCAAAGGGAAGAAGATTGTGATGGCACCTCGTCGGGAAGGAATCACTCTTACCCCGATTTCTAATAATACTAATATGCTTTCGATGTCCAGGTTTTTAGCAGAGGTTGAGCATGTAGACGTGGTTTATGCTCTGCTACCTTGTGGGAATAGCGCAACAGATCTGAATCCAGAATTTCCAGTCGAAGTACAGCAGCTGATGGCAGAGTTTTCTGACCTTATGCCAGAGGATCTTCCTCCTGGGTTACCACCTATGAGGGACATTCAGCATCAGATCGACCTTGTTCCAGGTCCAGTTTGCCTAATCGACCGGCGTATCGTCACCGCCCCAAGGAATCTAAAGAGTTGCAGCGACAAGTGGTAGAGTTGTTGGAGAGGCTACGTCCGTGAGAATATGAGCCCATGCGTGGTTCCTGCCCTACTAGTGCCGAAGAATGATGGTTTTTGGCGTATGTATGTTGATAGCAGAGCCATCAACAGGATCACAGTGAAATATCGGTTCCCAATTCCCCGCTTGGATGATATGTTAGACCAGCTGTCCGGTTCTAGGATCTTCTCCAAAATTGACCTTAGGAGTTGATACCACCAGATCAGAATAAGGCTTGGAGATGAGTGGAAGATAGCGTTTAAGACGCAACATGGGTTGTATGAGTGGATGGTAATGCCTTTTGGGCTGTCCAATGCACCCTTCACATTTATAAGGTTCATGCATCAGGTTTTACGCCCTTTCATGGGGAAGTTTATTGTAGTTTATTTCGATGACATCCCCATTTATAGTCTGACATGGGAGTCACATTTTGAGCACCTCCGTGCTATTTTTAATTTGTTGAGGACAGAGCGCCTGTACATCAATCAGAAGAAGTGTTCTTTCTTCACTACTTCTGTTACTTTTTTGGGTTTTGTTGTATCTACTTATGGTGTTCAAGCAGATCAGTCGAAGGTAGATACGGTCTTGGAATGGCCCACGCCGAGGACCTTGCACGATGTAAGAAGTTTCCATGGATTGGCTTCCTTCTACCGCCGGTTCATCAGAAATTTCAGCACTTTGATTGCTCCTATCACAGAGTGCCTTAAGGGGCATGATTTTCAGTGGTCCGAGGAGGCAGAAACCAGCTTTCAACTGGTCAAACAGAAGATGACAGAGGCACCAGTTTTAGCACTTCTTGATTTCGAAAATGTGTTTAAGGTAAATTGTGATGCATTTGGAGTGAGTATTGGTGGTGTTCTAAGTCAAGAAGGGCGACCAGTAGCTTTTTTCAGTGAGAAGTTATCAGGATAAAAAAAGAATTACTCCACCTATGATCTGGAATTCTATGCCATAGTTCAGTCCCTGAAATATTGGCGTCACTACCTAGTGCAGAGGAAATTTATTCTTATCACTGATCATGAGGCCCTGAAGTACATCAATGGCCAACACAAGCTGAGTAGGCGGCATGCCAAGTGGGTGGCGTACTTGTAGGAATTCACATTTGCACTGAGGCACCAAGCAGGAAGTCTGAACCATGTCGTAGATGCACTGAGCTGTCGTACATTACTTCTCACCACCATGAGCACCAGAATTGTGGGATTTGAGGTCTTCTCCGATATGTATGCTGCAAATCCTTCCTTCGGGAAGATAATTCAGGAGGTAACTACTGGTCAACGACATGATTTTATTTTGAATAATGGTTATCTATTTCGTTGATTGCAGTTGTGCGTTCCAGATTGTTCACTAAGGCAGTAGATTGTTAGTGAACTTCATAATGAAGGTCACTTTGGGCAAGACAAGACATTAGCCTTGATTTCCTCTTACTATTATTGGCCCAAATTGACCAGTGACGTGGCTCATCATGTGGAGCGTTGTTATGTGTGCCAATGGTCTAAGGGAGTTCTCACTAATGCGGGCTGTACACACCCTTACCTGTACCTGAAGCCCCTTGGTTCGATGTTAGTATGGACTTTGTGTTGGGCTTACCCCGTACCCAACGAGGCTTGGATTCTATTTTGGTTGTGGTTGACAGATTTTCCAAGATGGCCCATTTCATACCTTATAGGAAGACAATGGATGCTACCAGGATCGCTCATCTTTACTTCAAGGAGATTGTGCGTTTGCATGGTGTTCCCCGATCCGTCACTTCAGATCGTGACACCAAGTTCATGAGTCAGTTCTGGAAGAGTTTATAGGAGAAGCTAGGGACGAAGTTAAATTTTAGCAGCGCCTATCATCCTCAAACAGATGGTCAGACCAAGGTGGTGAACCGGAGTTTGGGAAACCTTTTGAGGAGCTTAGCAGGAACTAAACCGAAGTAGTGGGATCTCGCATTACCTCAAGCAGAATTTGCCTATAACAGGTCAAAAAACATAACCACAGGAATGAGCCCATTTGAGATTGTGTATGGTCAGAATCCATCCGGAGTGCTTGACTTAGCCCCTATTCCACGAGTGGGTCATTTGAATCCCAAGGCAGATGAGATGGCAGAACATCTCCGGGGTATCCATGAAAAGGTGAAGCTAGCCATTCACGACAGTAATGCCAAGTACAAGGCTCAGAGCAACAGTCACCGTCGTCAGGTATTTTTTGATGTTGGTGATTTGGTTTAGGCAGCATTAACTCGTGATCGTTTTCCCGTGAGAGAGTATAATAAGCTTAAGGAGCGAAAGATTGGACCCTGTGAGATCTTACAGAAGATCAATGATAACGCCTACAGACTACGTCTACCCAGTCATCTGAAGACTTCTGATGTATTTAATGTGAAACACTTGAGTCCTTGTTTTGAGGATTCCGATTAAGCTATTGTGAACTCGAGGACGAGTTCTTTCCAACCTGAGGCGACTGACGCTTGAGGATCCAAGTCAAATGATGCAGAGTTGGCATATCAACGCAGAACTGGCAGGTGGACAACCTAGAACGGGCCACGGGCTCAGATCAGGCCCGAAAGATCCTAGTCTGATTGAAAACGGGCCAACGAATAAAACCCGATTCTTTGCAATCAGCATCGATATTTTTAAGCCAAAAAACGACGTTTAGACCCTCAAATTGGTAGTTTATAGTTTTTAGGAAACTTTTTATTTTAGTTATTTTAATTTCAGCCTTAATTTAATTTTCCTATTTTGTTTCGACCTTATAAATAAGGTCTTAGGGTTTCGTAAACATTATTATTGAATTTGCATAATTTTAAATAAAACATCAGAGCTGTTTCTCTGTATTGTTTTTTAGGGTTTTTCTTGTGTTACTCCCGGTGAACGATCTGTTCGACTAGCCTGCAGAATAATTGTTATTCTGCCCGGTGTCAATTTGAGATCGAGGTACTACCAAAATGATCTGGATCAAGGGGAGTCACAGCGAGCCCCTATAGGAGTTAGGGTCTCTTATGACCGAGACATTGAGAGTATACTGGTCGACTGAGTTTTGAGATGGAAGAACTACAAGCCGAAGCATGAGTACTTGATATAATGGAAGGGACAACCCGATAGTGAGACTAGTTGGGAACCAGCTGAGGTCTTGTGGCAATTTCAGACGAAGATCGACCAGTTTCATGTCGAGAGTGCGACGAGGACGTCGCTAGATTGGATGGGGGTGAATGTCACGACCCGTGTGTTCTAGGGTTTCCTAGTACACTTTTTTATTATAATGTACAGCATTGTACTGCACGTGCACTACAAGATAGTACCTTGTATTTCCGTACTACACTTGTACTATACTTATAGTACCGTAGGATTGTGACACTTAGCAAGATGTTAGCCATGGATGTAAGGGAGCTCTCCCTATATAAATAGGTCTCTCCCTCACTTGTAATTCATTTAATCATTCAAGCAATAACAAGCTCTCTAGCTTTGTCTCATATTCTCTCTTGTGTTGGCTTATTTTCTTTGAGTGAGTCTAGCTTCAAGCGTGGTTCTCTTGAGTAGCTAAAAGAGAGGCTGACTTAGGCATTCCAATGAGGTGTTTCCGAGCCTAAAGCCGCACGGTTAGCGACTTAAGCTTGCAGCCCGTGATACAACTATGTGCCTTCATATTTTAATCGGAATCTATAGAAATCCCATCCAGTGGATTTGATTGTAAGATTTTTATAGCGGGAAGACCTCCGATGCCAAATTGATAGATTAAGGACCTATATACTTGGAGACCATAGTTCAAAAATCTTTGGTGGGATTAACCCTAACTAAAACATGTTCACTTCCTAGCAAATATTGAAATTTACTTATCAGTCATCTTTGAAATAACTTTGGAGACTCTTTGTTGACACTGAGCACACTCCATGTTTGCAGTCATCATTATAACTTGAAAATGAAATTCAACATTATCAATAGAACTATAACCGACAGACACTGTTAAAAAAAATACACTAAACAATTGAAACAAAAAGAGTTTTGCAAATGACTGAACATGGATTTTTATAATCCTAGCATGCTCACAAAATTTGGATCCATATACCCATTGACGAATTTACTGTGGGACCACTTGCCCCACTGAAAATTTATATATATTCTTGAGATTATATTATGTGTTTATTTACACAAAAGCCAAAGACCAATTTATCATGTAATGAGGCTTGATATGTCAAAATAAGATAAGGTAGATCGAGTACATTAATTAATGATTCTATAATTGCAAGTGGAGGGAAAAACGAGAGAAACAAAAAGGGGAGGGGAAGGCTGGAACTTTCTAAACGCATTTATCCATCCTTTCTTTTACAGTCTTGTTCATGTGATACACATTTTCTTCTCTGCTGGGTTTTGTTCAAGTGGAGGGAAATTTTGATAAAAATAAATTTTATGCTTCGAAATGAATTGTAAACTCGATAGAAAAAGGATAGAGCAAACCTACAGATGGAAGCGTCAAATCCTCCGAATACATGAGAGACTGCTTTGTTAGCATCACCATCTAGAACTGCAAATGAGCCCTTCAACCTTTTAACGTCGACGAGGATGATGATGTTCGGTCGCCTCTGCCGCTAACAAATGAGATGCTGGTTCTCCTCTACACCAAGATTACTTACCATTTCTATATATATTTCTATATATATATATATATATATATAAGTATTCAACTCTATACATTTATTACTCGATAAAACATTTCCATAATCAACGATCTACTTGAGCATTAAGGATATTAATAAATATTAGTATAAAACTAAAGAGTTTAATACTAAGATAATGAATTCAATTCCAAGCTTGTCAGCACTATTAAACTTTAAATAATACTTTCTTCTTTCAGGCTCTCTCTCCTCTACCGGGCAGCGTAACTACTCATCATTGGATGTCAAACATTGCCTTATCAAGGGACCCGTTTGGCATGTTATGGCCACCAAAACTTTACCGCTCTCACTGTCTCAGACTTGGGCTTCATGTTCTCATCTAAGATAAGATTAGATTAAAATTTAACTACATTAGAAAATTTTTGCTGATCTAACTTAACAGCAAAACAGGCATGGACAAATTGATATTTTAGTTTCTTTACAAAGCTAACAGAGTATTATTGAACTAAGATGCACCTCAGAGACTACTTTGTCGATAGCTTTGGATCATGAGCAAGAAAAGTTTGGCCCGTATTTGGTACATTTCGGTTCAGTCCGGGTCATTATCATGACCAAAAAATTAAAAACTGAAAACTGGGTCGCCAGACCACTGACTTGGTCACCAGTTGAACTACTCTTGGGCAGAAGAAAAATATGAGAGCTGCATACGCAGAATATAGCACATGATACACAATAATCACAAAGATTATTAACTACGTGAATTTTATGGTTCGTAAATGCTTACAAGCTACCATAATCAAAGTCAAAAGAGACAGAATTTTAATTAAATTTGCCCATTCCAGAAAGATGAAAATCAAAGCCCAAAAAACATCGGAGTCGAGATTTATTTATTTCTCCCATATTTGACAGAATTTTAATTAAATTTGAAACCCAATAAGCTACAGGAAATACAGGGCAATGGTGTTATTGAATCATATAGCTTATTAAAATAACACAAATAAGCTAAACAAACAAACTCTGTTTCATTCTATATAAAGTGCACGGATTTCTACAGAAGCTTGGGAAATTTCCCCGAATATAGATGTGATAATTGTACCTTGTGCATTAACAACTGAAGTCTCAAACTCAATACGAGTCAAATGCTGGTAAAGGGCTGACTCTTGTTATTACAAACCTCATAGCAAACAAGATTTTGAACTGTTTTTTTTAAATAGGAGTAATAAAAATTCCAATACCCTATGCAGAAATATCAAAAAATGTGTTCCATGAGAAATCAAGAGAAAAAGAACTAATGCTCTGAGGATTCACTTTTCTCCGTCCCCATTGGAGAAACTCCTCTTGACTATTTGCAAGAATATTGACAATGCCATAAAAGAGAGTAGATTTAAGTTTACCTTTTAATTATATGCACTGTAGCTCAGACATTTAACTGTTTAGAAGACAATAGAAAGGAAGCAACCATTTTGAAGCAGACAATTCCAAAATACAGAAAGTACAGAAAATATCTCCATATATAAAACTATGCCTTATATTAGCTCATGCACAATGAATTCCATGTAATCTTCCCAATTCTGAGAGATTATGTACGAGTTCACTTCCCATTTTGCACATCTTCGTCTTGGGCTCATAGGGTAAATATCCTCCCGGGCATCATGATAGTTTGGGGATGTAAGACCAGAAGTCCTTCACACTTCCACTATGCCACTATGATGAGTTGGCAATTATAAAACCCACAACTATGTTAAAAAAATATGAAGGAATAATTCTCACAGCAATTATTCCCGATGAGTGTAAAGAATCACTTTTTCTTCGGCAGTGTCTAAAGAAAGCAGGCTCTTGCTAAATAAAAAGAAGAATCATTTTGGCCCTTGTGCACCAAAAGAAAAAAAAACAGAGGACCTATACCAAATAAGTAGTACGGAAACATGCATATACTCCACATGTGCATTCTAAAGAGATTTCTTTCTCCAATTCTTTAGACATATATACTCAATTGAAGAAGCCAACAAACTCTTTATCATACGGTAAGCATACAAGAGAATTGCAAATGCAAAACTGACTGCTGGAACTAGAAAGGATTCCAAAGCTTAAATAGAGAGTTTGTCATAACTTGTATCATTTTTTTATAAGCAAAAATCTAGTATAAAAAGGCAGGAGGGAGTGCAACCTAAACAAGGAGACCATCTACAAGAAAGTGAATCAATTTAATCTATAACGTGTATCTTACATTGCTAATGTAATGGGAAGACCTCACTAATGGAAACCAAAAATCAACTCCCACTAGCACTTTTGGCAAAGAAATTTAGACCTGTAATCCTCTCCAAATGTGCTTACTGAAGTTTCCTTTCGAATTGTTTAAACCAAAAATTACACTATTGATATCAGGTCCTTGATGATTTCATCAAGAGGCACATCAAACATTCAAGCTAATTATCCGGTTGTTTTTCGTAAGTCTCTATTAAACTACACCAAATGCCTCCCTAGTACACTATTGATGTGTGATGTTATTTTAAAAAGCATTCTTGAGGCCAGTGGCCGATCCAAATAATTTTGCTAGTGGGGGTGACATCGTGAGGGCGTGAATGAAATGACAGGGGAGGTGTTTGGTTTGGGAGCAATTAACTTGGATTAAAGTTATGGGGATAATTAATTTATTTTAGTGGGATTAATTTTAAAAATACCTATAATATTACCCTTTTTTTTACCCCACAGCCCTCATGGCAGATCCACCCCTTCTTGAGGCACGCTAGGCATGGCTAACTCACCTCTAAGAAATCTAAGCTGTCGTCTCCAAGAGCGTAAGCTCAAGATATGCATGCATTTTGTTACAAAGACATACACTTCTTGCGCCTTTTAGTTTGAGGTGCTAAATGAAACATATGCATATCTGAATTTAAGCTAAATCACCTTGATATGCTTCATTAACCTCTAATACGAGAGGAAAATGTGACTAACCAGTTGTACAACAATCTATCACAAAATGATGGCTTCTAACAAATAAGCATAGTTAATTAGAAGATAAAAATGAGCAGAGAAAGAGAAAACAAGCAAACTTCATTTTTAATCAAGTATTATGATTGTCATTCGCAAACAAACTTTCGGAATCTATATGCAAACAACTTATCAAAAAAAAGAATCTGTGTAGACAAACATATTTAAAAAAAAAAACAAAAAACAAAACTAGGGATCTCAAGAGGTGCAATCAACTCAACTATATTCGTCAGACACCCACCCCCCCCCCCCCCCCCCTCTCCAACACACACACACACCGTAGTAAAAAAGAACAGAAAAAATTATCCCAATGCAAAGAAGGCCAGATCAGAAACTCGCAATGAAAGTTTTGAACCTCCAAAGGACTTGATATATTTGAAGAATTCCTTGCTTATGAACCCTATTAACAACAAATGTCAGTGCAATCAGTTTTAATACACTACAAGATACATGCATAGCCATGAGCCCTTGACATCCTTTGAGTAAGCTTGAAAATCATTGTTACTAAAAACACTGATGAGCATCTATCACCTCATAATCACAAAATCTCTGGATTCCGTGGCATAGACTACAACCTCAGCTAGCGACATAATCTCACAAACTGAAGTATGCTAGCAATAAAATCTGAAAAAAAAAAAAAAAAAAAAAACCAATAAGCACGACGCTCCGAGATACACTCTCAAGAACATACTTGCTTTTCAATCTACTCAATCGAAGATGATTTCATCTTGCCATCAAATTCAGTTCTCAATCCATTCAGTATTTCCATTATATTCAAAGTATTACTTTCACTCATTTAGGAGATCAAGAACCTAACATATCCATTGCGAAAAGCATATCCATTGTAATCAAGTGGCACAAAAATATCCATGGCTATAATAGCTTCAGCCACAAGAATAACAGAAAGCACGTCAAAGCTCATATATAGACTAATATCACATACTTCAGGATTTGCAAGATAAGGAAACAGTAAATAGTGAAAGCAGAGAGCCTGACAATAATTTCAGGTCATCAATTCCAACAAATGGATTATCATTGGATTTAGACCACCAAAAAAACTCAATATAAACTTAAACTTATTGACCGCAGTTAACTGAAATGAGGCCGCACCATGTCACTGTGCCTTATCATATGTATAATTTAACATAGCAAGACTCCAAACCTTCCATTCCCAGAAGATGCATACTGATGCCTGACTAAAAGTTCTCAGTTTTCCAGTCAAAATTATTCCAAAGAATTCAAAAGAGATGATAAGAAATTTTGTCATTACATATTTGTTCCTTTATTCTCTGAACAAAAAAGTAGTTGTGCCACATTTGATTTTCTAAAAATGCATCAAATTATAAACCATTTAAGGGGAAATCTTCTTAATCAATACTTTATAACTATTCAATTTGCCAATTTTTCTGATGCAGATGATGGTTAAATGATTGTGCAATGGATGTTTAAATTTTGATTATGGTTTTACTAAACATATTACAAATTTGTTCATTTAAGCAACTCTGAAGAACTTTCTAACAAAAAAGTAAGTGAACATGAGCGCTATTTAAACCCATTTTCTACTCACACATGTAAACAACACCATTGTGCATTTTCCATGACATGTTAATTTTCCAAGAAAAGAAAATAAAAAACTGAGTCTGAAACATGATTTTATGGGGAAAAGCATATCTTAGAATCATGCCTTTTAGAGGGAGGAAAGAAAAGTATAAAGGATCTCTAAACACTCCGATATAAAAAAGCAATTTTTAAGGACATCACACTTTTTCGCTCAAGCATATTTGAAAACATGCTTCTCCACATGAGATTACTGGTTATGAGCACAACATCTTAAAAATGGATTACTGACACCATCTTGGCAAAGAAAATATATAAAAAATAAAAAATAAATTAATAAAAGTAATTTAGTTGTAATATCTTCAAAGGGGTTAAAATTGCCATTTGAAACAAAAAGTTTCTGAAGTTAAAAATATGTTCATAAGGGAGCAACTTAACTCTGGCATAGCACCCTAAAGAAGAGAGTAGTTGGACTGTTGGAGAACCTTCCTAACTAAATGAAATGATAGCAAACAAAAGGTTGATATCCTTAAACGACGGTAGTAGTTAGCAATAACATAAATCAGTTACAAACCAAAATGTAAAGTCTCAACTTATTTAATTGATGGTTCCCAGTACGTTGCAATAGTCTGAATGCTCAGGCAATCATCAGAAAAGAATGCAATGAAACACAAACTGTGGCACATCAGAACAAATAGATTTGAAATTTACTTTAACACATATTAACAGACAACACAAACTGGGCATATCAGTGCAACTAGTAATTATAAATAGCTTGAAGGTAGAGCACATAAACTAAAATTACATTGAAGAGTAACTTATACGTACAGTTAAAACTTACTGGCACAGGCCTTTTAGAATGGAATTATTTATGCAATTAGGCATCAATCCCTTCCTCCTCATTTCACCAAATAGTCTCAAGGCCTTATCTATACATTTATTCTTTACATAACCATTGATCAAAACGTTATAACACGCAACACCATGAGAGTAGCCTTTGACTGCCATGGAATCAAAAACATCAACTGCTTTATCCATTTCACCTTGCAAACAGTATCCATTTATCAATGTATTGAATGTAATGGCATCAGGCCTTACACCTTTTTGAATCATCACCACAAGCACTTCATGAGCTTCTTCCATCATTCCACCTTTACAAAGTGCATCCAACAATGTGCTATAAGTTACTATATCAGGTAAGATATTTTGATCCGCCATTTTATCAAACAAGTTTGTGGTTTCTCTCCACTTCCTTGAATGGCATAATCCATATATTAAAGAGTTGTAAGTGGTGCGGTCGGGTTTGAGGCCCTTCTTCATCATTAGCCCTAACATGGTAAGGGCTTCTTTAGTTTCCCCTTGCTTGCAAATAGCATCAATTAGAGTGTTGAAAGTTACCACATTTGGTTGTGGTCCTTCATCTATCAGTTTTTTTAGCAGTCTTGTGGCTTCTCTCCATTGGCTTGAATGGCACTATCCATACATTAAAGAGTTGAAAGTGATTATGTCAGGTTCCATACCTCTATCAGTCATTACTTTTAAAAGATGAAGTGCATCTGCTGTCCTTCCTGCCTTGCATAAAGCATCCACCATAGCAGTGAATGTTATGATATTAGGTGAGATACCACAATTAATCATGTTGTTTACAAACTGTGCAGCATGTTTCCATTCACCTGACTTGCATAAAGCACAAATTATGGAAGTGTAAGTGAAAATGGTAGGCTTTGAGCCTCTCATAGTCATTGAATTAGATAGAGCAATAGCTTCTTGGGTCTTCTCTTCTTTGCAAAGAACATCAATTAGAATATCGAAGGTATACATATCTGGTAAAATCCCATGACCAGCCATATCAACCAATAGTTTGTTTGCTTGTTCCTGCATACCTAATATGCATAACCCATGAATCAAAGAATTAAACGTGACCCCATTTGGTGCAACACTTCTATGGATCATATCTTCGAAGAGCTTCAAGGCTGCATCTATGCTTTCCTCTTTGCAAAGGCTGTCGATGATTATATTGTAAGTTACAACATCAGGTTTCAAACTTCCTTTCTCATTCATCTCTTTCAGTATGCGAAGCTCAATGTAAGTGTTTTGCAGAGTCCGTTGATTATAGTGTTATAAGTGAATCAATCACATTGAAATCCTTCGTCCACAATTTTCTGAAAATACTCCGCAGCCTCAGTAATTTTATACTCTGTGCAAAGCCCACGAAGCAAATTATTCAAAGTATAACAATCGGGTTCAAGACCACGGATGACTGCTAACACAGAGAAACCCAAGTCTACCCGTTTTAAATGGCAAAAGCAATTGATCACATTATTCATTATGCCAATATCAGGGAGCATATGGAAACGAGTCATCAGCTCCTTGCACATAGAAACAGCAGTGGAATAGTGCTTCATCTTGGAGAGTGCCCCAAGCAAATGATTGAAAGCCCAAATAGAGGGCATGGGTTGCATTCGGATAATTTGATCGAACAAACCCACTGCTTCCTCAATCCTAAAGGATCCTGATTTACACTTTGATTTGACCAAATTCTCCAAATGGATGGTTTTACTCGTACCCATTTTGACAAAATCATCATTACCAGATCTAACAAAACTAGTACTACTAGTAGTAGAATAACAAGAATGAAAAAAGTTACCAGTGAAATCAGAAAAAGAAGGAGCTCTTGTGCTTATTTTCCTCATCAGCATCTTCGCTGGTCTTTGATCTCCTGCTACTCGGGACATGGTGGCATGGCATCAGTGTAAGTGAGAACTAAGAACCCTTCCTTCACAACCCTCTGGAAACTACAAAGAAGATTGAATTATAAGCCCATTTTATGAAGTGTATGATCCAGTCTTTTTGTTGTTGATGGTTATGGGACCATGGGCTCGTACAGCGTGTCCTGGAGGCCGAAGTGCATGATCCATCAGGTCCAAGTCTCAGCCTTTTGTAATTAGATCCATTTCTAACTTGGCGGCTCTGCTTAAAATTTAAGCCCTCTCCCTTTTTTTCAGTAATTATTAGTATGAGAAAGCTACTTACATAAAAAGTTGCAATTATATTTCTCATTAGCTCCGTGAAGTTAGTTTTTAATAAAATAAAAATAAAAAGTGAGGTTTTCCTTTTCTTTTGTTGTTTTTTTCTTAAATTTATTTTTGATTGAAAATCGTTATTACTGAAAACGCTTATGAGCATCTACCATTTCAGAATCACAAAATTCTTGGATTTTGTGACATAGAGTACAACCTCAGTTAGCGACATAATTTCACAAACTGAAGTATGCTAGCAACATAGTCTGGGAAAAAGGAAAAAAACCAATAAGCACGACGCTCTGAGATACACTCTTAAGAACATACTTGCTTTTCAATCTACCCAATCGAAGATGATTTCATCTTGTCATCAAATTCAGTTCTCACTCCATTCATGATTTCCATGATATTCACAATATTACTTTCATTCATTTAAGAGATCAAGAACCTAACATATCCATTGCTAAAAGCATATCAATTGTAATCAAGTGGACCATGTAAACCCACTTTCTTCTCACACATGTAAACAACACCATTGTGCATTTTTCCATGATATGTTAATTTTCCAATAAAAGAAAATAAAAACCGAGTCTGAAACATGATTTTATGGGGAAAAAACATATCTTAGAATCATGCCTTTTAGAGGGAGGAAAGAAAAGCATAAAGGAGCTCCAACACACTCCTATATAAAAAAGCAATTTTTAAGGACATCACACTTTTTCGCAAAAGCATATTTGAAAACGTTCTTCTCGACATGAGATTGCTAGTTATGAGCACACCAATGAAGAGGTGCAAGGAGAGAAAATAGATAGGACGTGGAAATTGAATCACTCGAGAACATCCTATCGACAAATATGAGAGTTGCAGACCTTACTATGAAGTATATTAGTTGCATATTCACCCATATAACAGGCCATAACACAAGAAAGTATCGATGAATGCATCAATATGACAATAGTTGCTCTTAATATTTTTTTTTCTTTTATATATAAAAGAGGCCAAAGACATGATTACTTAATAAACTTCTAACATGTATACCAAAGGTAATACACAACATTAAAACCAGTGAAAAGTTCTGTAAGCTCACCTCTTGGAAAAACCACCATCTATTCGGCTCTTCTCCCTCTCTTTCTTTGATATCACTACTCTCTCCCTCTCTTTCTCCCACCTCTCCCTTTTCAAACGCTCTTCCCTAAACTCTTCCAATGTCTTCTTCCCACTCTTTTTCTTACCCTCCTCTTTCACACCTCTCATTAATTCATCATCTCCACTCTCAACATCCACATCATCCTTACGCCTTTCAAGGTACCATGGCAACTTAACACCCTCCCCAGCAATCCCATATCCCAATCTATACTTCTCCTCCTCTGGGGTTATAATCTTTGGGGCCACCTCCTCCTCCTTCATCTTTTTCTTCTTAAACTGATCCTTTTCACCACGTTCTTCGTTCTCTAATCCTTTAATTGGATCGAAAATCTTAATCCCTTCCAATAGAATAATGTGACCCGACTTAGGTTCTGATTGAACAGGCTCTTTTTCGGCCTCTTCTTTGGGCTCCGGAGCTCGTTTTAGCGGAGCCAAGCCATGGGAAGCTTGGAGCAGCTTGAGACGAAACTAGGCATCCCGCTTTCCGGCCTGCTCATGCTTTAGCTGCTTTTTTTTTTTGCCATGGCTTCCTCATCTCACTGGACTTTCTCTCTATTATCATAGTTGTATGCATTCCAAATCTTCTGGGAAAGAGTGTTTAGATCTTCATGACCTCCCATAATTACTCGAATTCACAATTAACCTGCAAAATTATTATTGAAGTGTTTAGTGGAATTTTGAGAAAAACTTTAATATACCGAGATTCATATTAAACCCCTTTGGACAAAACCTTGAAATCTAAACCACACAAAAAAGAAGTACGAATATGACAAAAGATTGGTAAAGTAGTGGTTGTTTCTGTTGCTTTCTGATAGGGACATGTAACAGTAGAACAAACAAATCACTATTACAGAAACGAAGTTGGAATGAGCTAAAAAGATAGAGTGAGTTAGTTAGTTGCTAGTTAGTTAAATCAGTTACGATCGGTCGATGGCTTGGACACACGCTGTCGTTTGGTGCTGGTCTTTTACTAGTCAACAAGAGGTAGTTCCTGGACCGAAGGAGCATTTCCAGTGGCGACGTTGTATGCTATAGATTTAAGAAATCAACTCACATCAAATATAATAAGTAAAGAAGTTCCAATACTTCGTTTGGTTGCCGAGAAAATGTAAAGAAAGAACAAATAAAATGAGATTCAAATACATTAATTTTTGTTTTGCTTCCAAAATTTTCTCAACAACCAAACAGAGTGTAACATTAGAAAGATTTGAAATTGAATAGATACCTCTCAGGTTTCAGAGAACAGAAGAAAGGCTGACGTCAATTTTGTAAGGGGGAAGAATTTTTGTAGAAATTTGTTCTCGAACCCATTCTCTTCGCTCTGTTTTGCTCTGCGTTTACGAATTCACAGAATCACAGGCAAGATATGGAGAGATACAAAACAATACGTTTTATCGAAAGCAAATTATTGAATTATCGTTGTGCTACTCAGAATATGCAAAGAAGACGTAGGAGCGATGTGTGTGGAAGGCGGGTGGCAGATTTATGGAAATTTATACGACACCGTTCAAGGAAGTGTGAGCTGAAATTACTCTTCTAACAACTCGGTTGCTTCCTATTGGCCAAAACCCTATAAGGTGCTACCTGTTACTGTGAGTTTAAAGAGGGACTCTTGCCCCGCATGTTGTCAAATCTGATTTTTTTTTGGATCTAAAGAAACTTTTTTTAGTAATTATGTGAAAATTTAGTATTCATTTTTATTTATATTTTTAATTTTTTAATTTAAATAAAATTTAATATATATTTTTTCAAAATACCCTTTAAAAGTTAAGATAATTTAAATTAATGTGGGTCCTATAAAAATTATGTGTTACATAAAAAAATTAAAAGTATAATTGTAAAGTTATTGTTTTTTGTTTTTTATTTAAATAAAGCGAACGGTCCTATGTCTCCAAGGTCAAGCATTTTGACTGAGGTTCATATACTCGGTCTCATGTCTCCAAGGTCAGGTATTTTGACTGATGTTCATATGCTCGGTCCCATGTCTCCAAGGTCGAGCATTTTGACTAAGTTTCATATGCTCGGTCCCATGTCTCCAAGGCCGAGCATTTTGAGTAAGGTTCATATGCTCGATTCTATGTCTCCAAGGCCGAGCATTTTGACTAAGCCTCATATGATCGGTCCCATGTCTCCAAGGCTGAGCATTTTAACTAAGCTTCATATGATCAGTCTTATGTCTCCAAGGCCGAGCATTTTGACTAAGCTTCATATGCTCGGTCCTATGTCTCCAAAGCCATACATTTTGACTGCTACTCACATGCTCGGCCCCATGTCTCCAAGGCCGAGCATTTTGATTAAGCCTTATATGCTCGGTCTCATATCTCTAAGGCTAAGCATTTTGACTAAGCCTCATATGCTCGATCCCATGTCTTTAAGTCCGAGCATTTTGACTAAGCTTCATATAATCGGTCCCATGTCTCCAAAGCTAAGCATTTTGACTAAGCTTCATATGCTCGGTCCCATATCTCCAAGGCCATACATTTTGACTGCTACTCACATGCTCGGCCCCATGTCTCCAAGGTCGAGCATTTCAATTAAGCCTCATATGCTCGGTCCCAGGTCTCACAGGCCGAAGCACGCAACCACTGGCACAAAGCTCCATTATGCTTCCTCAAGCACATAAAAATACTTAAAGAAGTGGGGGGCCTATGATGTAGTAGATAATTCTCTCTCCAATAGTCTGACAACACATGGACAATCTTCCCTCCAATAGCCTGATGACACGTGAATAACTCTCCCTACAGTGATCTAATGACACGTGGCTGCAATGGTGATGGGCACGCAACAGAGCAAATGATAAAGACGTCATCATTAACAAGATTCTCACACACAAAACTGGAAGTATGATTTCAGGGACTGCGTCGTTTCTGAACACGTAACAAGACTCCTAAAAAAAGAAAGCGAGATTTCAAAGAGCGCGCCGTCTTGAGCATGTTTCCTAAACCACTATAAAAAGGCCTAAGGTACATAGATTTCCATAGACACAATTCAATCTCATTACGAACGCCATCACTACTGCTATCACAATCATCTCCATTTTCTCTCAAAAACTTCGCACTAACAAAAGCATCGGAGAGTCTTCGGAGGCGCCACCCCCTTCCCTCCGGTGACTCTTTAGTTCATTGCTCACTTCCTGTGCAGACCTTAAGATTTCGGGTCTCTAGTTCAGTAGCAGATTTTCGGCATCAACATTACACAAAGATTAATCTGCTTGGAGCCTCAGCAGAAGATGTTCATGTCCTTGTTTATCGTGGCGAAATGCGCTTCTATTGTGAGACTCGAAAGGTGATGCAGCATGATGAGAACGGTCGTGTGTACCTGGGAAGCATTGGTATCTCCTCCAATCCAAAAGGGATTGACCCCAATTTTAGATGGAATTTGATCAACAGAGTTCTTCGGATGACTATTAATTACAACAGTCCTGCTAATTAATTAATTCAATAGTTAAGTTAATTATGGGTTATTTTATAATATTATTATGCTAGCTCCTGTTGAAGCCAAGTTTGGACTTGTTTTTAGTTAAACTAGATTTTAGTAACAGTAGCTTTTGGTGTCTTCCTCATGTTGAGGAATGACTTTGATGAATTTCCAAGCATGCAGTACTATTGTAACGACCCATCCCGGGTTGGCCACTCCCGAGACAGTATTGTCACATTTTGAGAATCCCAGCACGACACATATATGCAACAATAAAAAAAAATATTACCAATAGAACTTTACATCAATCCGTAAAATGCATGAGGATTTACAAATAAATTTTTCATTTATTTTCTCATTAGTCTGAGGATGATGACACGTACGCGACTTACAGAAAATTGATCTCGTCAGAACCTCAACTCACCAAACTATTTGTTAAGCCTGCTACCTGAAAATTATTGTACAATGAGGGGTGAGCTTCACAAGCTCAGTGAATTAAATTTACTAGAAGTATTTCAAATTCCATAAATAGTCATTTATTATTATTGTCTTTTATTCTTCTCTATCAATATCTTCTTCTAAATCATTAGTCCACCTTAAAATCATCAATTATCTCATAATTACCTCGTAATGAGGTTCACATCATAAAATCTTCCATTTAAACAATCTTAACACCATAACTGTCTCTTTCTATGAGATTCATCCATTTATAATTAAATTCGCAAAAAGTATCCACATCTCAACATCTCAAAAATCTCATCATTATAGTTGTCTCTTTTTATGAGACTCAGCCATCTATAATTTAATTCACAATTAATATACTACATCTCATCATCTCAAAAATCTCATCATTATAGTTGTCTCTTTTTATGAGACCCAGCCATCTATAACTTAATTCACAATTAATATACCTCATCTCAGCATCTCAAATAATGCAATGATAATTAAAACAGATGCAGATGCATGAATGATTATGATGGGATCGTCTTCCCATCTGTCGACAGGTTATTATTATCTTAGACCGGCTGCCCTCCCGGTTCTTTTATTCTCATCAGACCTGCTGCCTTCCCGGTTAATTTCAGCATATACTGGCTGTCACGGTTTTCACTTTTTATCCCAGCATATACTGGCTATCACGGTTTTCACTTTTCATCCCAGCATATACCGGCTGTCACGGTTTTTACTTTTCATCCCAGCACATATCGGCTGTCACGGTTTTTATTTTTCATCCCAGCATATACCGGCTGTTACGGTTTTTACTTTTCATCCCAGCATATACCGGCTATCACGGTTATTTCATTAGACCGGTTGCCTTCCCGGTTCTTTCGGTTATATTATTAAATGCATATGCACATGAACAATGATATGAAACAGTAATATAAACAGTAAAACAATATAAAGATTCAAACCACTTAATTTGACTATCTTGATTATCCACAAATTTTATATAACAAAGTTTCTTTAAAATTTCTTACATCCAATCATCCTAATTTTTATCAAATTATATAAAAATGTCACTAAATTCTTCTCTTCCCAAATCACATCAAATAATCAATTAAAGTCTGCCAAGATCTAATAAATTTCATGTCACATCATCCACCGAAATTTGTCAAGATTCACTAAAATTCACCTCAAATCATCCACCAAAATTTGTCAAGATCTACTAAAATTCGTCTCATCGTAACTCGTATTAAAACATCAATATATCTCATCAATAATTTATTTATTTCTTTTATTCTCAAATAAATTTATGATTTTCAAAAATATCATTTCTCACCGAAAAAATATTTCTACCTGACCAAATTTTCTATCATACCCATAAATCAATTTTTCATCTATCACCCAAGCATACTTTAATAATTAATTATAATAATATCACCAAATAATCGATTTTTATTTAGACTACTAAGAGTAAATCCAACTCACCCTGTAGCACTTAAAGTTACCCGTGGGTCACCTTCTTGCCTTTCTCGATTCTTATCAGAAATATCTCCCGTTGTAGATAGTCAACACCTTCTGCTATTCTGATATCTTCTCGTAAATATTCCCGAAAATCCCTTCAAAATTTTGGTCTTCCAACTTTTCTTTGAACTCCCAAGTGTTTAAAGAAAAAAATGGAAAGGAAACTCAATTTTTATCATTCCTTTCGAATTCGCCAGTTCACTTATATATAGGAAATTGATATAAAGCTTCCTCCTACAACTTTAGAAGTTGCTTGCTAAGTCAACAATCACATTCTTTAAATTATTCTATAAATTGGACAATTGCAAGACAAAATTATTGTCTTTGCAAAACAAAATGATTTCTTTCTCTTTATGCTTTATACTTGGCCATCATCCATTAAATTTGGGAAAGCATTACTTTAACTTGGCATAATCACATTAGACTTGGCAGCAGGTGCTGCCACCTGCTGTCACGTTGTTACTGTTCATCAAATTTTTTTTTTATTAGAATTGTTTTAGTCAAATACTAATAAACTTTGCATATAGACTTTATTTTAAATTTTACGACATTTATTCAATTACTTATTTATCCTTACTTTACAAATATAGGTATTACAATTCTACCCTCCTTACAAAAATTTCGTCCTCGAAATTTTCTTACTTTGCTCGGAAACAAATATAAATAATACTTTTTTATACTTGTTTTACGTTTTCACGAAATCTCTTCAACATCCTTATTCCGCCACCGAACTTTACACTAGTGAAATTATTCTTTTACACAAGGCTTACTTTCTTTGTCCAAAATTCTCACTGGTACTTGCATATAAGTCCAAACTTTCTGAATTTCTATAACTTAGCTCGAAATATCATGTAAACACTTTCTTAAAGTGAAACATGAAATACATTATATAAATGTTTTAAATTTTGTAGGCAAAATTCAGATTACTCACAACAATCTCATAGGGTCCCACATACTTCGGATTCAACTTTCCTTTTCTGTTTAAATCTCAATACACCTTTTCATTGAGATATTTTTCACTATACCCAATCACCTATTTGAGACTCAAGAGGTCTACTCTAGGTTACTTTACTGTTCTTTCTAACATATTTGATCATCTCTATTGTTAGCTCAATAATAGATAGACCAGATATATTTTTCTCTTCCCAACATATAGGAGTTTTATACCTCCTATCATACAATATCTCAATGGGTGTCATCCCAATACAAATTTGATACCGATTATTATAAACAACTTCAATCAATGGCATGCAAGCATCTCAATTTACTGAGAAATTCATCACATTTGTCCTTAGCATAACTTCTAGTATTCTAAAAATCTAATATGAACATGAAAATTATATTAAATTACTATTGTGTACCCGAGGCTTTCTAAAAGTCTCTCCCAATCCCAAGATGTAAATCTAACATCTTTATTCGACACTACACTCAATAGTATTCCATACAACCTCACAGTCTCAGCTACATCCCTCTTCAATCTTGACCATCAGAATTTTTGTCTCAGTCCTCTTTATTTCTTATTGTTACTTGATTGTATCGAATCTACATTATTATGTACCTTTCTCACTATCTCCTTCACATTATTTGGAACACAATTTCCAAGTTACAATACCAAAATACTCTCACTTCAATTTTAACCTCATATTACGTTCTAATAAGCACTCAATGCTTAATCTTTTTCTATCTCTTGATCTCTACCTTGCATCTCTAAAACATTTCATTATGGATGACTGAACAACCATATTTATTAACCATGATTCTCTACCACTGTTATTCAACTTCATTATTATCTCTTTTAAATCTATCATCAATTTCACATCCGGATTCCCATAGCAGTTAACCTTCTTGTAGAATTTTCTACTCAATACATCAGCTATCACCTTCGCATTTTTAGATGATAATGAATTGTACAATCATAGATACTAATCAACTTCATCCACCATTTTTGCCTCAAATTCAAATTTCTCTGGGTAGATAAGTATGTCCAACTCTTATAACCCATGACTATCTCACAAGTGGCTCCATACAGATGATGTATTCAATTTTTTTTTAAAGCAAACACTATAACAATCAATTCTAAGTCATGAGTAAGTTAATTTTTATCATGAATCTTCAATTGCCTAGAAATATGGTTCACAATTTTCCTATGATATACATATCCCAATCATTTATGTAACGTATCACTATACACCACAAATCTTTCATCATTAGAAGGAAACACCAATATTGGATCTGTATTTAATTCTCCCTTAGAAATTGGAATATTTTTCTCATACTTTCCTTACCATACAAATCTCATATTTTTCTCTGGTCAGTCTATTTAACCGTATTACAAAAACAATAATTCTAAAATGATCTTCTATAATAACCAACTATCCCAAGAAGATTCTAATCTTAGTCATATTAGTTGGTATTTCCCAACTTAACATTGCCTCTACTTTTTACAGATCATCTGTTATACCATTCCCGACATTATATGTTCCAAGAAAGTTATTTCTTTCCGTCAACACTCACACTTAGAGAACTTATATCATACCATCTCTTTCTCCTCAAAGTCTCCCACATAATTTCTAAATGTTTTGTCTGCTCTTTCGTAGTATTAAAATATACCAAGATAGTATCAATAAACACAACCACAAGATTATCAAGAAATGGTTCAAACCTTTTATTCATCAAGTCCATGAATGTTTCTGGAATATTATTCAATTCAAATGTCATCACAAGAAACTTATGACCATAATATGTCATAAAAACAATCTTAAGCACACCTCCCTTCTCTATCTTCAATTGGTGATAATCTAATCTCAGATTTATCTTAGAAAACACGCTCACTCCTTACAACTGCTCAAACAGTTCATTTTTATCTTGGGTAAAAATATATGTTCTTATTCCAACTATCTGTAGTCTATACATCCTCCTATCGTTCCATCTTTCTCTTTCACGAACAACACATGGGCTTACTCAAATACATTAAGTATGATAAATTGTTTATTCAAAAATTCTTAAAATGGCACATTCAACTCTCTCAATTTAGCTGATGTTATTCTGCAGGGTGCTATTAAATATATGTGATGATCCTGGTATCATATCAATAGAAAATTTAATCTCTCTACTGGGATGCAACCTAGGCAACTCATCAAGAATTACATTAGAATATTCTTTCATCACTAAGATTTCTTCCTATTTTCCTTTTTGAAATTTATTATGTATGCCAAGTACTTCTCAGCACCCTTCTTCAACCATCTCCTAGTGGTCAGAGCAAAATAAAATAGTTTAAGTGTGTTTTATGTTCTATCTGAAGGTTACACTCCTCATATCCATATCTTGAACACTACATTCTTTTTGGAACAATCAATCATATTCAAATAATATAAATCAACTTTAGATTTTCTATTGCTAATATGAATCACACAACCGTTGTAAACATTTATAATTATCACTCCATCTTTAGTGAAAACTTCAACAAAATATTTTTGCATCAAAGAACTAACACATATTTCAATAGACTTTATATGAATACTGGATGCAGGATAGTGGGTTGCATCAAGATCAACCAACATTAACAAGTCCATTTTCTCTACACATAAAGCACTTAAATAATGAAAATTATGGGATAAATATCTTATCTGAATATAATTTAATAAACTTTTATATCACAATCATACATCAGATTGCCACTTCCACTTGGTGGCATACTTACTTCCTCTACCATAACTTCCAGTTCCCATCATCTGTCTCCCAAATCTAAGGGTCTCATCAATAGTATTTTAAGATACATAAGCATAAGATTCTGTTTGCCTCTGACTCTGTACTTCAGTTTCCTGTAACAAGGAATGCCTCATTTGGGGTGGTCTCTCACCCTGTACACTCATACTACCACTACCTCTATAATCTTTATGTTTAAGTCTCTTTAACCACTTTTTTTTTTCTTTCCTTTAAACTCCATCACATCTCTCTCAATCTGAAATGATATATCCACCAATTTGATATAATTCATATGCTTTGTGTAAAATAGTTTCGATCAAATCTTAAAACATAGTTCATCTTTGAACCTCTTACACTTCTTCTTCTCTAGTCTATCATTTCCGGTACAACCACAAATCTCTTATTATACTGAGCCACAATCAACTTATTTATGTCAAATAAATAGAATCTCTATCTTGTTGGGCTCCAAAGGTCTAAGGAAAATATTTATCAAAGGAAACCTCCTTAAACCTATTTCAGATTAAGGGTTTATCAATTTTTGTACTTACCTTGGGAAGAATATCCTTCCATCATTCACAAAACGTCTCTTTCTAACTCGAACGAAGTAAAGGCAATCATCTGTCGTAAAATACTAAATAATATCTCCATATATTTCTCCGAAACTTAAGCGCAAAAGGATTCATAGATCTTTTAAACAACAAAGCATTTAGCTTAATTATATCTCCCTACACCTTATGCATAAATCCGTTTTTTTCCCTTTTTAAGTGTCTACCATTACTGGATTAACAACTTTAGGCACTGTCCTAGTCTACTTATCAAGTCTATGTTATAAGTTATCCACTCGATCATCTGATACATTCATTTTCTCAAAAGCATGAGTAAGAGCTTATCTTAGCTCATCTTTTTCAACTTCAGATTCTCTCATACCTCGATTATATTATTAATATCAATCATATTATCAACATGTTCCCCTTCAAGGAACCACAGATTCAGACTCAACCTCGACTTACCAAAAATATTGCGGGCCTACCATGCCCTCTCAAATCAACAATTCTAACTCTAGCTCTAGCGCGTCCACGTGTCATTCTCAGACTGTTCATTATAATTTATTTTAATCTTCCACTTTCTTACTTTTTATGCAGTCTACAGAATCATACAACCTAATGCTCTGATACCAAAATTGTAACAACCCATCCCGGGTTGGCCACTCCCGAGGCAGTATCATCACATTTTGAGAATCCCAGCACGACACATATATGCAACAATAAAAAAAAATATTACCAATAGAACTTTACATCAATCCGTAAAATGCATGAGGATTTACGAATAAATTTTTCATTTTATTTTCTCATTAGTCTGAGGATGATGACACGTACGCGATTTATAGAAAATTGATCTCGTCAGAACCTCAACTCACCAAACTATTTGTCGAGCCTGCTACCTGAAAATCATTGTACAATGAGGGGTGAGCTTCACAAGCTCAGTGAATTAAATTTACTAGAAGTATTCCAACTTCCATAAATAGTCATTTATTATTATTATCTTTTATTATTCTCTATCAATATCTTCTTTTAAATCATTAGTCCACCTTAATATCATCAATTATCTCATAATTACCTCGTAATGAGGTTCACATCATAAAATCTTCCATTTAAACAATCTTAACACCATAACTGTCTCTTTCTATTAGACTCATCCATTTATAATTAAATTCACAAAAAGTATCACTTCTCAGCATCTCAAAAATCTCATCATTATAGTTGTCTCTTTTTATGAGACCCAGTCATCTATAATTTAATTCACAATTAATATATTACATCCCATCATCTCAAAAATCTCATCATTATAGCTGTCTCTTTTTATGAGACCCAACCATCTATAACTTAATTCACAATTAATATACCTCATCTCAGCATCTCAAATAATGCAATGATAATTAAAACATATGCAGATGCATGAATGATTATGATGGGAACGTCTTCCCACCTGTCGACAGGTTATTATTATCTTAGACCGGCTGCCCTCCCAGTTCTTTTATTCTCATCAGACCGGCTGCCTTCCCGATTAATTCCAGCATATACCGGCTGTCACGGTTTTCACTTTTCATCCCAGCATATACCAGCTGTCACGGTTTTCACTTTTTATCCCAGCATATACCGGCTGTCACGGTTTGAATTTTTCATCCCAGCATATACCAACTGTCACGGTTATTTCATTAGACCGGCTACCTTCTCGGTTCTTTAGGTTATATTATTAAATGCATATGCGCATGAACAATGATATGAAACAATAATATAAACAGTAAAACAATATAAAAATTCAAACTACTTAATTTGGCTATCTTGATTATCCATAAATTTTATATAACAAAGTTTTTTTAAAATTTCTTACATCAAATCATCCTGATTTTTATCAAATTATATAAAAATGTCACTAAATTCTTCTATTCCCAAATCACATCAAATAATCATTTAAAGTCTGCCAAGATCTACTAAATTTCATATCACATCATCCACCGAAATTTGTCAAGATCCACTAAAATTCACCTCAAATCATCCACCAAAATTTGTCAAGTTCTACTAAAATTCGTCTCATCATAACTCGTATTAAAACATCAATATATCTCATCAACAATTTATTTATTGCTTTTATTCTCAAATAAACTTATGATTTTCAAAAATATTATTTCTCACCGAAAAAATATTTCTACCTGACCAAATTTTCTATCATACCCATAAATCAATTTTTCATCTATCACCCAAGCATACTTTAATAATTAATTATAATAATATCATCAAATAATCGATTTTTATTTAGACTACTAAAAGTAAATCCAACTCACCCTGTAGCACTTAAAGCTACCCGTGGGTCACCTTCTTGCCTTTCTCGGTTCTTCTCAGAAATATCTCCCGTTGTAGATAGTCAACACATTCTGCTATTCTGATATATTCTCGTAAATATTCCCGAAAATCCCTTCAAAATTTTGGTCTTCCAACTTTTCTTTGAACTCCCAAGTGTTTAGAGAAAAAAATGGAAAGGAAACTCAATTTTTATCATTCCCTACGAATTCGCCAGTTCTCATATATATAGGAAATTGATATCAAGCTTCCTCCTGCAACTTTAGAAGTTGCTTGCCAAGTCAACAATCACATTCTTTAAATTGGACACTTGCAAGACAAAATTATTGTCTTTGCAAAACAAAATGATTTCTTTCTCTTTATGCTTTATACTTGGCCATCATCCATTAAATTTGGGAAAGCATTACTTTAACTTGACATAATCACATTAGACTTGGCAGCAGGTGCTGCCACCTGCTATCACGTTGTTACTGTTCATCGATTTTTTTTTTTTTTTTTTAGAATTGTTTTAGTCAAATACTAATAAACTTTGCATATAGACTTTATTTTGAATTTTATGACATATTTATTCAATTACTTATTTATCCTTACTTTACAAATATGAGTATTACAACTATCTTGATCATAGATTAGCTTAATTAATTTGCATTTTCATATGTTATAGAATCAGTTTATTTGTTTTGTTGATTTGATTTATGTTTTGTAATTTCCATTATCATGTGTTACGTTGCTTCAGGTGGTGGTGATGAGGTCTACTTTGGCAAATATACTTGGTTATATTGAGTCTAAATAATTGGTTTTAGGTCCATCCGAAATTTTATTTGTAATTTTTGAAAACTTCACATGTAAAATCAATATAAATATGAGTTCTAAAAAATAATATTATCAATGAAGTTCTTTAAAATTATCAATAAAATTTCGAGCGGATCTAAAATAAGTTTTCAGTCTACCCAATAATTCCTACTAATTTGAGTGTCCAATTGGTTAGACTGAATGTCAATGTTCATTTTTTTTTTTAATTGTGCTTGCAAGGAACCACTAAACTCGGAACCGAATTGCATGTTGGAATATATTTTTCTTGTTTAATTCTTGAGTCTTGATCTTATTGGTTGGTCGACCATCTTACAAAGGTGAATCTATCATTATTTGATCATCCTATAAAATAAATAGTAAATTTTTTAATATAAAATTGTTAGCCATGATATATGTAAACACCAGTGGCTTACATTTTTATTTTAAAAGAAAGGATGGCTAAAAGTCTGGATTTTCCTTTACAAAGAAGAAAATTAAATTGTGAAATTATTATTTATTTATGTTATGGATGTTGAATGAGTGAAGATAAGAAAATGTTGTTAATAAGTTGTTATGGCATTGATTATGTTGTTGAAAGTATATATATATTGTTGCTTGGTAATAATTTAATTAATTAAATTATCATACTTTTGTTATTTTCTGTACTAGGTTTCTTGCATGAAAATGGAAAGGCCTAAGTGTTGGATAATGTGTAGCTCTCACCAGAATGGCACTCTAATGCCCTAGACACAAATTTCAAAATTTCAGCAAATCGTGTCGCAATATATAATACAGAGCAGACTGAACTGAAAATGGTCAGAGCTGTTAAACCCTGAATCTGACAAAAGGGTATCACATGAAACGAAAAGGACATGAGATCGAGGAACAAATTCTTGCTAATTGATGGTGCCTTTTGACCCTAGTCTAGCGAATCTTATCCAAGCAAAAGTTTTTTTTTTTTTTTTTTTTTTAGAACAGATAGATCTTGGAGTATAGCCTCTCATATCAACATCTTGGAGTTGAAGTCTAAAGCAGAGAAATTAAAAGCAGAGAAAATGTCAGAGCAGACTTAAGCAGTTATTTTTGTTATAACAGTTATTACTTTTGTGTAGTATAAATATTAAAAAGATCTTCTGTATTTCAATAATTAAGTAATTCATTTTTAATCAATTCAGATTGCACAAGTTCTCAAGTTCTCTCGTTTTCTTTTCAAGATTTCAGTTTTATTCTCTGATTATCAAGATCTCAACATGGTATAAGATTGAAAATCGTACTTGCTTCCGCATCTCTTCTCCTCCTTCTATCTTTGCATTTTTTTTGCAAATTCATATTACAAATTCTGCTCGGGAATTTTCTCAAGAATCTTCTTGCATTTTTCTTGGTAAAATACCAGAAGCAAACTCTAATAGTTCTTCAGAAACTCCTATAAATCCTTCTGATGACTCTTCTAGCCCATATTATCTTCATCCTAGTGATAATCCGGGTTCTCTCTTGGTCTCAGAAGTATTTGTAGAAGATAACTACATCGCCTGGAGCCGCTCGATCACAATTGCTCTGACTGTCAAGAATAAGGTAGCCTTTATTTATGGTTCAATTTCTGCTCCTCCTGTTAATCAGTGGATTCTTCATACTGCTTGGCTTCGTGCCAACAATTTAGTACTTTCTTAGCTTATGAATTCTATTTCTAAAGATATTATAAATAGCTTGCTTTATGTCGCCTCTGCTGTAGATCTCTAGAATGAATTAAAAACAAGATATTTGAGAAGTGATGGCCCAAGAGTTTTTCATCTTGAAAAATCTTTAAGTTGTATAAACCAAGGTTCATCATCAATTATAGAATATTTCAGTGCTTTTAAGACTCTTTGGGACGAATATGTCAGCTATAGGCCTTTTCCAACCTGTATATGTGGCAAGATGGCTTCTTGCACATGTGATTTGTTCAATTTCTTACTCCTTCGACAACAGTCAGATTATGTGTTGAAGTTTCTTGTAGGCCATAATAATTCTTATGCTTCTGTAAGAAGTCAATTGTTGCTTGCTGTTCCATTGCCTAGTATGGCTAAAGTTTTTTCTTTGCTGCTTCAAGAAGAAAGTCAGAGGCAATTAACGAATTTTACACCTACTGAAACACATGCTTTGTTAGCAAAGCAACATACTCAGCCTAATCAGAACACTCAATCCAAGTTCTACAAAGACAAGTCAAAGAAATCTTCATTACATTGTACTCATTGTGGCTACAATGGCCATACAATTGATAAATGCTTTCAATTGCACGGTTATCCACCGGGATGGACTGGACCTAAGGGAAAAAGAAATCCTCCCTCTGCACATGCAGCCATTTCAACTGAAAAGGTCTACATTCAAAACAGTAATGAGAATCAAAGGTTTAGTTTAACTGCTTAAGAATTCAATAAGCTCTTAGCACTTGCCAATTCGCATTCCTCTACTCAAAACACTGGTAGAACCACAGCAGCAATAAATCTAGCCACCACCTCTCAGTTTTCTGGTGACTCTTTAAATAAATGTAATTCTGCTTCTATCAAGTTAAATTCTGAATTTTCTTGGATTCTAGATACTGGTGCAACAGATCATATGATCTGTTCACCTTTACTATATTCTTCTCCTCCTAAACCAGTTACAAATTTCATTAATCTTCATAATGGACAAACTGTTCCAGTATTATATACTGGAACTGTAAGTCTCTCTAGCACATTAAGTTTAAAGAATGTCTTGTGTGTCCCCAGTTTTTCATTCAATCTATTATTTGTTTCTAAACTAACCAAAGAATCAAATATGTGTCTATCCTTCTTTGGTTCTTATTGCCTTTTACATGACCAATCAATGAAGAAGATGATTGGGATTGCCTTTGAGAAACAAGGACTTTATCATATATCTCAAGCTTCCTCGAACGCTAATTCCTGCCAACAATATCAGTTTAATTCTAAACCAGTCACTGCATCAACTACAGCTCAAAACCAGTCAAACCTTTAGCACTACAGATTAGGTCATGTCTCGAATTCTAGAATACTTTTTCTTAGAAAAATAGACAATTCAATAATACTTGATTGCACCAATGTCTGTGAAATCTGTCCACTAGCAAAGCAAAAAAAGCTTTCTTTCCCTGCATCACAGAGCATTTCAAATAAAGAATTTGATTTGATTCGTTGTGATATATGGGGTCCTTTTTCCACTATCTCATATTCTGGTTTTAAATTCTTCCTAACTATAGTAAATGATTTCACAAGATGCACTTGGGTGTTTATGCTTAAAAATAAATCTAAAGTTTCTTTTTTGTTGCCAAATTTTTGTAAAATGGTGATAACTCAGTTCAACACTTCTGTCAAAACCATAAGAACTGATAATGGTTCAGAATTTATTCTTGCAAAATTTTACACAGAAAATGAAATTTTACATCAAAGAAGTTATATAGACACCCCACAACAAAATGGGGTTGTTGAAAGGAAACATCAACACCTATTAAACACAGCTAGATCTTTGATGTTTCAAGCAAACTTACCTTTAATCTTTTGGAGTGATTGTGTGCTGACTGCAGCCTATATTATAAATCGAATTCCAACTCCTCTTCTTCAAAACAAAACACCTTTTGAAATGTTATTTCATAAATCACCAAATCTTTCTCATTTAAAGGTTTTTGGATGTTTATACTTTGCATCTACACTTACTAGTCACAGACAAAAGTTTGATCCAAGAGCAACTAAATGTCTATTTTTAGGATATCCAGCTGATGTCAAATGATATAAACTCATGGACCTAAACATAAACAGAATCATTACTTCCAGAAATGTTGTCTTCCACGAAACCAATTTTCCATTCAAAATCCTTCCTATTAATTCTGAAATACCCAATTTCTTGTTTCCTCCTATATAATTTCAACATGAAGCCTCTCATATATATAATCCTATCTTTTCTGATCAAAACACTTATTCACAGAATCATAGTGAATCAGATTCCTCTCATATCGATAGTGATCATCCAACTGACTTAGCAAATCCTATTCCTACTGATTCACATATCAGAAAATCAACTAGAATTAAACAACCACCAAATTTTTTGCAGGACTATTATTGTGGTAAAGTCTCATTGATTCCTTACGCAAACAACTCATCTACTTCCATTGGTTGTTCCTCCAACACAGGTAATCTTTATCCTATATCATCTTTTATTTTTGTCAGTAGACTTTCAGCACCACACAAAGCTTTTCTAGCTTCCATTTCTATTACCAAACAACCCAAAACATAAAAACAAGCTGCAAAAATACATGAATGGCAAATTGCTATAAGAAATGAACTCAATGCTTTAGAGTTAAACAAAACCTGGAAACTTGTTACTCTTCCTAAAAATAAACAGACTATAGGTTGTAAATGGATTTTTTGAGTGAAATACAAGGCTGATGGAACTATAGAAAGACATAAAGCAAGGCTAGTGGCCAAAGGCTACACCCAACATGAAGGATTAGACTTCTTTGATACATTTTCTCCAGTGGCAAAAATTACATCAATTCGGTTGTTGTTAGCTGTTGCTGCCATCAGGGGTTGGCATATTCACCAATTAGATGTAAATAATGCTTTTTACATGGTGAATTACATGAAGAAGTTTATATGGAAGTGCCCCTTGGTTTGGATGTTAAACAGCCTAACATGGTTTGTAAACTGTTAAAAAGTCTCTATGGTCTAAAGCAGGTTTCTCGGCAATGGTTTGCAAAACTTTCTCAAGCTCTTCTTGATTATGGCTTCACTCGAGGCAATTTTGATTGTTCTCTTTTCATTAAGAAAATTGCCACTTCTTTTATAGCACTACTAGTATATGTAGATGATGTTTTACTAGCTAGTGATAGTCTAATTGAGATTCAATAACTCAAGACTTTTCTGCATGATAAATTCACAATCAAGGACTTGGGACAGCTGAAGTACTTCCTAGGATTGGAGGTAGCCAGATCAAAGTCTGGAATTACTATTAGCCAAAGAAAGTATGCTTTAGACATACTTGAGGACACAGGTTTTATAGGCTCCAAACCAGCTGCATTTCCAATGGAATCTAATCTTAAACTTAGTGCAGATGATTCCAATCCTTATGAGGATGCCTCGGGTTACAGAAGATTAATTGGCAAGTTACTATATTTGACACTTACAAGGCCTGACTTGTCCTATTCTATTCAGGTTCTTAGCCAGTTCCTTGCTAAACCTACAGTGGCCCATCATCAAGCTGCAATCCGTGTGCTTAGATACTTAAAAGCAACACCAAGTCAGGGGTTATTCTTCTCTTCATCCTCAGAATTGAAATTAAAAGCTTTTTCTGATAGTGATTGGGCAGGCTGCTTAGACACCAGAAAAAGTGTGACAGGTTATGCAATTTTTCTAGGAGACTCATTGATCTCATGGAAATCCAAAAAGCAAGCCATAGTTAGCCGATCATCTGCAGAAGCAGAATATAGGGCTCTTGCAGTCACCACATGTGAAATCCAGTGGTTACTTTATGCTCTTCAAGATCTCAGTGTTGATTACTTTCAGCCAACCATGCTTTACACTGATAGTAAATCAGTTCTGTCCATTGCAACCAACCCAGTACAGCATGAGAGGACTAAACATATTCAAATAAATTGTCACCTTGTTTGGAAAAAACTGCAGCAAAATGTTATTAAGCTTTTTCACATTCCTTCAAGATTACAACTAGCAAATATATTTACAAAACCTCTCGGATCACTGCCTTTCCATCATAATTTGCGCAAGATGAGCATTACAAATATACATGCTCCTCTTGAGGGGGGGTCTTGGAGTATAGCCTCTCATATCGGCAGCTTGGAGTTGGAGTCTAAGGCAGAGAAGTTAAAAGCAAAAAAGAGGCCAGAGCAGACTTAAGTAGTTATTTCTGTTATAACAGTTGTTACTTTTGTGTAGTATAAATATTAAAAGGATCTTCTGTATTTCAACAATTAAGTAATTCATTTTTAATCAATTCAAATTGCACAAGCTCTCAAGTTCTCTCGTTTTCTTTCCAAGATTTCAGTTTTCATTATCTGATTATCAAGATCTCAACAATAGAAATGAGAAAATGTGTGATGAAACTGTTAAAATATGAGAGTTCGGCAAATAGCTGGGCTTATCCTTTGAGTTGCTCCTTGATTGTTAGTTTGCAATCTCACTATTCGAGTTCGAGTCCACCCCGACGAATAAATAACTCTACATAAACAGACTCAAACAAAAAAATTAATCAATTTTCTAACGCAGTACCTCACTTTTGTTATTTTCTAAGTTTCTTGCATAAAAAGGGAAAATGAGAAATAAGTATAAGATGTATATACTCCAACTGTGTAACTTTCACATAAATGGTAATCCAATCCCTTGTCACAATCTCCAAAATTGCAGCAAATCAAATTGTCATTTGTATTATCTTTAAAAAAAAATGTCATTTGTACAACAGTAAACTGAAAGTGGCCCTGCCATGGGTGAATTGAAGCACAAAACTTTGATGCAAAAACAAGCAAGTGATCATTTATATAATTTATTATTTTGTCATTAATAAAAATCACAGTAGCAAATGAACATGTAACTCTAATTATAATAATCGTCATAAAATCTCATTGATAATTTTATGTGTTTGTATTAGATGTTCGTTCTTATTTGAGATAGAAAAAGTTTTACCAATTAATTTTATTACCTGTCACCACCCTAGCTCACACGCTGCAACAGGAAAAAAAAATATATCCCTGGGAAAAAGAACAAAACCTGTAAAAGGAAAACGCTTCTTCAATGGCTTCCCTAACCAGAGCACTCACTCTGTCTTCGTCCTCACGCGCTCCTCTACTCAAGCTACTTCTCTGGTTGAACCCAAAACTCCTCCCTTTGACCGGCCACTCTTTCACCACCGATTCAAGGTTCGACCCCGACCCCAGGCGACATAGGTAACATGCACTCGAAACTCTTTTCTAGTATGCAAACGCCTTGCTTCTATTCCTGTTTAATCTTTTCATTTTTCTTTTTTATTAGGGAAAACATCTTCATAAAACAGAGAAAACATTTCTGGGTCCATTTCCGCTTTCATGTATAAAACATTTTTTTTGGGGAGTCTTTATAAACACGTACTCCGTTTCTACATTTTGATTTTACCTTTATGTTTAAGACTGTTTATGTTTTTCGTTTTATAGCTGAAGAAAGAGGCCACGAAGAACCCATCTGTAGTGGAAGGAGGAAAATATCCATGGTTCGTTGATCATGATGAGGATACGATATATGCAAGACTGGATTTGCCAGGGGTCTCCAAGGAGGGTGTGAAAATCTTGGTGAAGGATAATGTACTCTACTTTGATGCTGACAAGATTAATAAAGAGAAAGAGATCACAGAGATGGAGAAAGCAAGGAAGTACAGTGGCGCTATCAAACTGCCTAGGGCTGAGACGACATGCGAGATGGAGAAGATAAGGCCTGTTATGGCTTAAGGGGTGCTTAGGGTTTTCATTCCTTACCATCTCTGGACGAGGAGTTTGGTTCTTTTACGGTCAAGGTTGAATGAGGGAGAAATTCTTACCACTATCCGGATTTTGCAGTGAATTTATCAACTGGGAAAGCTTATTGCCTGCTTGCATATATATATATATATATATGCAACTCTTTTATACATATAACCTATGCAATGTAATACCTCTCTGATAAGCCTAATTTAATTTTTGCTCACAGTTTGAAAGATTGGGAAAAAAATTTTGGATGCAAAAACAACCAAAGAGCATCACACGGCGTAGATCTCATCACAAAAAATGCAAAAAGTAATTTTTTTACCACTCTTTTACAGTTTTACCTCAAGAAGGCAACTTTGGAAAACAAAAAATTGAGACAAACCATTGACTAACACGTGGATCAACATATATCCACTCATTTGGCTAACAAGACTTTCTCTGATCTTTTTCAAACGGAAAATTTTTTGTTTATTCTGAATTCATGAAAATTATAAAATATAAATATTTATTTAAAATAAAAATCACTTTTTACATATAATAAACTATATTTTTCATAGCATATGTTATACAAAAGCTTTTACCTCAAGCCAGAGAACTCACTCTATCTTTTTCGTCTCGCCACCCTCTACTCAAGCTTCTTCTTGGGTCAAACACGAAACTCCACCCTTTTTCCGGTCGCTTCATCACCACCGCCTCATGGTCCTACTTGGTGGTCCGACTCCGACATAGGTTACAGCCCCTTGAACACCCTTGCTAGTATACAAATACACCTTGTTTACACTCCTTTTTCTTTTTGATTTTTGAAAAAGTTTTCATGATACAAGGAAAATATTTCTGGGTCCATTCCCATTTCCTTGCATAAACACTTTTTTTTTTTTTGGGGAGTCGATTTAAGCAACTTTTTTACACTCCTTTTCTACATTTTGCTAATAGTTTTATATTTAAATTTTGTTAAAAGTATTTTCATAAAACAAATAAAATAAGTTTAGTTTGTTTTTGATATAGTTGGTATACGTACTAATTCACTTATTGTTTCTGTTTTTGTATTTTGTTTGATGCTGAAGAGGAGGAGGCCATTAAGCACCAATTTGTAATGCAAGGACCAAAATATCCATGGTCCCATTTGACCGGTAGCTCCTTTACCACCGACTCTTGCTTGAATCCCTCTATTGGTTTATAAACACTTTGCTTACCTTCTTTTTTAATTTTTTACTTTCTTTATGATTTTTGAAATCATTTTTGGAAAACTATGTTTTATCTTTTGATGTTTGCCTAATGTTTCAATTATCCACTGAGATTTTAATTTACTTAGATTGACTCTTTTATGATTTGACATTCCTTCAATTAAGGTTTTTCTTCCGCAAGTGAAAACATAGAAGATTATATTAAAACTGAGAAAAAAAGCTTGATTGAGGCAATATCAAAACGTGAAGAGTTGATTTAAGTAAATTAAAAACTCAAAAGTTAATTAGAACATTGAACAAATTTCATATGTTAGAACATAATTTTTCCAAAGAGTTGATTAAAAGGGTTAATTGCACAAAAAAATTCCTTGAACTATGATCTCTAAGTTCGAGCATTTTGACTAAGCTTCATATGATCAGTTCTATATCTCCAAGGCTGAGCATTTTGACTAAGCTTCACATGCTCAGTTCCATGTCTCCAATGCCATACATTTTGACTGCTACTCACATGCTCGGCCCTATGTCTCTAAAGCCGAGTATTTCGATTAAACTTCATATGCTCGGTCCCAATTCTCACATGCCAAAGCACACAACCACCGACACAAAGCTCCAATATGTTTCCTCAAGCACATAAATATACTTAAGGAAGTGGTGGGCTTCTGATGTAATAGATAATTCGCTCTTCAATAGTCTGAAATTTGCCTAATGTTTCAATTATCCACTGAGATTTTAATATACTTAGATTGGCTCTTTACGTTTTGATATCGCTTCAATCAGAGTTTTTCTTCGACAAGTGAAAACAAAGAAGATTAGATTAAAACTGAGAAGAAAAACTTGATTGAGGCAATATTAAAATGTGAAGAATTGATTTAAGTAAACTAAAAACTCAAAAGTTAATTGGAACATTGAACAAATTTCAGAAGGTAGAACATAATTTTTCCAAACGTTTTATAAAACGAGGAAAACATTTCTGGTACCATTCCCAATTTCTTGTATAAATACATTTGTTTGGGATCTTTATAAGCAACTTTCTTACACTCCTTTCCTTACATTTTGCTTGTAGTAAAACAGGGAATTAGTTTGTTTTTGTTTGTATTAATGTTCCTGCCTTCATGGCCATCCTATTTACATTTCCAAATTCCATGTCTTTTATGGAGGATTGAGATTAACCAATGTAAGCCCAATGTGAAGCCCAACAGAGCTGTGTTTCAGCCCAATAGTTTCAATTCTATGTGTGAGATGGCCCAACAGAGCTATCTTAATTTTCATTAACACACTTACCCACATACAAAAGTTTTAAATGATATCGGTATTCTTTTTTTAAAATTAATCAATTAACAAATTACTCGCTGAAGCATGTTGCTAACAAGGATCTAAAGAAGAATCTGAGCGGATAAACTCTCTTCCTTTCTCTTTCAGGAGAATCATCTTTAGCAATTGACTGAAATACAAAATCCCCTTTTGCAATCACTTGCTTATTGGGTACGTCCACAGTGTACTCTCTTAACCCTGCCAATTAGTTAAGTAAAGCAAAATACAATGGCTCTCATTCTCTTAAACCTCACTTTTTGTGTAATTAAGTTTTGAAATGTTCTATGCAATAATTAAAAGGGTTAATTGCACACAAAAAATCCTTGAATTATAATCTCCTAGCACTTAGGTCTTTAATCTATGAATTTGACACCGGAGGTCTCCAAACTATAAAAATCTTACAATCAAATCTACGAGATGGAATTTTGACAGATTCTGATAACTGAATGGAGAAAAAAACAAAAAAAGTATCATGTGAAATAAGTGTGAAATGTCATCGTTTTAGAATAGAGATTTGGTTGTTTCACATTGCGAAAATATATATGGGTTGTAGAGTTTTAGTTTTTTGTTTTAGTTTGCATGCACAAGTGGAATGATTTGAAGACATTTACGTCAGTTTGTGACAAAATTGAGTCACGTGCAACTGTGTCTTCATATTTTAATCAGAATCTATAGAAATCTCATTCAATGGATTTGATTGTAAGATTTTTATAACGGAAAGACCTCCGATGCCAAATTGATAGATTAAGAAGCTATATACTTGGAGACCGTAGTTCAAAAATATTTGGTGTGATTAACCCTAACTAAAACATGTTCACTTCCTAGCAAATATTGAAATTTACTTACCAGTCATCTTTGAAATAACTTTGGAGACTCTTTGTTGACACTGAGCACACTCCATGTTTGCAGTCATCACTATAACTTGAAACTGAAATTCAACATTATCAATAGAACTATAAGCAACAGACTGTGTTAAAAAAATACACTAAACAATTGAAACAAAAAGAGTTTTGCAAATGACTGAACATGGATTTTTATCTGCTTTATAATCCTAGCATGCTCATAAAATATGGATCCATATACCCATTGACGAATTTATTGTGGGACCACTTGCCCCACTGAAAATTTATATATATTCTTTAGATTATATAATGTGTTTAATTACACAAAAGCCAAAGATCAATTTATCAAGTAACGAGGCTTGATATGTCAAAATAAGATAAGGTAGAGTACATTAATTAATGATTCTATAATTGCAAGTGGAGGGAAAAAGAGAAACAAAAAGGGGAGGGGAAGGCTGCAACTTTCTAAACTAATTAATCCATCCTTTCTTTTACCGTCTTGTTCATGTGATACACATTTTCTCTCTGCTGGGTTTTGATAGTATAAAATAGAATCTCCACTAACCAGTATCCATTGAAATTTTGATAAAAATAAATGTTATGCTTCGAAATGAATTATAAACTCGATAGAAAAAGGATATAGCAAACCTACAGATGGAAGCGTCAAATCCTCCGAATACAGGAGAGACTGCTTTGTTAGCTTCACCATCTAGAACTGCAAATGTGCCCTTCAACCTTTCAACGTGGACGAGGATGATGATGTTTGGTCGCCTCTGCCGCTAACAAATGAGAAGCTGGTTCTCCTCTACACCAAGATTACTTACCATTTCTATATATATCTAGATAAGTATTCAACTCTATACATTTATTACTCGATCAAACATTTCCATAATCAAGGATCTACTTAAGCATTCAAGATATTAATAAATATTAGTATAAAGCTAAAGAGTTTAATACTAAGATAATGAATTCAATTCCAAGCTTGTCAGCACTATTAAACTTTAAATAATACTTTCTTCTTTCAGGCTCTCTCTCCTCTACCGGGCAGCCTAACTACTCATCATTGGATGTCAAACACTGCCTTATCAAGGGACCCGTTTGGCATGTTATGGCCACCAAAACTTTACCACTCTCACTGTCTCAGACTGTGGGCTTCATGTTCTCATCTAAGATAAGATTAGAAAATTTTTGTTGATCTAACTTAACAGCAAAACAGGCATGGACAAATTGATATTTTAGTTTCTTTACAAAGCTAACTGAGTATTATTGAAATAAGATGCACCTCAGAGACTACTTTGTCGATAGCTTTGGATCATGAGCAAGAAAAGTTTGGCCAACTTACCAAGATAAATATAATTTGGTACATTTCGGTTTAGTCCGGGTCATTATCATGACCAAAAAATAAAAAACTGAGAACTGGGTTGCCAGACTAGTGACTTGGTCACCAGTTGAACTACTCTTGGGCGGGCAGAAAAATATGAGAGCTGCATACGCAGAATATAGCACATGATACACAATAATCACAAAGAATATTAACTACGTGAATTTTATGGTTTGTAAATTCTTACAAGCAACCATAATCAAAGTCAAAAGAGAATGATCAACCTTGAATATAGACTCCTACCTCATTCCAGAAAGATGATAATCAAAGCCCAAAAAACATCGGAGTCAAGAGATTTATTTATTTCTCCCATATTTGACAGAATGTAAATTAAATTTGCAACCCAATAAGCTACAGGAGATACAGGGCAATGGTGTTATTGATCATGTACGTTTTAAATCATATAGCTTCTTAAAATAACACAAATAAGCTAAATAAACAAACTCTGCTTCATTCCATATAGAGTGCATTAACAACTAAAGTCAAATGCTGGTAAAGGGCTGACTCTTGGTATTACAAACCTCATAGCAAACAATATTTTGAACATCCCGTACATAATTAATTGAAAATATTTGCAAGAATATTGACAATGCCATAAAAGAGAGTAGATTTAAGTTTACCTTTTCATTATATGCACTGTAGCTCAGACATTTAACTGTTTAGAAGACAATAGAAAGGAAGCAACCATTTTGAAGCAGACAATTCCAAAATACAGAAAGTACAGAAAATATCTCCATATATAAAACTATGCCTTATATTAGCTCATGCACAATGAATTCCATGTAATCTTCCCAATTCTGAGAGATTATGTACGAGTTTACTTCCCATTTTGCACATCTTCGTCTTGGGCTCATAGGGTAAATATCCTCCCGGGCATCATGATAGTTTGGGATGTAAGACCAGAAGTCCTTCACACTTCCGCTACGCCACTATGATGAGTTGGCAATTATCAAACCCACAACTATGTTCAAAAAATATGAAGGAATAATTCTCACAGCAATTATTCCCAATGAGTGTAAAGAATCACTTTATCTTCAGGAGTGTCTAAAGAAAGCAGGCTCTTGCTAAATAAAAAGAAGAATCATTTTAGCCCTTGTGCACCAAAAGAAAAAAACAGAGGACCTATACCAAATAAGTAGTTCCGGAAACATGATATAGGAGGACTATATGATGAGCATACAAATCTACAAGAAACATGCATATACTCCGCATGTGCATTCTAAAGAGATTTCTCTCTCCAATTCTTTAGACATATATACTCAATTGAAGAAGCCAACAAACTCTTTATCATACGGTAAGCATACAAGAGAACTGCAAATGCAAAACTGACTGCTGGAACTAGAAAGGATTCCAAAGCTTAAATGGAGAGTTTGTCATTACTTGTATCATTTTTTTATAAGCAAAAATCTAGTATAAAAAGGCACAAGGGAGTGCAACCTAAACAAGGAGACCATCTACAAGAAAGTGAATCAAATTACTCTATAACTGCAAATGCAAAACTAACTGCTGGAACTAGAAAGGATTCCAAAGCTTAAATAGAGAGTTTGTCATAAATTGTATCATTTTTTTATAAGCAAAAAACTAGTATAAAAAGGCAGAAGGGAGTGCAACCTAAACAAGGAGACCATCTACAAGAAAGTGAATCAATTTACTCTATAACTTGTATCTTTCATTGCTAATGTAATGGGAAGACCTCTCTAATGGAATCCAAAAAATCAACTCCCACTAGCACTTTTGGCAAAGAAATTTAGCCCTGTAGTCCTCTCCAAATGTGCTTGCTGAAGTTTCCTTTCGAATTGTTTAAACCAAATTATATACCACGGACTAAAATTACACTATTGATATCAGGTGCAAGTTATGAAAAACTCACTCCTCAAGTCCTTGATGATTTCATCAAGAGGCACATCAAACATTCAAGCTAATTATCCGGCTGTTTTTCGTAAGTCTCTATTAAACTACACCAAATGCCTCCCTAGAACACTATTGATGTGTGATGTTATTTTAAAAAGCATTCTTGAGGCCAGTAGCAGATCCAAATAATTTTGCTAGTAGGGGTGATAATTAATTATTTTAGTGGAAGCAATTTTAAAAATACCTATAATATTACCTTTTTTTTTTACCCCACAGCCATCATGGCAGATCCACCCCTTCTTGAGGCACGCTAGGCAAGGCTAACTCACCTCTAAGAAATCTAAGCGGTCGTCTCCAAGAGCGCAAGCTCAAGATATGCATGCATTTTGTTACAAAGACACACTTCTTGCGCCTTTTAGTTTGAGGTGCTAAATGAAACATATGCAAATCTGAATTTAAGCTAAATCACCTTGATATGCTTCATTAACCTCTGATACGAGAGGAAAATGTGACTAACCAGTTGTACAACAATCTATCACAAAATGATGGCTTCTAACAAATAAGCATAGTTAATTAGAAGATAAAAATGAGCAGAGAAAGAGAAAACAAGCAAACTTCATTTTTAATCAAGTATTATGATTGTCATTCGCAAACAAACTTTCGGAATCTATATGCAGACAACTTATCAAAAAAAAGAATCTGTGTAGACAAACATATTTAAAAAAAAAACAAAACAAAACTAGGGATCTCAAGAGGTGCAATCAACTCAACTATATTCGTCAGACACCCCCCCCCCCCCCTCTCTCCAACACACACACCGTAGTAAAAAAGAACAGAAAAAATTATCCCAATGCAAAGAAGGCCAGATCAGAAACTCGCAATGAAAGTTTTGAACCTCCAAAGGACTTGATATATTTGAAGAATTCCTTGCTTTTGAACCCTATTAACAACAAATGTCAGTGCAATCAGTTTTAATATGCTACAAGATACATGCATAGCCTTGAGCCCTTGACATCTTTTGAATAAGCTTGAAAATCATTGTTACTAAAAACACTGATGAGCATCTACCACCTCATCATCACAAAATCCCTGGATTCCGTGGCATAGAGTACAACCTCAGCTAGCGACATAATCTCACAAACTGAAGTATGCTAGCAACAGTCTCAAAAAAAAAACAATAAGTATGACGCTCCGAGATACACTCTCAAGAACGTACTTGCTTTTCAATCTACTCAATCGAAGATGATTTCATCTTGCCATCAAATTCAGTTCTCAATCCATTCAGCATTTCCATTATATTCAAAGTATTACTTTCACTCATTTAGGAGATCAAGAACCTAACATATCCATTGCTAACAGCATATCCATTGTAATCAAGTGGCACAAAAATATCCATGGCTACAATATCTTCAGCCACAAGAATAACAGAAAGCATGTCAAAGCTCATATATAGACTAATATCACATACTTCAGGATTTGCATGATAAGGAAACAGTAAATAGTGAAAGCAGAGAGCCTGACAATAATTTCAGGTCATCAATTCCAACAAATGGATTATTATTGGATTTAGACCACCAAAAAAACTTAAACTTATTGACCGCAATTAATTGAAATGAGGCCGCACCATGTCACTGTGCCTTATCATATGTATAATTTAACATAGCAAGACTCCAAGCCTTCCATTCCCAGAAGATGCATACTGATGCCTGACTAAAAGTTCTCACTTTTCCAATCAAAATTATTCCAAAGAATTCAAAAGAGATGATAAGAAACTTTGGCATTACATAGTCGTTCCTTTATTCTCTTAACAAAAAAATAGTTGTGCCACATTTGATTTTCTAAAAATGCATCAAATTATAAACCATTTAAGGGGAAATTTTCTTAATCAATACTTTATAACTATTCAATTTTCCAATTTTTCTGATGCAGATGATGGTTAAATGATTGTGCAATGGATGTTTAAATTTTAATTGTAGTTTTCCTAAACATATTACAAATTTGTTCATTTAAGCAACTTTGAAGAACTTTCTAACAAAAAAGTAAGTGAACATGAGCACTATTTAAACCCACTTTCTACTCACACATGTAAACAACACCATTGTGCATTTTCCATGACATGTTAATTTTCCAAGAAAAGAAAATAAAAAACCGAGTCTGAAACATGATTTTATGGGGAAAAAGCATATCTTAGAATCGTGCCTTTTAGAGGGAGGAAAGAAAAGCATAAAGGAGCTCTAAACACTCCTATATAAAAAAAGCAATTTTTAAGGACATCACACTTTTTCGCAAAAGCATATTTGAAAACATTCTTCTCCACATGAGATTACTGGTTATGAGCACACCATCTTAAAAATAGATTACTGACACTATCTTAGCAAAGGAAATATATAAAAATAAAAAAAATTAATAAAGTAATTTAGTTGTAATATCTTCAAAGGGGTTAAAATTGCCATTTGAAACAAAAAGTTCCTGAAGTTAAAAATATGTTCATAAGGGAGCAACTTAACTCTGGCATAGCACCCTAAAGAAGAGAGTAGTTGGACTGTTGGAGAACCTTCCTAACTAAATGAAATGATAGCAAACAAAAGGTTGATATCCTTAAACGACGGTAGTAGTTAGCAATAACATAAATCAGTTACAAACCAAAATGTAAAGTCTCAACTTATTTAATTGATGGTTTCCAGTACGTTGCAATAGTCTGAATGCTCAGGCAATCATCAGAAAAGAATGTAATGAAACACAAACTGTGGCACATCAGAAGAAATAGATTTGAAATTTACTTTAACACATATTAACAGACAACACAAACTGGGCATATCAGTGCAACTAGTAATTGTAAATAGCTTGGAGGTAGAGCACATAAACTAAAATTACATTGAAGAGTAACTTACACGTACAGTTAAAACTTACTGGCACAGGCCTTTTAGAATGGAATGAGTTATGCAATTAGGCATCAATCCCTTCCTCCTCATTTCACCAAATAGTCTCAAGGCCTTATCTATACATTTATTCTTTACATAGCCATTGATCAAAACATTATAACACGCAACACCATGAGAATAGCCTTTGACTGCCATGGAATCAAAAACATCTACTGCCTTATCCATTTCACCTTGCAAACAGTATCCATTTATCAATGTATTGAATGTAATGGCATCAGGCCTTGTACCTTTCTGAATCATCACGTCAAGCACTTCATGAGCTTCTTCCATCATTCCACCTTTACAAAGTGCATCCAACAATGTGTTATAAGTTACTATATCAGGTAAGATATTTTGGCCCGCCATTTCATCAAACAAGTTTGTGGCTTCTCTCCACTTCCTTGAATGGCATAATCCATATATTAAAGAGTTGTAAGTGGCGCGGTCGGGTTTGAGGCCCCTCTTCATCATTAGCCCTAACATGTTAAGGGCTTCTTTAGTTTCCCCTTGCTTGCAAAGAGCATCAATTAGAGTGCTGAAAGTTACCACATTTGGTTGTGGTCCTTCATCTATCAGTTTTTTGAGTAGTCTTGTGGCTTCTCTCCATTGGCTTGAATGGCACAATCCATACATTAAAGAGCTGAAAGTGATGATGTTAGGTTCCATACCTCTATCGGTCATTACTTTTAAAAGATGAAGTGCATCTGTTGTCCTTCCTTCTTTGCATAAAGCATCCACCATAGCAGTGAATGTTATGATATTAGGTGAGATACCACAATTAATCATGTTGTCTACAAACTGTGCAGCATGTTTCCATTCACCTGACTTGCATAAAGCACAAATTATGGAAGTGTAAGTGAAAATGGTAGGCTTTGAGCCTCTCATAGTCATTGAATTAAATAGAGCAATAGCTTCTTGGGTCTTCTGTTCTTTGCAGAGAACATCAATTAGAATATTAAAGGTATACACATCTGGTGAAATCCCATGACCAGCCATATCAATCAATAGTTTATTTGCTTGTTCTTGCATACCTAATATGCATAATCCATGAATCAAAGAATTAAAAGTGACCACAGTTGGTGCAACACTTCTATGGATCATATCTTTGAAGAGCTTCAAGGCCGCATCTATTCTTTCCTCTTTGCAAAGGCTGTCGATGATTATACTGTAAGTTACAACATCAGGTTTCAAACTTCCTTTCTCATTCATCTCGTTGAGTATGAGAAGCGCACTGTAAGTGTTTCCCCTTTTGCAGAGTCCGCTGATTATAGTGTTATAAGTGAATTCATTACATGGAAATCCTTCGTCCACAATTTTCCGAAAAAACCCAATGGCCTCAGTAATTTTATCCTTTGTGCAAAGCCCACGAAGCAAAGTACAGAAAATATAACAATCGGGTTCAAGACCGCGTTTAAAAATGACTGCTAATACAGAGAAACCTAAGTCGACCCGTTTTAATTGGCAAAAGCAATTTATCACATTACTCATTGTGCAAATATCAGGGAGCATACGTAAACGAGTCATCAGCTCCTTGCACATAGAAACAACAGTGGAATAGTGCTTCATCTTGGAGAGTGCCCCAAGCAAATGATTGAAAGCCCAAATAGAGGGCATGGGTTGCATTCGGATCATTTGATCGAACAAACCCACTGCTTCCTCAATCCTAAGGGATCCTGATTTACACTTTGATTTGACCAAGTTCTCCAAATGGATGGTTTTACTCGTACCCATTTTGACAAAATCGTCATTACCAGATCTAACAAAACTAGTACTACTAGTAGTAGAATAGCAAGAATGAAAAAAGTTACCAGTGAAATCAGAAAAAGAAGGAGCTCTTGTGCTTATTTTCCTCATCAGCATCTTCGCTGGTATTTGATCTCCTGCTACTCGGGGCATGGTCGCATGGCATCAGTGCAAGTGAGAACGAAACTACAAAAAAGATTGAATTATAAGCCCATTTTATGAAGGCTCCTAGTGTGTCCTGTAGGCCGATGTGCATGATCCATCAGGTCCAAGTCTCAGCCTTCTGTAATTAGATCCATTTGTAACTTGGCGGCTCTGTTTAAAATTTAAGCCCTCTCCCCTTTTTTCTGTAATTATTAGTATGAGAAAGCTACTTATATAAAAAGTTGCAATTATATTTCTCACTAGCTCTCGTAAACTTGGGTTTTAATGCTTGAAAAAAAAAAAAAAATGGGGTTTTCCTTTTATTTTCTACTTTTTTTTTTATAATTTAGTTTTGATTGAAAATCATTGTTACTAAAAATATTGATGAGCATCTACCATCTCATAATCACAAAATCCTTAGATTCCGTGGCATAGTACAACCTCAACTAAGGACATAATTTCACAAGCTGAAGTATGCTAGCAACATAGTCTGAAAAAAAAAAAAAAAACAATAAGCACGACGCTCCGATATACATTCTCAAAAAGGCACTTGCTTTTCAATTTACTTGAAGATAATTTCATCTTACCATCAAATTCAGTTCTCAATCCATTCAGCATTTTTATGATGTTCAAAGCAGTATTTTCAAATGTGAGGGCGTTGGATGAGGTGTTTTGCCTCAATGAGGCGAGACGTAAGTCCCGAGGCATTGGAGCGTAAGTCTTTTGAAATATTGGGATGTTTTGAATAAAATAATATTAATTAAATTATAAAAATATTAAAAAATTGAAATAATATAAATAAATTAATTATCAATAAACTTTACTAACTTAAGACCTATGAATAAATATTTATCAAAATATTTTTACACAAATATCAAACAATTTGATGAAAATTTTAATCACATATGATATTAGACGTACGCTATCGTTTGCTGCATATGTATCCATCAATTTACACCATAGTCCTCCAACATAGTGGTTCCATTTGTAATGACGTCCAATCAAAATGTTGAAAATTTAAAATTTTGACCTAAAAGGCTGAAAATCCGGGTAAGTTTTTTGAATTTTTTGGGGCGTTTTGACTTTTTAATAAAATAATATTAATTAATTAATTAAAATAGTAAAATAAAAATAATTTAATATTTAATTAATTTTTATCAAAATTTAATACGTTACTAACTCTTTATAGTCTGATAATTATAATTTTATAAATATTAATATATATTTATATATAAATTATATGAAGTATAACTTATATTTATATATTGTTGTAATTTATAAGTGATTAATTAAATAGTTTGTAATTATTATTAAACTAGATAACACGTATTATATATGTATGAAGTGTAATAATATCACATTAAGAGTACTAGCTCAGTGGTAAGGTCCGCATGGCACAACTCCAAGCCTTCCATTCCCAGAAGATGCATACTGATGCCTGATTAAAAGTTCTCAATTTTCCTGTCAAAATTATTCCAAAGAATTCAAAAGAGAGGATAAGAAACTGTCACTACATATTGGTTCCTTTATTCTTTGAACAAAAAAGTAGTTGTGCGACATTTGATTTTCTAAAAATGCATCGAATCTTCTTACTCAATACTTTATAACTATTCAATTTGCCAATTTTTCTAATGGAGATTATGGTTAAATGATTGTGCAATAAATGTTTAAATTTTGATTGTGGTTTTACTAAATATATTATAAATTTGTTTATTTAAGCAATTCTAAAAAACTTTCTATGGGAAAAAAACATATCCTAAAATCATGCCTTTGAGAGGGGGGAAAGAAAAGCATAACGGAGCTCAAAACACTCCTATATAAAAAAAGCAATTTTTAAGGACATCACACTTTTTGACAAAAGCATATTTGAAAACATTCTTCTCCACATGAGATTACTGGTTATGAGCACACCAATGAGGAGGTGCAAGGAGTGAAAATAGATAGTACGTGGAAATTGAATTACTCGAAAACCAATGATACCAAAGGTAATAGGCAAGATTAAAACCAATGAAAAGTTCTGTAAGCTCACCCCCGGAAAAACCACCATCTCTTCCGCTCTTTTCCCTCTCTTTCTCTGATATCACTGGTCTCTCTCTCTCTTTCTCCCACCTTTCCCTTTTCAAACGCTCTTCCCTCGACTCTTCCAATGTCTTCTTCCAGCTCTTTTTCTTACCCTCCTCTTTCACACCTCTCATCAATCCATCATCTCCACCCTTAACATCCACATCATCCTTATTCCTTTCAAGGTACCATGGCTACTTAACACCCTTCCCAGCAATCCCATATCCCAATCTATACTTCTCCTCCTCTGGGGTTATAATCTTTGGGGCCACCTCCTCCTCCTTCATCTTTTTCTTCTTAAACCGATCCTTTTCACCACGTGCCTCGTTCTCTAATCCTTTAATTTGATCGAAAATCTTAATCCCTTCAAATAGATTAATGTGAACCGACTTAGGTTCTGATTGAATAGGCTCCTGTTCAGCCTCCTCTTTGGGCTCCGGAGCTCGTTTTAGCGGAGCCAAGCCATGGGAAGCTCGGAGCCGCTCAAGACGAAACTAAGCATCCCGCTTTTCGGCCTGCTCATGCTTTAGCTGCTCTTCTTTTACCGTGGCTTCCTCATCTCGCTGGACTTTCTCTCTATTATCATAGTTGTATGCATTCCAAAGCTTCTGGGTAATAATGTTTAGACCTCCGTGACCTCCCATAATTACTCGAATTCACAATTAACCTGCAAAAATATTATTTAAGTGTTTAGTGGAATTTTGAGAAAAGCTTTAACATACAGAGATTCATATTAAACCCCTTTGGACAAAACCTCGAAATCTAAACCGCACAAAAAGAAGTAAGAATATGACAAAAGATTGGTAAAGTAACGGTTATTTCAGTTGCAAACTGATATGAACATGTAACAGTAGAACAAACAAATCACTATTACAGAAACGAAGTTGGAAGGAGCTAAAAAGATAGAGTGAGCTAGTTAGTTGCTAGTTAGTTAAATCAGTTACGATCGGTCAATGGCTTGGACAGACGGTGTCGTTTGGCGCTGGCCTATTCCTCGTCAACAGGAGGTAGTTCCTGGACCGAAGAAGCATTTCCATTGGCGACGTTGGATGCTATAGATTTAAGAAATCAACTCACATTAAATATAATAAGTAAAGAAGTTCTAATACTTCGTTTGGTTGCCGAGAAAACGTGAGGAAAGAACAAATAAAATGAGATTCTAATATACTAATTTTCGTTTTGCTTCCAAAATTTTCTCAGTAACCAAACAGAGTGTAACGTTAGAAGGATGTGAAATTGAATAGATACCTCCAGGTTTTGGAGAACAGAAGATAAGCTTACGTCAATTTTGTAAGAGGGAAGAATGTTTGTAGAAATTTGTTCTCGAACCCATTCTTTTCGCTCTGTTTTGCTCTGCGTTTACGAATTCACAAAATCACTGGCAAGATATTGAGAGATACAAAACGATCCGTTTTATCGAAAGCAAATTATTGAATTACGGTTGTGCTACACAGAATATGCAAAGAAGACGTAAGAGTGGTGCGTGTAGAAGGCGGGTGGCAGATTTATGGAAATTTATACGATACCGTTCAAGGAAGCGCGAGCTGAAATTACTCTTCTAACAACTAGGTTGCTTCCTATTGGCCAAAACTCTATAAGGTGCTACCAGTTACTGTGAGTTTAAAGAGAGACTCTTGCCCCCAATGTTGTCAAATCCGATTTTTTTTTTTATCTGAAGAAACTTTTTTTAGTAATTATGTCAAAATTTACTATTCCTTTTTATTTATATTTTTTATTTACATAAAATTTAACATATATTATTTTTTTCCAAAATACTCTTTAAAAATTAAGATAATTTAAATTAATGTGGATGCTATAAAAGTTATGTTACATAAAAAAAATTTAAAAATATAATCGTAAAGTTATTGATTTATGTATCTTATTTAACTAAAATCAACAAACAATATAAAATATTAATTTTTAAAAAATAAAAAAGTAGTAACATTTTGTACTAAATTTTTATTATTTAATTATTATCAAGACATGTTACTTTATGCTTGGTTTCGTTCAACAAGTCAGAATGTGAGACAAAAATTTCTCTAAGTTGTGGAGGTGAAATGCCAAGATGCCATGCCGTAAGGCTAAGCTGCCAAATTTGGCATGTAATAACATTATCATCGATAGATACACAACCATTTTCAACATTTAATGCATGCTAATTAGGTCATAGTGATGGTGCTCAGCAGTCAGCTCAAACAACTGAAGAGTTTCACATCACATAAAAAGGTTACTGTAATGGCTGATCAAGAAGCATGTACCCAAGGCTGCAAATTTCGTGATTACAAATTTGATTAAAAATGGCTAAGAAATTAAATACGCCTCCCTTACAAAGGCAGAGCATAACAAACAAATGGTTCTTGCAGGGGGAAAACTCTCAATTAACACATGGGACTTGAAATGCCTAATAATCAACTTAACCTGATTACATGACAATCAACTTTGGGTTCAAAGATTGGGTTCAAATGGGACCTGAAATGCCTGATAATCTCGTCTTCCTTCGTAGCCACGTAAAGAACGCACCCACTACTTGACAATCAACCCAACCTGATTACATTTAAAAAAAATCAACCTGATTACAAGTTTGATAACGTATACTGTGAATTAAAAAACAGACTTTTGGTTCAAAGAAGGTGGGCCTGCATGGCTGTTAATATTGTCTAAACAGAACAACGGTATGTGACCACATTACCAACATCACAACTTCATGAACCTAATCTTGTCTTCCTTTGTAGTAATAGCAATAAACATTGAACAGTGATAATGATGTTCTACCTACAAATTACAAGTCCCAATCAAATACACCATGACTTCCTCACCTTCATCTGAAAGGACCAATCAACTGGCCATGAAGAATTGGATGGTCATTATTACCCATTTGATTCGATTTTCAAAATATCAGTAAGCCACCTAGTCTTCTGCATAACTCTAGAATAAAACCCATCTGTGAAACATCCAAATTCCAAACAACTTCAATTCTGATGACTATGATGTCCTACTTGACTACAATTAGTAAACGACAAAAGCTTAACCTGCCCTTAAAGTACCATAAATCAGTCTTCCCCTTGACAGTGCTAAGTAAAAATGGTTGATATTCATTTGCCATCCATTTGATTAACAAAAAAAAGTCATCCATGCTCTCATGTCACCGTAGTAATTGTTGATGCCGAGAAGAAGTCAAAGGGATGATTTTGTCAAGACCAGTCTTATGTCTAATCCAATCGTCTTGTTAGGTTCAGATCCACACTAGCAGGGCATAGTAACAATTGAAAAGGGAAAGCTGTCCGGAGTTTTGTTATCTAGGAAAGACCTCCGATGCTCAAGACCAAGGATGATGTAAAGGAATGAAATTAGAGCAGAAAGGGGAATATTTTGAAAATGTGTAAAGAATGTGAAACCTAGAATAATGAGCTCTTTTATAAGGCTAGTAATCTTACCCTAATGGGAATGGTGGTGGATCTTTTAAATGAAGTTACCATTTTACCCTCTGAATAAAACAGTGCTTTAACAGGCCATGCGTCTCTTTTGCATTGATGGTTATGCCTAATATGTGAAATTGCTCCTATGTCCTTGAGGTTTGCCATGTGTTCGGTTCCAGATGGTGTATTTTACCCACATCATTAATCTAAGATGTGGAAGATAAGTCCATATGAAGGCAGCAAGATTAATCCGAGAGAACAACCTGATCAAATAATTCATTAGTAGACTCTGAAAAAACAGCTCTAACCTCCACAAAAATCATCCTGAAAGAGATACAGGAATTGAACAAGACCATGGGTAAGCTTGGCTGCACCATCGATGGGAACCTGAATGACACAAAATTCAATGAGTTGATGCCTTGGATTTGCATCTATATAGCACCTGCATCTCTAGCCTATGCAATAGCAATGGGTGCAGATCTCATCCATGGCTTCTGCCACTAAAAATCATGGCTCCCTTACAAATGGTTCTCTCTTAATGCCATTTCTCTGATCTTAATAGCAGTGGCAAGCAAACTGTTAGTGGATCTGAATACCTCCATGCCTCGCAGTCAGGATCAGCTCGCAAAACTCAGCAGTGATGTCTTTATCTGCACAGTGATGGGTAATTCCATGCCTTCTCTTGGAATCATGGAAAACAAAGAAATCCTCATGAACATTATTGCTTTGGGGATACTTGTTATTACCCTTATCGTCAATATCTGCATCCAATTAGGTACTGGTGTCATTTACATTTTCTGGCAAGAACATTCTTTTATCATGTTTCTCATGCTAGTTATGCTTGTGATCTTAAGCTTTTCGGCTTTAATTGTTCCAATCACAATGCATTAAGTATAAGAAAAAGTATAAATTAGCCATGAAAGAAGGCCCAAATGATACTGCCAGAATAGGGATCAAGAAACTCAAAGACGACCTAATGAAATATTGGATGATGGCTCATACCTGCTGATGAGTGCTAAATATTGCATATTTTGGCCCCTTAATTTACATTTGTTAATTCTTTAGTTGTGTCATAATCTAATATTTTGTGTTAGTTCTATGATTTTTAATGTTTCACTAAATTGCCAGAATTGCCCGTATAAATCAGTCATTTTTTTGTGGATTAAACTGTATTGATTCATGAAGAACCAGGAGATGAGCCATATATACTTGGAAAGATCCGAATGTCTATTTTCTAGAGAATTTTACGCCTCATAAATATGATTTTTCTAGAGAAAGTTATGGCAATTTTAGTAGACAAAGGTCAGGCTGTGCATGATTTCAGCGTGGCAGAAGTGATTTTTACGGATTAAACTATATTGATTCGAACCAGGAAATGAGCCATATATGCTTGGAAAGATCCGGATGTCTATTTTCTGGAGAATTTTACAGCTCATAAATATGATTTTTCTAGAGAAAGTTACGGCAGTTTTAGTAGACAAAGGTCAGGCTGTGCATGATTTCAGCGTGGGTAGAAGTTTTGAAAGGCATGTGAAGGCTTAAATCTCACATTCCACGTCAGTTGGAAACACATTCTACATCCCACATCCCACATCGGAATGGAAACACATTGCACTCATGGAGTTCCCCTATAAAAGCCCAATTTCACTTCATCAAATTGGTGTGCAATCTCGGAGGCTTTGCTACCAAGGGGTGTAATCTGGAGGATTTTGCTACCAATCGGGGGAAGCACCGCACAACAGTTGCGGGTGGAATTTCTCTCTCCATGTATTGTTAATTTTAATTTATTTCTTTTAAGTTTTAAAGTTTAATGTTTGCTCTAATTTTTCCCTTTAGATTTTTGTTGTCATATTTATGGGTAACTAAATTCTCAAGTAGGGCTAGGGATGAACTTGCACAGCAGATGGTATTTTTGTTTATTTTTTTAATTTATGTATTTGATTTTCAATTACTAAAACTCTTTTGTTCTATCATTCTTAATTTATTGGTGATGTTTAATAATCATAGAATTTATTCTGTTTATAGATTCAGTCATGCTTTTTCTATTGAATGGATTAGCTCTTTGATTATGTTTGGATCAATTATTTATCTATATTGATTTAATTCTTTGCTACAATATCGCCTCTTGAGTATATTGTCGTCGTTTGATTTTCTCAATAGTGATAATAATTTACGTATTTTAAAAGTGGTGAATGATTTTTCAAAGGGTTACATTTGGTTTAATCTTGGTTTATAAATCTACACCTTCCGATTGGGAATTGAGTTATTCAATAAATTAATAATAATTAAAATACCAGATTTGTGTAAGGGATTCCCAACGCTTTACTGTTTGTCAAATTTGAGCACTTTCTCCGTTAGTCATTTTGATTCACTTTAATTTGCATTTAAAATTAATCTTTGTTCTCCATTAATCATTTAATATTTTTCTTTAGTTTCTTTATTCCTTTTACTATTCTTTAAATTTGTCTCTCTGCGGAATTGACATTTAATGACCCATCCAGGGTTAGCCACCCCTGAGACGGTGTCGTCATATTTTGAAATTTCCAGCATGACACATATATGCAACAATTAAACAAAATAAACTAATAATAATTTTTACTGTAACCCTCAGCCCTTAACAGGGGGGGTACATCAATCTGATATGATTTAAACATAATATACAACTCAACATACATAAATATTTACAAATAATTTTTTTTTTCATTTTCTCATTTTTTTGAGGATATTGACACGTACGTGGCTTACAGTAAATGATTTCGTCTGACTTTCAACCCATCAGACTACTAGTCATGTCTGCTACCTGAAATCATTGTACAATGAGGGGTGAGCTTCGCAAGCTCAGTGAATTAAATTTACTAAAAGTATTCCAATTTCGTAAATAGCTCTTTAATATTTAATCATTTATTTCTCTTATAATTGGATAATAGCAAAAAGTCTAATATTTAAATAATTCCAATATTATCATATTTCTATATCTTTTTCTCTTTTTTTTCACTGTAACTGTCTCTCTCTGGAGACTCATCCATCTATAATTAAATTCACAATAATATACCACACATCATCATTTCAATAATGCAAGCAATAATTAAAACATATGCAATGCATGAATAAATATGATGGGAACGTCTTCCCACCTGTCGACAAGTTATTATTATCTTAGACCGCCCTTTCTCGGTTCTTTACAGCTTATCCCGGCTGTCACGGAATTTATTTTCAGCATATACCGGCTATCACGGTATCCCTTTTATTTCCAGCATATACTGGCTGTCACTGTTGTTCCATTAGACCAACCCCTTCCCGGTTCTTTCGGTTATCTTATTTAATGCATATGCATATGATCAATGATATGAAATATGTCTATGAACAGTAATATAACAATAACATGCATAAAAATATTTAAATTAACTAGCCTTATCATTCTCAATTTATCATTGAAATAAATTCCTCAAAATTTCTCTCCTCATATATCACATCTACTGATTAATCATAACTAATCAATAATTTTACTTATCTCTTTTATTATTAAATCAGCTTATTATTTCATTAATTTCTTCTCCTCATATATCACTTAAATTTATTTATCAAAACTCGTCACGAATTTTATTTATCTCATTTACTATTAAATTAACTTATTATTATAATAATATTTCTTTTCACATTATAATTTTTTGCATGTCCAATATTTATATCATACACATCAATTTAATTTATCTACCACTAAAACATAAGTTAATAATTTATTTTAATATTTTTACTATATATTTAATTTTTATTTAGACTACTTAAAGTAAATCCAACTCATCACGTAGCACTTAAAGCTACCTGTGGATCACCTTTTTGCCTTTCTCGTTCTTCTCCGAAACTTCTCCTGGTTGCTAACCACCAACACCTGACATAATATTTGTATTCAGTTTCTAATTATTTCTTCATTTCTTCGTAAACCACGCCCTTTGAAAATTCCCACTTTGAATTCGGAGAAATTTCAGAAAATGCTAAAAATTCAAAAATAAACACTATGTTATTACCTTCTGCTTTTCAGATAGCTATTCATGACTCTCTATAAAATTCTACAATAAACTCCTTCAAAATTTTGGTCTTTTAATTTTTCTTTGGATCCCCAAATATTTAATGAAGTAGAGAAATTTGAAAGAAAAAAACAATGAAATCTATAAGTATAAATTTTCGTACCGATTAATACGTATATATATGCATAAACTTTGTTGGCAACCAAAACAAAAATCAGCTGCCCAAAAATATCCTAAGCTCCACATTTGCACTTAGGTGGAAGACTGACTTTGCTTGCAAAACACTTGGAGGCATTTAACTAAACTTGGTAGCAGGTGCTGCCACCTGCTGCCACGTTTTGGTTGTTTGAATTTATTTTATTTTATTTTTTAAAAAAATTCTTCTTTTTTTCCTTCTCCTTTCTTCTGCCACTCTCTATGTTCTGGACGATTTTTTTTTGTTTTTTTCTATTTGGGATGTAAACATCTTTTTTTAATTGCTTTGTAAAATTTTTAACTTTCCACATTTAAGAGATATATGTATTATTTTAACTCTATGTCATATTTATTAAATTACTTCTTAGCCCTTACTTTACAAATACGGGTATTACACGACACCCCAATGCTGTGCTACAACTACCACGTTATTCTTTGGACGTAATCAAAATTTTGGCGTCGTTACCGGGGAGACGGTAAAAGAATTGCTACATAGTTTTTCTTTTCAGCAGTTTGTAAATGCAGTAACTTCATTCCTTCTTTTAGCTTGCTGCATTATTTTTTTTTCTTTTTCCCTTCTTTTTTTTATAGCATTTTTATTATTTTGTGACCTTGCATGCTCAGATATAGAGACGTTTTGGGTAGATTTGCTTGTAGGCCTGTGCTACAGTCATAATCAAACTTTTTAAATCTTTTATTTGACAATCCATCTAGTCCTGAAGAAATGAGTAAACACGGAGATCAACCCACTAGGATCCTTTAGGATTACCTCCACCCTACATGCATAGCCACACCATCATGCATTATGTTTCCAGCTAATACTCGCCAACTGGATTTTAAAATAAGGATGATGCAGTTACTCCTTACGTTTCATGGCTTGGAAAATGAAAATTCATATGTGCACATTAGGGAGTTTGAGGAAGTAGTTGCGACTTTTCATAGTCAAAATGCAACTGATGACATTGTGAGACTTAAGTTCTTTCCTTTCTTTTTGAAGGATAGAGCTAAGAGTTATCTATACTCATTGAGACCACGATCTATTGGGTCATGAAATGAGATGACTCAGGTTTTCTTTAATAAATACTTTCCCCAACATAAGACCAACGCTTTAAAAAGGCAAATCTCCACCTTTGCACAAAAGGACAATGAGACTTTGTATCAGTCTTGGGAGATTTAAGGAGTTGTTGAGCATGTGTCATCACCATGGGTATGAGAATTGGCACTTAGTGAGCTATTTTTATGAGAGACTCACACTTAGAGAGCGACAATTTGTGGAGATGATGTGTAATGGTGAGTTCTTACAGAAAGATCTTGATGAGGCCATAGAATACCTCAATGAGCTTGCTGAAAAAGGTCACACTTGGACTGGACCTAGTGCTACTAAAAGCACAAATAGGTCACGACCTGTAGAAAACCCAAATGGTGGTGGAATTTACCATCTTAGGGAAGAGGATAACTTAAAGGCTAAGGTCGAGATGCTCACTGAGGAGCTAGATGCATTAAAGACTAAGGACTTAAAGCCAACACACGTAGCTAATCATGCAGAGTCTTTTGGACCATGTTTTGTGTGTGGCGGGGTAGATCATCTCACCCAAGAGTGTCTCACATTTGCTAAGATGAGAGGGATGTATGAGGAACAATGTAATGCCTTAGGTATATACAAGAAGCCTTTTTCACCTTTATTTAATACCTATAATCCGGGGTGGTGTAATCACCCCAATTTTAGCTGGAAGCCTGAAAACCAGCCGCCTGCACAACCCCTTAGATAATATCCTGCACTATATCTTGCACCTGCATCTTCTAGGAGTCCTTTAGAAGACACTTTGCATGCTTTTACTGAGGCACAGGGTAAGACTAACCAAAGATGTGAATCGTTGATTACGCAGGTTGTTGAAGAAAATAAGGAGATAAAGAGCCAAGTGTCCAAATTGATGAGCTCCTTGAGTGTGAATGAGCTAGGTAAGTTCCATTCTCAAGCTCAGTCCATACCCCTTGGTCAACACATGACGCAAAATAATTTAAAGGATGTGAATGTCATTGTGACACGAAGTGGTAAGTCATTACACATTCCAACAACGAACAAATCAGAGGATGTGGAAAAGGGTCAAGATAGTAGTGATGCCGAGCTATCCAAAGAACCTAAGGTGATAAAGAGTCATGTTAAGGTACCATTCCCTCAAGCTTTAAAATCAAGCAAGTGAACTCTAGATCCAAACAATGAAATCCAAGAGAATCTAAGGTAAGTAAAAATCAATCTTCTTCTTTTGCATGTGATTAAACAAGTTCCTACTTATGCAAAAGTTCTCAAGGATTTGTGTACAGTTAAGATGAAGCACCATGTGAAGAAGACAGCGTTCCTGACAGAGCAATTTAGTGCTCTAATTGAGCAGCGGATTCCTCCCAAGTACAAGAATCCTGGTTTTCCAACCATTGCATGCAGCATTGAAAATCATGAGGTTGGGCAAGCTTTGCTAGATTTAGGAGCTAGCGTGAATCTAATGCCATATTCTATTTATTTACAGTTGAGGTTGGGAGAAATCAAACCAACCACTGTGGTATTGCAATTGGCTGACCGTTCAGTCAAAGTTCCCCGGGGTGTAATAGAGGATGTTCTAATTCAAATTAACAAATTTTATTATCCTGTTGATTTCCCAATCCTTGACACTAGCTCTGTTGTTGATACTACTTTTAAAATTCCATTGATTTTAGGTAGGCCTTTCCTTGTCACTGCTAATGCTCTTATTAATTGCAGGAATGGGCTCATGAAGCTGTCTTTTGGAAACATGACCCTCGAGGTGAATATCTTTCATATTGCAAAACAACCAGAAGATGATGATGAGAGCCACTAAGTATGCATGATTGACTCACTCATGGATAGGGGAGTTTCTATACCTCATGATTTTGATCCCCTTAAGTATTTTCTTGTTAATTTTGAGTTTGATTCTATCAGTGATCCATCTGATGTAATTGATGTTTGTGTTATTTTTTATAGAAATCGGGATTATGACACTCGGGCACCACAACCGAAGTTTGAGGAGTTGCTTGAGAAAAGTGCAAAACAAATTCCTTCAAGTGTGGAAGCAACCAAAGTTGAATTGAAGCCTCTGCCTAAGGGTTTAAAGCATGTTTTCCTTGGTCCATGTGACACTTGAGTCTGGCTGAAGACGTAAAACTTAGCGCTCGTGGGAGGTACCCCACAGCATATCCTTTTATTTTTAGTATTTTTCATATTTCTTGTTATTATTTATTTTTATGTTGACCTTTTTTTTTTCTCATAACGGTTTACTTTTAGTAGCTTGTGTTTTTCGGTATTACTTTTGTTTTTCTTTTTCAGGGACAATGTGTGTGCATCAGTTCAAGTTTGGGGGTGTGCTATGAGTCATGCCACCCAGCTAGTTCTCCATCTCCTAAGTCAGATCGTTCCATGTTATTCACACATTGGGGACAATGTGTAGTTTAAGTTTGGGGGTATGGGAGACACATTCACACACACTTTGTCCCAGTTTTTTTTTTATTATTATTGAAAAGATAAATGCATGTTTATATTGTTCTGAAAATTTTGGTTAATCTAAATGAATATTGCGATAAGATTTCATCAGTAAGCTTAAAATCTAGAACACATGGTCTAATAATAAAGTTTTAAAAGTTTAATTACTTACTTTAAGCCATTTAAGAATTCACATGTTTGATCTAATCTGGCATGAGCATATTAGCACAAAATAGTGTGAGGTATAACATGTGATTTTGATGTGTATGTTTCCATTACTTAACTGAAACTGGATGACTTGTTGGATAAACACTTTGGCGTAGAAAAGCATATATAAAAAAATAAAAAAAAATTGCACAAAAAGAGAAAAATGCTCATGATGATCATTAATAAACTTTCCACTGAGTAACTGGACCTCTTGCCTCAATAAGCAGTCGTATTCATGTCAAAAGGTGTGAATTTTATTCATAATGATCATTGAGAAACTTTCTTCTGAGTAACTGGACCTCTTGCCCCAGTAAGCAGTGAGTGTTCATGTCAAAAGGTGAAAATTTTGCTTGGTAGTATTAAGGCCTGTTTAGTTTCGTAGCCTTTTTTACTCGATTTAGTAAGTCCTTAGGGGTGTCTTTACACCTAATGCCCTAAAACCATCTGGTTTGGGAGTCATTGACTCAACACTCGCTATATGGGTCAATTAGAAAACTTAAGGGAACTAAACATAGCATAGCCTTATAATAAAATAGAGAAGAAAATAAAACTATGTCATCGTTGTTCATTCTGATGAGAAATTCTGTGAATCTTGAGACATAGAGACATTGCACATTGAAGTTCTTTGGAAGCTTCATCTTTATATGCTAATTCACTTTACACTGAGTCAGACTTGTGATGCCTTAGCCTGCCTTTTGTAAGTAATTAGATTTTAAAATTCCTATTCACTGCGAAGATGAGTTTATATTTTAAGCTTGCTCATAAATGAATATCATGGTTTTGTGTGCTACTTCAATTTTTGGACACCATGAATGATGGATTTATCTTTGTGTTCTTTGTTTTTCATTTAGTTTTTTTATTTATTATTTTGTTTTGTTAAGGGACTAGCAAAATGTAAGTTTGAGGGTATTTGATGAGTGCCAAATATTGCATATTTTGGCCCCTTAATTTACATTATTTAATTATTTAGTTGTGTCCTAATCTGATATTTTATGTTAGTTCTATGATTTTTAATGTTTCACCAAATTGCCAGAATTGTCCGTACAGATCAGTTATATTTACGGATTAAAATGTATTGATTCAGGAAGAACCAGGAGATGAGCCATATATCCTTGGAAAGATCCGGATGTCTATTTTCTGGACAATTTTACAGATCGTAAATATGATTTTTCTAGAGAAAATTATGGCAGTTTTAGTAGACAAAGGTTAGGCTGTGCATGATTTCAGTGTGACAGAAGTGATTTTTGCGGATTAAACTGTGTTGATTCAGAAAGAACCAGGAGATATGCCATATATGCCTGGAAAGATCCGGATGTCTACTTTCTGGAGAATTTTACGGCTCGTAAATATGATTTTTCTAGAGAAAGTTATGACAGTTTTAGTAGACAAAGATCAAGCGGTGCATGATTTCAACGTAGGCAGAAGTTTTGAAGAGCATGTGAAGGCTTAAATCCCACATCCCACATCGGTTAGAAACAAGTTCTACATCCACATCTCACATCGGATTAGAAACACATTGCACTTATGGAGTTCCCCTATAATAGCCCCGTTTCACTTCATCAAATGGGTGTACAATCTCGGAGGCTTTGCTACCAAGGGGTGCAATCTGGATAATTTTGCTACCAATCGGGGGAAGCACCGCACAACAGCTGCGGGTTGAATTTCTCTCTCCAAGTATTGTTAGTTTTAATTTATTTTTTTTAAGTTTTAAAGTTTAATGTTTGCTCTAATTTTTCCCTTGAGATTTTTGTTGTCCATCATATTTATGGGTAACTAAATTCTCAAGTAGGGTTAGGGATGAACTTGCACAGTAGATGATATTTTTGTTTATTTTTTTAATTTATGTATTTGATTTTTAATTACTAAAACTCTTTTGTTTTATCATTCTCAATTCATTGGTGATGTTTTCTTCTCCGAATAATCGTAGAATTTATTCTGTTTATGGATTCAGTCATGCTTTTCTATTGAATGAATTAACTCTTTTATTATGTTTGGATCAATTATTTATCTATATTGATTTAATTCTTTGCTGCAATATTGCTTCCTAAGTATATTGTCATCGTTGGATTTTCTTAATAGTGATAATAATTTACGTATTTTAAAAGTGGTGAATGATTTTTCAAAGGGTTACATTTGGTTTAATCTTGGTTTATAAATCTACACCTTCCGATTGGGAATTTTGGGAATTGAGTTCCCAATTGAGTTATTCAATGAATTAAGAATAATTAAAATATCAGATTTGTGCAAGAGATTCCTGACGCTGTACTGTTTGTCAAATTTGAGTACTTTCTCCATTAGTTACTTTGCTTCACTTTAATTTGCATTTAAAATAAATCTTTGTTCTCCATTAATCATTTAATATTTTTCTTTAGTTTCTTTGTTCTTTCTACTATTCTTTAAATTTATCTCTCTGTAGAATCGACACCCCAAAGCTGTGCTACAACTACCACGTTATTCTTTGGGCGTAATCACCTGCAGTCCCCAGTTTGTTATGGGCCGTGCAGTAATATGCACTGCCTCAGGTGCATTCTGTCTCCTAAATGCCCTCACTTTAGCAAAAGTCATATTTAGATCTTACTTGATGCCCAGGTCATTCAAATTTTGCAATGGGGAATCTGACTATAAGTGGTCGACCACTTTAGTTCTTGTAACATAGACTATTACAGTAGGAGTGGGTACCATCGCCCCAGCAATTAGATGGTTCATCGCCATAAAATTCTGGTTCCCGAGAAGAGGGAAAAAAATCTGCAGAAAATAATTCAAAGTACAACACTACAGGATCCAGAGCCTGGTAGAAATGAAACAGTCTCCACTAAGTATACGAGTCCAAGATCGCCACCTCAGGAAACTTGCTCATGTTGCTAGAAATCTAATTCTAGATTTGTGTATATCAATGTCGTCTGGTATTGTGCTGGTGAGCAAAATGATTCATTTAGTTTCAGTATACTGTGTAGGCAGCATCTTGGCATGCTGTAACTTCTACAAAGAGTTGAAGAAATTCAAACCCATAAACAGTGTTTCAAGCATTGATGTGGGGCCAGAGTCACATCCTGGAACAAAGCTAGACCTTAGTAGTTTTGTTTTGCATCTTGAAGATGAAGATGAACTGACATGATGATGAAGAAGAACTGTGAAGCTACTGATCATTGGATGCAAATGGGGAAAAGAAAACAGCCAAAGAATCTCCTAAAGCTGTTGGAAAAATCAACAGTTTCAGGAGGATTCCAGGGGACTATAGAGTTTGACAGTGACAATGTTCCTTTTCTAGATTCTGAAGAACCACCAAATTGTTGGGCTCTCCCTATGGCAACACTAATAAACATTGCACGGATCTAATTAATTATTATCAAGACATGTTACTTTATGTTTGGTTTTGTTCAACAAGTCAATCCGAACATGATGTGGGACAAGAATTTCTCTAAGTTGTGGAGGTTGTTGAGAGTCCTAATTAGGTTTCCTATTATGTGTTATAGTAGGTTTGGCTAGGGAAGAGGGGAAAACGGATAGAGATACCATCAAGCTTGGCTCTATCATGCTTAACTCAATCAAAGCTAAAAGGTTTGGCAAGTGAAAAGGGCTCACGTTTACAAACATTATGGTGGCTAGCACCAAGGTTAGTGCTCTTGTAGACACTGGGGCTTCCGATCTCTTTGTGTGCGAGGAAATGTCCAAGAGATTAAGCCTTAAGGTGGAGAAAGGCAATGGGTGGATCAAGACAGCCAATTCTAAAGAAGTTCCGACAATGGGTGTAGCACAAGGGGTGGAGCTACAACTAGGAGATTGGAAAGGCAAGGAAACTCTTGAGGTAATCCCACTTGATGATTATGACTTTGTAATTGGGTTAGATTTCCTTGATCGGATTAATGCTTTACTAGTGCCATTTGCCAACTGCGTGTGCATCGTTGATTCTCGGTGCCAATGCCTCATGCCGGTAAGATAAGACTCTGGCCAAGCTAACCAATTTTTATCGACAATCCAACTAGCCAAGGGGGTGAGAAGGGATGAAGTCACATACTTGGCCAGCTTGAAACTTGAAGAGGTCCTTGAGTCCAAAGAAGAGACTCTTCTTGAGGTACTTGAGCTTTTAGAGTCCTTTGTTGATGTGATGCCCCCGGAGTTACCCAAGAAACTCCCACCTAAGAGAGAGGTGGATCATAAGATTAAGTTGATTTCTACTACCCAACCACCAGCCAAGGCTCTATACCGAATGTCACCTCCCGAGCTTGAGGAATTGAGAAGACAACTTAAGGAGTTGGTTGATGTGGGATTTGTGCGACCTTCCAAGGCACCCTACGATGCACTGGTTTTGTTCCAACAGAAGTACGATGGTTGATTACGCCCAAAACAGTAACGCGGTGTTGTAGTACGGTTTTGGGGTGTCGATTCCACAGGGAAACAAATTAACGATAAAGAAATATGTAAACTTTAATGTGAGACGATATAATTAAATTAAATAGAGAATCTGAATTTGATAGTGAAACAATTGTGTAAAATAGATTGTGAAATATAATAAAGGAACAACAAGGATCCAGGAATCCTACCTAGGTTTGTTTCTCTAATCCTAACTTGATTCAAATGTTTTTATCTCGATTGCAAGTTTCGCATCCCAAACAGACAATCGGCAAATATTTAATTGAAGCACATGTATAAACCCTAATTTAATTGTTATGAGATACTTTTTATTTTTAATTCATGAACACATGATATATCCTATAAGTTTATCAAGAAACGACAATATATCTTTTAACGACAATATTGCAGTAATGGACAAACTTAAAGGCTAGATCTACCGGACTCAATCATACCCAAGTAATCTTGACATAAAGAAAGCATGACTGAATTTATATCAAGAAAGAATAATACAATCACCGGATTAAATGAAATCTTATAATTAGATTAAAAAGTAAATCATAACAATGTTTGAACGTTAAAGCTCTATTACAACTGAATCAAATAAGGGAAATAGAAACAACCACACCTAGGGATTCATCATTTCTCCTTGCTTGGAGATTAGTTAGCCATGGGGCTCATGTTGCACAATGGAAGGAAAGTTGCTGCTCTCTTGAGTTCTCCAGCTTTTTGAATATCTAATTACAAACCCTAAGTGGTATATTTATAGTACACAAGGTCTATGGGTGTTTTAGGGTTTGAACAAGTCATTAAAGACCTAATTAGGGTCTAACTCGGAGTGCATAAGGCTGTGCGCGCGCTGCAGCACAACTTGGGTGCGCTGCGGCTCTGTTTTGGTTAAGTCAGGTGCTGGTGCTGTGTGCTGCAGCGCGGAGAATCCATGCTGTGGCGCGGATAATCCGTGCTGCGGCGCAGATAATCCATGCTGCGGCGCGGGCTGATACTGATTCAAAAGGTCTGACCTCTGTCCGCTAAAATCGCCATAACTTTCTCTAGAGAAATGATTTTATCAAACCGTAAAGTCCTCCAGAAATTAGACTTCCAGATCTTTCTAACCATATGTGGCACACTTCCTGGTTCTTTCTACATCGATACATTTTAATTTGTAAATATGGTTGATTTGTATGCCAACTCCAGCAACTTAGTGAAAACTCCTTCCTTAGTTTCTCTTCATCTTGGCTCTTCCGCGATCATACTTTTGCTTGAGTGTTCAATGGAACTTCGTGTTTTAAAATGATGATAGCTCTTCCATCTCTTTTAACTCAAGATACCTGAAAAATGCACCGAAATAAATTAATGCTCTAAAAATACCACTTTAGAGTTGTTAATGAATAAAAATGCAATTAAGACCTAAATCAACCCTAAAGTGCTAACAAATAAGTACGATTATAATGCATTTTATGGCTCTTATCACAACCCCCAATTAGCTTATTGCTAGTCCCTAGCAATTCAAGCGAAAAACAAGAGATGAATTTCTATGGTGGGAATCAAATTTTATGAAAAGTAATATTAGTGTCAACCAAGAGTAATCCACTTTTTGTCTCAAAAATTACACATAACATACGGCACATAGAGTCATTAAATTTCACCTAAGTCCAAAAGTAATCCAAACATCAATCTTAAAATCGTTATTGACTCTTAACATCCATCTTACCACAATCCATTAATCTGAACATCCGAATGATTTTATGCATAATATTCATGAATACAAGTCTTGACCTCTAAAAACATAACAAATTGTGTGACATCAATCACATAAACAAGCTCCATAGGCTTATTTTTCAAATCATTCTCCACTATTGTAGAAAAATCACACTTCATTGGATCAATAGGTCTTTAATAAGCTTGTAATGTTAGGCCAAGGTAAAGGTTAAGAAAAAATGGGAAGGATTTGCAAGTAAAAGAACTTTTAATCTTTTAAGTTTTAAACACAACCACTTTAAAGCACTAGATAACTTTACTTCAATGCTCAACTCCTTCAACAATTTTTTATAAAAAGATATCTCTTGACAAGTCACCACTTTTTCTTTTCTTTTTCTTCTTTTTTTGCCATACTTCTCTTCTTTTTCTGTTTTTGGCAAATACTCATTCACCTCTTTTTTTTTTTTTTTTTCCTTTTCCACAACCCCCAACTTATCTTCTTTAATATACTTAGGTTATGATTTTTCATATTTCCATCCTTACTCCTCTTAAGTGCTTCTCAACAATGTGTACAACTAAGTTCTTTTAAAAGAATGGTAAGGATGAAATATTTTTAGGCTCATAAGGGTAAGTAAATGAGTTTTTGAAAGAAACAATGCTCAAATTCTTTTTCAAGAAAAATGGCTCAAAAATGTGACTAGTGATATATATTACAAGGGTAAGTTTGAAAGGCTAAAATGATTCAAAAATGGCCTATATCATATCCTAAGTAATGTTCATTCTAGGAATTCGCCTCAAATGATTATCAAATAAGTTCTAGAGCTTGTTGAGACTGCAAAAGTATTCACAAACAATCGCACATAAAACTTTTCTAGATGCTTTAAACTAATCATACAATCTTACCACAAACTAGAGTCTTAAACCAAATGAAGATTGATACTTAAATTAATTTCAAACCAAAAAAAAATTTAATTTCTTCTAAATGTTGTATGTTATCTCAATTAAGCTTATATCATTGACATGTGAATTACATCCAAGGCAAACACAAAGCATGCTAAAAACAAACAAAAAGGGAAAATGACACCAAGCAGTTCAATGGAAAAAAAATGTATGAAAATAAAGAACATGGAAACAAAGACATGTGTTTCCTCCACCCCCAACTTAAAAATTGCATTGACCTCAATGTAAAAGAAAAAGAGTAAAGGAGACTCCTCTTGTAGCCAAAGGTGCATAGAAGTTGAAATTGTGCTCCACCATTTGAACTGCTTCGTACATTTTTCCTTGAAAAAGAAACACCAAGTTAATACTGGAAAACAGAAAAATGATAATAAATAAGAAAAAGAAATATGAAAAACAGTAAAAATAAAAGGATATGTTGTGGGTTGCCTCCCATGAGTGCTAAGTTTTATATCTTCAGCCAGACACTTTTATTCCCTCCCAGACAAACATAGGTTGAATGCACCAGCCACTGCTTCATTGCCAAATTTGGTGCTTGTATGCTTTTGAGAGGCCTCAAGAATGTCATCAGTAACATCCACAAATTCTGGCTCGATATGTGCTTTTGTGAAGCCATAGATGAAGGTGGGCTCCAATGGATTAAGGTGTTGGACCTTTTCCATGAATGAGTCAATCATGTATGCTTGGTGGGTTTCATCCACATCCTCTGATTTTTTCGTTGTTGGGATGTGTAATAACTTACCACTTAGTGTCTCAATGACATTCACCTCCTTTATATTCTTTTGTGCTAGGTGTTGACCATGGGGTGTGGACTGAGCTTGAGAAAGGAACTTACCTTGCTCAATCACACTCAAATAGTTCATCAACTTGGACACTTGGCTCTTTAAATCTTTATGTTCTTCAACAACCTGCACAATTAAAGATTCAAGCCTTTGATTAGTCTTCCTCTGTGCTTCAATAAAAGCATGTAAAGTGTCTTCTAAAGAACTCCTAAAAGACACGGGTGCATGATATGGTTCAAGATATGGTGCAGGGGGTTGTGCAAGCTGCTGGTTTTCAGACTTCCAGCTGAAATTGGGGTGATCACGCCACCCCAGATTATAGGTATTAGAGAAGAGTGCATGAGGCTTCTTGTACATGCCTAAGACATTACATTGTTCCTCATACATCCCTCTCATCTCAGCAAATGTAGGACACTCTTGGGTGAGATGATCTACCCCGCTACACATAAAACATGGTTTCAAAGACTTTGCATGATTAGCTAGGTGTGTTGGCTTTAAGCTCGTAGTTTTTAATTCATCTAGCTCCCTAGTGAGCATCTCGACCTTGGCCTTAAGGTTATCCTCTTCCCTAAGATGGTAAATTCCACCACCATTTGGGTTCCCTATAGGTCGTGACTTATTTTTGCTTTCAGTAGCACAAGGTTCAGTCCAAGTGTGAGCTTTTTCAGCAAGCTCATTGAGGTACTCCATGGCCTCATCAGGATCTTTCTCCAAAAATTCACCATTACACATCATCTCTACGAATTGGTGCTCTCTATATGTAAGTCCCTCATAAAAATAGCTCACGAAGTGCTAACTCTCATACCCATGGTGAAGACACATACTCAATAACTCTTTAAATCTCTCCCAAGACTTATACAAAGTCTCGCTATCCTTTTGTGAAAAGGTGTAGATTTGCCTTTTTAAAGCATTGGTCTTATGTTGGGGAAAGTATTTATTAAAAAAGATCCGAGTCATCTCAGTCCACGACCCAATAGATTGTGGTCTTAGTGAGTATAGCCAACTCTTAGCTCTATTCTTCAAAGCGAAAGGAAAGAACTTAAGTTTCATAATGTCATGAGTTTCATCTTGACTATGAAAAGTCGCAACTACTTCCTCAAACTCTCTAATGTGCACATATGTGTTTTCATTTTCCAAGCCATGGAATGTAGGGAGTAATTGAATCATCCCTGGTTTAAGATCTAATTGGCGAGTATTGGCTGGAAACATGATGCATGATGGTGTGGCTGTGCGTGTAGGGTTGAGGTAATCCTGAAGGGTCCTAGGGGGTTGATATTCATGTTCACTCATTTCTTTGGGACTAGATGGGTTGTCAAATAAGGGATTTAGAAAGGAATTTAATTTTGACTCAAGCACAGGCCTACTAGCAAATCTACCCAAAGCATCTCTATGTCTTTGCATTCAAGGGAAAAAAAAGAAAGAATAAAATAAAATAATAATAATAATAATAAAAAATTAATGCAGCAAGCAAAAAGAGGGAACGAAGTTACCGCCTTTACAAACTGCTGAAAGAAAAACTATCTACAACTCTTCTGCCGTCTTGTCTTAGAGTTGACAACTTCCTTGTAAGTAAGCGTGTCTCCCTGGCAACGGCGCCAAAATTTGATTACGCCCAAAACAGTAACGTGGTGTTGTAGTACGGTTTTGGGGTGTCGATTCTACAGGGAGACAAATTAACGATAAAGAAAGATGTAAACTTTAATGTGAGACGATATAATTAAATTAAATAGAGAATCTGAATTTGATAGTGAAACAATTGTGTAAAATAGATTGTGAAATATAATAAAGGAACAACAAGGATCCGGGAATCCTCCCTAGGTTTGTTGCTCTAATCCTAACTTTATTCAAATGTTTTTATCTCGATTGCAAGTTTCGCATCCCAAACAGACAATCGACAAATATTTAATTGAAGCACACGTATAAACCCTAATTTAATTGTTATGAGATACTTTTTATTTTTAATTCATGAACACATGATCTATCCTATAAGTTTATCAAGAAACGACAATACATCTTTTAACGACAATATTGCAGTAATGGACAAACTTAAAGGCTAGATCTACCGGACTCAATTATACCCAAGTAATCTTGACATAAAGAAAGCATGACTGAATTTATATCAAGAAAGAAAGATACAATCACCGGATTAAATGAAATCTTATAATTAGATTAAAAAGTAAATCATAACAATGTTTGAACGTTAAAGCTCTATTACAACTGAATCAAATAAGGGAAATAGAAACAACCACACCTAGGGATTCATCCTTTCTCCTTGCTTGGAGATTAGTTAGCCATGGGGCTCATGGTTGCACAATGGAAGGAAAGTTGCTGCTCTCTTGAGTTCTCCAGTTTTTTGAATATCTAATTACAAACCCTAAGTGGTATATTTATAGTACACAAGGTCTAGGGGTGTTTTAGGGTTTGAACAAGTCATTAAAGACCTAATTAAGGTCTAACTTGGAGTGCATAAGGCTGTGCGCGCGCTGCAGCACAACTTGGGCGCGCTGCGGCTCTGTTTTGGTTAAGTCAGGTGCTGGTGCTATGTGCTGCAGCGCAGAGAATCCATGCTGCGGCGCGGCACGGCTCGGCTCTATTTTGATTAAGTCAGGTGCTGATGCTGTGTGCTGCGGCGCGGATAATCCATGCTGCGGCGCAGGCTGATGCTGATTCAGAAGGTCTGACCTCTGTCCTCTAAAATCGCCATAACTTTCTCTAGAGAAATGATTTTATCGAACCGTAAAATCCTCTAGAAAGTAGACTTCTAGATCTTTCTAACCATATGTAGCACACTTCCTGGTTCTTTCTACATCGCTACAGTTTAATTTGTAAAGATTGTTGATTTGTATGCCAACTCCAGCAACTTAGTGAAAACTCCTTCCTTAGTTTCTCTTCATCTTGGCTCTTCTGCGATCATACTTTCGCTTGAGTGTTCAATGGAAATTTGTGTTTTAAAATGATGATAGCTCTTCCATCTCTTTTAACTCAAGATACCTGAAAAATGCACCGAAATAAATTAATGCTCCAAAAATACCACTTTAGAGTTGTTAATGAATAAAAATGCAATTAAGACCTAAATCAACCCTAAAGTGCTAACAAATAAGTACGATTATAATGCATTTTATGTCTCTTATCAATTGTTCTATGAGGTTGTGCATTGATAATAAAGCTCTCAACAAGCTCATGGTGAAGAACAAATACCCCATCATACTCATTGCGGACTTGTTTGATCAACTTGGGGATGCAAGATGGTTCACCAAGCTAGATTTGAGATCGGGGTACTACCAAAATGATCCAGATTGAGGGGAGTCACAGCAAGCCCCTATAGGAGTTAGGGTCTCTTATGACCGAGACATTGAGAATATATTGGCCGACTGAGTTTTGAGACGGAAGAACTACAAGCCGAGGCATGAGTACTTGATATAATGGAAGGGACAACCCGATAGTGAGACTAGTTAGGAACCGACCAAGGCCTTGTGGCAATTTCAGACGAATATCGACAAGTTTCATGGCGAGAGTGCGACGAGGACGTCGCCAGATTGAGTGGGGGAGAATGTCACGACCCACGAGTTCTAGGGTTTCGTAGTACACTTTTTTGATAATAATGTATAGCATTGTACTGCACATGCACTACAAGGTAGTACCTTGTACTTCCGTACTACACTTGTACTACACTTATAGTACCGTAGGATTGTGACACTTGGCAAGATATTAGCCATGGATGTAAGAGAGCTCTCCCTATATAAAGGGGCCTCCCCCTCCCTTGTAATTCATTCAATCATTCAAGCAATAACAAGCTCTCTAGCTTTGTCTCATATTCTCTCGTGTTGGCTTATTTTCTTTGAGTGGGTCTAGCTTCAAAGGTGGTTCTTTTAAGTAGCTAAGAGGAAGGCTGACGTAGGCATTCCAAAGAGGTGTTTTCGAGCCTAAGGCTACACGGTTAGCGACTTAAACTTGCAGCCCGTGACACAACCGTGTGCCTTCATATTTTAATCAGAATCTATAGAAATCCCATCCAATGGATTTGATTGTAATATTTTTATAACGGAAAGACCTCCAATGCCAAATTGATAGATTAAGGAGCCATATACTTGGAGACCATAGTTCAAAAATCTTTGGTGGGATTAACCCTAACTAAAACATGTTCACTTCCTAGCAAATATTGAAATTTACTTACCAGTCATCTTTGAAATAACTTTGGAGACTCTTTGTTGACACTGAGCACACTCCATGTTTGCAGTCATCACTATAACTTGAAACTGAAATTCAACATCATCAATAGAACTATAAGCGACAGACTGTGTTAAAAAAATACACTAAACAATTGAAACAAAAAGAGTTTTGCAAATGACTGAACATGGATTTTTATCTGCTTTATAATCCTAGCATGCTCATAAAATATGGATCCATGTACCCATTGACGAATTTACTGTGGGACCACTTGCCCCACTGAAAATTTATATATATTCTTGAGATTATATTATTTGTTTATTTACACAAAAGCCAAAGATCAATTTATCAAGTAACGAGGCTTGATATGTCAAAATAAGATAAGGTAGAGTACATTAATTAATGATTCTATAATTGCAAGTGGAGGTAAAAAGAGAGAAACAAAAAGGGAAGGGGAAGGCTGCAACTTTCTAAACTAATTAATCCATCCTTTCTTTTACCGTCTTGTTCATGTGATACACATTTTCTCTCTGCTGGGTTTTGATAGTATAAAATAGAATCCCCACTAACCAGTATCCATTGAAATTTTGATAAAAATAAATTTTATGCTTCGAAATGAAATATAAACTCGATAGAAAAAGGATATAGCAAACCTACAGATGGAAGCGTCAAATCCTCCCAATACATGAGAGACTGCTTTGTTAGCTTCACCATCTAGAACTGCAAATGTGCCCTTCAACCTTTCAACGTCGACGAGGATGATGATGTTTGGTCGCCTCTGCCGCTAACAAACGAGAAGTTGGTTCTCCTCTACACCAAGATTACTTACCATTTCTATATATATCTAGATAAGTATTCAACTCTATACATTTATTACTCGATCAAACATTTCCATAATCAACTATCTACTTAAGCATTCAAGATATTAATAAATATTAGTATAAAACTAAAGAGTTTAATACTAAGATAATGAATTCAATTCCAAGCTTGTCAGCATTGTTAAACTTTAAATAATACTTTCTTCTTTCAGGCTCTCTCTCCTCTACCGGGCAGCCTAACTACTCATCATTGGATGCCAAATCAAGGGACCCGTTTGCCATGTTTTGGCCACCAAAACTTTACCGCTCTCACTGTCACAGACTGTGGGCTTCTTGTTCTCATCTAAGATAAGATTAGATTAAAATTTAACTACATTAGAAAATTTTTGTTGATCTAACTTAACAGCAAAACAGGCATGGACAAATTGATATTTTAGTTTCTTTACAAAGCTAACAGAGTATTATTGAAATAAGATGCACCTCAGAGACTACTTTGTCGATAGCTATAGCTTTGGATCATGAGCAAGAAAAGTTTGGCCAACTTACCAAGATAAATATAATTTGGTAAATTTCGGTTCAGTTCGGGTCATTATCATGACCAAAATATAAAAAACTGAAAACTGGGTCGCCAGACTAGTGACTTGGTCACCAGTTGAACTACTCTTGGGCGGGCAGAAAAATATGAGAGCTGCATACGCAGAATATAGCACATGATACACAATAATCACAAAGAATATTAACTACGTGAATTTTATGGTTTGTAAATGCTTACAAGCAACCATAATCAAAGTCAAAAGAGAATGATCAACCTTGAATATAGACTCCTACCTCATTCCAGAAAGATGATAATCAAAGCCCAAAAAACATCGGAGTCGAGAGATTTATTTATTTCTCCCATATTTGACAGAATGTACGTTTTAAATCATATAGCTTCTTAAAATAACACAAATAAGCTAAATAAACAAACTCTGCTTCATTCCATATAAAGTGCACGGATTTCTACAGAAGCTTGGGAAAATTTCCCCGAATATAGATGTGATAATTGTACCTTGTGCATTAACAACTGAAGTCTCAAAACTCAATACGAGTCAAATGCTGGTTAAGGGCTGACTCTTGCTATTACAAACCTCATAGCAAACAATATTTTGAACATCCCGTACATAATTTTTTTTAAATAGGTATTACAAACCTCAATTAATTGAAAATATTTGCAAGAATATTGACAATGCCATAAAAGAGAGTAGATTTAAGTTTACCTTTTCATTATATGCACTGTAGCTCAGACATTTAACTGTTTAGAAGACAATAGAAAGGAAGCAACCATTTTGAAGCAGACAATTCCAAAATACAGAAAGTACAGAAAATATCTCCATATATAAAACTATGCCTTATATTAGCTCATACACAATGAATTCCATGTAATCTTCCCAATTCTGAGAGATTATGTACGAGTTTGCTTCCCATTTTGCACATCTTCGTCTTGGGCTCATAGGGTAAATATCCTCCCGGCATCATGATAGTTTGGGGATATAAGACCAGAAGTCCTTCACACTTCCGCTACGCCACTATGATGAGTAGGCAATTATCAAACCGACAACTATGTTCAAAAAATATGAAGGAATAATTCTCACAGCAATTATTCCCGATGAGTGTAAAGAATCACTTTATCTTCGGGAGTGTTTAAAGAAAGTAGGATCTTGCTAAATAAAAAGAAGAATCATTTTAGCCCTTGTGCACCAAAAGAAAAAAACAGAGGACCTATACCAAATAAGTAGTTCCGGAAACATGATATAGGAGGACTATATGATGAGCATACAAATCTACAAGAAACATGCATATACTCCGTGTTGGAAATCACTTTGACAAGATGCCCAGGTGGTGATCTTCCAAACACCCAAGTCTTGAATGACTTGTAAAAAGAATTTCAACAATCGAACTCAAGAACAGAAAATCAAAGAAAGAAAGAAGACAAGTAATTTGTTGTCGAGGTTTGGCAATGTGCCTACGTCCCCGTGAGTTCCTCCGAACTCTCTGCACTATTTCAATGGTTCTTACAAAGTTACAGCAATCCCCTTCAAGAATCCAAGTTCTTGAAGAACCAAGAAAAGAACGAGAAAGTGATAGACCTATTACTATGCTTTCTATCAATTCTCTACTAACCTCTCTTCTTTACAACCAGCCTCACTACAAGAGTCCCTCTTGTGTTTATGTCTCTCACACAATTCTCTCTTGTGTTTACAATGATCTCACAATGTCACAAAACTCTCTTGTATGTGTGTTTTTGTATCTTGTATTATCTTATGAAATGAGGCCTTGAGAACCCCTTTTATAGCCTCTTAATTCTTGGACATTCTTGTGAGTCATTATCCTCCCTTTGATCATGTTCTTCCTTTAATCTCAGCCCTACATCACTCTCCAAGTGATGCTGTGTGTTTTGGTGTGGTGTTGTGTGCTGCGGCGTGACCTGATGCTGCAGCCACCTGATGCTGTGCGCACACCTCCTGCCTGTGGGCAGAAACTTCCACAGCAATGTGCCTGACCTTCCCATGCTCAAAATTGAAGCACACACATGTGTGCAACCTTATAACTTGCTGAACTTTGATATCCCACAATTGGTTTGGACATTAACCAACCTTTGGACCATGTTTGGACCTGTTCAAACCTTGACCATGTTTGAACCATGTTTAAACCTTAGACAAAAAACCAACAATCTCTACCTTTGTCTAAGCGTTTAAACCCGAACCATTTTTGCAGAGACCTTCGGGATCCAAACTCATCTTGAGTCATCAATCAACTGACTCCAATCCTAAGTAATTGAACTTACTTAGAGGTAGAAACTTGGTGCCTAAATCTGCAGGACTTTTCTCCGTGGTCTTCTTGTCAACATGAATGCTTCCTTCTGTACCATTTTCCAGAATGTAATGATACCGAACATCCATATGCTCCGTCCCCTCATGGAACACCGGATACCTCCACAAGTGCCCCGCACTTTGGCTATCCAAAGATACCACCAGCTGCTCTTTTAGGACCTCCCACTCGTCTAACAATCCCTTGCACCCCATAGCCTCCTTTATGGCTTCCGTAGCCGCTATGCATTCTGCCCTGGTTGTTATGAGTGCTACAACTGGCTGCCACTGAGCCTCCATGTACCTCAGCAACCACTTCATCCCAAGACAATGCTCTTTTCCGGGATTACTCACACATTTGCTGAAAACATCCATTGCCCAAGAAACACTTGACCTGTTTCTCTTCCTTTCCCGGATGATTCTCCTCATCCCAAGGATCTTTTGTGCAAGGCTGAGATCCTTCCTCTCGAACTCCTCACTGAGTTGAGATGTAAACCTTTCCATCCTCTTCCTGCTCTTCCAAACTAACAGCCCATCAATGACATAGGTGAGGATACTCACCATCTTCTCCACCTTGTGTCCAGGTGAGAAAGTTTCTGTGGAACCTATGTCTCCTCTTCTTGTGAACCCATTCGCGACCAGCCTAGCCTTGTTCCGGACTTCATCTCTTGGAGGGCACCCTTCTTTGATCTTGTAAGTGCACTTACATTCCACAACTTTCTGCTTTCCTGGAATTTTCACCAATTCCCAAAAGTTGTTCTCCTTCAAAGAATCCATTTCTTCCTCCATAGCTAGCTGCCACTTTGACGAATCCTTACACTCCATGGCCACCGTGTAAGTTTCTTGTTCACTTATCTCTCCTTCTGTCCAATGAGCTGTTGCATCCGCAGCATCCGCAAACCCACATCTTGAAGGTGGTCCGACCAGCCTTCTTTCCCGGTCTCTTGTGAGCTGAAAGTCCTTCCGACTTGCTACAGCATCCTTTTCTTGTTCAGCCTCTTCTTGAGTTTCTTGAGCTTGGCAATCATCCAAGGGCTCTACCTGGTCCGAACCCTCTTGCCTCCTTTGCTCTACCTGAACAGAATCTCCCTTGATGCTATGCTCAACAATTTCTGAATTGGTTTGCTCACTAGCCCCTACAGGGTTAGTTTTCTCCAAGTAGGGAAATAACAATTCATTAAAATTAACATCCCTACTTATTATGAGTTTTAATCCTTCTTTTTCTAAGGACCATAACCTATATCCCTTAGCCCCTTCCCCATATCCTAGAAACACACATTTTCTAGATCCTGGGCTAAGTCCATCATCTTTTTGTTGTGCATACGCAGCACACCCAAAAGTCCTAAGGTTGTCCAACTCAGGGGGTTTTCCACTCCACATCTCCATGGGAGTCTTTTGGAACATAATCCTAGAGGGTGATCTATTCATCAAATATGCATCTGTAGCTACAGCTTCTCCCCAAAAATATTTTGGTAACCCGGATCCATCTAACATGCACCTAACCTTTTCCATAAGGGTCTTATTCATCAACTCAGCAACTCCATTTTGCTGAGGAGTTTCCACAACCGTCCTATGTCTTAGAATGCCATTTAACCTACAGAATTGATCAAGTTCTTGGTTAAAAATTTCTAAGCCATTATCGGTTCTTATCCCCTTAACTACTCTACCTATTTGAGTCTCAACCAGCCCTTTCCACACCACTAATTTATTCAAGGCATCTAATTTATTCTTAACCAAATAAACCCATACTTTTCTTGAATAATCATCAATTAAAGACAGAAAGTAAATGTTACCTCCCTGTGTTGGTGTCCTTGCTGGTCCCCAAAGGTCCGCATGAATGTAGTCAAGAATGCCCTTAGACTTGTGCACTCTAGTGTTGAAGCTGACCTGATGTTGCTGTCCAAAAACACAGCTCTTACAAAAATCCAGTTTTTCTACTTTGTCACCACCAAGTAGACCTTCCTTGCTAAGCACTTGCAGGCCTTTTTCGCTCATTTGTCCCAAGCGAGTGTGCCAAAGGGCTGCCTTGTCCAGCTCAGCCATCAAGCTTGCTGCTTGATCATTGGTTTCTGTATCTCCGATCATCTCATAGAGTCCATCGTTTCTTGCTGCCTTGATCACTACCAAAGATCCCTTTGCCACCTTGATCTTTCTTCCCTCTATCTTGCATGTATAGCCCATGGAATCCAGCTGCCCCAATGAAATCAAGTTCCTCTTCAAATCTGGAACATACCTCACATTTTTCAGCAGCCTTGTGACTCCATCAAACATCCTCAATTGGATGTCTCCAATCCCTCTCACTTGGCAAGAATTGTCATTCCCCAAGAAGACTCTTCCATCATTGATCTTCTTGAAATTCTTGAACCATTCTTTGTGAGGGCTCATATGATGAGTGCACCTGGTATCCAAGATCCATTTCCCGCTGCCTTCTTGCCCCTTGCTCACACTTGAGCACACAACAAGAACATCATCATCTTGCTGTTCTGTTTTGGCAACCGAAGCCTCTCCATTCTTGGTATGGCTTCCTCCTCTATCCCTTGTCATCTTCTTGCAATCTTTCTTGACATGACCCTTCTTATGGCAGTAGTAGCAGCTCTTCCCTCCAAATCTCAGTTTGGAATGCATTCTCCCATGGCTTTCTCCTCTACCTCTGTCCCGGTAGTAGCTATGCATGCTGCTGTGCACTCTTCCATGGCTCTCTCCTCTACCTCTGTCCCGGTAGTAGCCATGGTTGCTGCCATACCAAGTTGCTGGCCTTCTTTTAAAGAACAGCCCTTTACCACTTGATGCACTCCTTTTCTTGGCATCAAGATTATCTTGCAACTCTTTCTTAGGATCAAATTTAAAAGCAAAGATTTGTTTCCGAATATACCTCTTATGTGGGAGAGTCTTGGCAAGAAACAATTCATCTAGTTTCTTCCATAATGCAGCTGTATCTTCTTAGTCTCCGCACTCCCTTGTGACATTATCCGACATGTGCAAGAAAATGGTGCTGTAAGCCATCTTCTTCATCTCGGTCCGCTGGTCCTCCGTGACACTTGCTGGAAAAGCATCATCTTCTCCAATAGCCAAGTCCACTTTTTTTTGTACAAGAACCTCCTTGATCTTCCGCTTCCATAGGGAAAAATCTCCCTTTCCATCAAACTTCTTAATACCGAAATTTGAACCCATCTTGCGGAGATGATCCCTTGTCTTATGCAGTACCCACAAATGCTTTCTTCAACCTCAAGAACACAGATCGAAGATGGATCTTAACCGTTCTTGAATCACTTTCAAGAACACGACCAGATCTTGATCTTTACACTGTTCTTGAATCACTCTCAAGAACACGATCAGATATTGATCTTAACACCGTTCTTGATTTACCTCAAGAACACGATCATATATAGATCATAACTCCGTTCTTGAATCACCCAAGAAGTTGATCTTTGATTCTTGGAGTCTTGGCTCCGTACCTTCTACTTCATGTTCCGATAACCAGCTGTTGTGCTCTGATACCACTGTCCAAAGCTCTGATACCACTGTTGGAAATCACTTTGACAAGATGCCCAGGTGATGATCTTCCAAACACCCAAGTCTTGAATGACTTGTAAAAAGAATTTCAGCAATCGAACTCAAGAACAGAAAATCAAAGAAAGAAAGAAGATAAGTAATTTGTTGTCGAGGTTCGGCAATGTGCCTACGTCCCCGTGAGTTCCTCCGAACTCTCTGCACTATCTCAATGGTTCTTACAAAGTTACAGCAATCCCCTTCAAGAATCCAAGTTCTTGAAGAACCAAGAAGAGAACGAGAAAGTGATAGACCTATTACTATGCTTTCTATCAATTCTCTACTAACCTCTCTTCTTTACAACCAGCCTCACTACAAGAGTCCCTCTTGTGTTTATGTCTCTCACACAATTCTCTCTTGTGTTCACAATGATCTCACAATGTCACAAAACTCTCTTGTATGTGTGTTTTTGAATCTTGTATTATCTTATGAAATGAGGCCTTGAGAACCCCTTTTATAGCCTCTTAATTCTTGGACATTTTTGTGAGTCATTATCCTCCCTTTGATCATGTTCTTCCTTTAATCTCAGCCCTACATCACTCTCCAAGTGATGCTGTGTGTTTTGGTGTGGTGCTGTGTGCTGCGGCGTGACCTGATGCTGCAGCCACCTGATGCTGTGCGCACACCTCCTGCCTGTGGGCAGAAACTTCCACAGCAGTGTGCCTGACCTTCCCATGCTCAAAATTGAAGCACACACATGTGTGCAACCTTATAACTTGCTGAACTTTGATATCCCACAATTGGTTTGGACATTAACCAACCTTTGGACCATGTTTGGACCTGTTCAAACCTTGACCATGTTTGAACCATGTTTAAACCTTAGACAAAAAACCAACACTCCGCATGTGCATTCTAAAGAGATTTCTCTCTCCAATTCTTTAGACATATATACTCAATTGAAGAAGCCAACAAACTCTTTTATCATACGGTAAGCATACAAGAGAACTGCAAATGCAAAACTGACTGCTGGAACTAGAAAGGATTCCAAAGCTTAAATAGAGAGTTTGTCATAACTTGTATCATTTTTTTATAAGCAAAAATCTAATATAAAAAGGCGCAAGGGAGTGCAACCTAAACAAGGAGACCATCTACAAGAAAGTGAATCAAATTAGTCTATAACTGCAAATGCAAAACTAAATGCTGGAACTAGAAAGGATTCCAAAGCTCAAATAGAGAGTTTGTCATAACTTGTATCATTTTTTTATAAGCAAAAATCTAGTATAAAAAGGCAAAAGGGAGTGCAACCTAAACAAGGAGACCATCTACAAGAAAGTGAATCAATTTACTCTATAACTTGTATCTTACATTGCTAATGTAATGGGAAGACCTCTCTAATGGAATCCAAAAAATCAACTCCCACTAGCACTTTTGGCAAAGAAATTTAGCCCTGTAGTCCTCTCCAAATGTGCTTGCTGAAGTTTCCTTTCGAATTGTTTAAACCAAATTATATACCACGGACTAAAATTACACTATTGATATCAGGTGCAAGTTATGAAAAATTCACTCCTCAAGTCCTTGATGATTTCATCATGAGGCACATCAAACATTCAAGCTAATTATCCGGCTGTTTTTCGTAAGTCTCTATTAAACTACACCAAGTGCCTCCCTAGTACACTATTGATGTGTGATGTTATTTTAAAAAGCATTCTTGAGGCCAGTAGCAGATCCAAATAATTTTGCTAGTAGGGGTGATAATTAATTATTTTAGTGGAAGCAATTTTAAAAATACCTATAATATTACCTTTTTTTTTTTACCCCACAGCCATCATGGCAGATCCACCCCTTCTTGAGGCACGCTAGGCAAGGCTAACTCACCTCTAAGAAATCTAAGCGGTCGTCTCCAAGAGCGGAAGCTCAAGATATGCATGCATTTTGTTACAAAGACATACACTTCTTGCGCCTTTTAGTTTGAGGTGCTAAATGAAACATATGCATATCTGAATTTAAGCTAAATCACCTTGATATGCTTCATTAACCTCTGATACGAGAGGAAAATGTGACTAACCAGTTGTACAACAATCTATCACAAAATGATGGCTTCTAACAAATAAGCATAGTTAATTAGAAGATAAAAATGAGCAGAGAAAGAGAAAACAAGCAAACTTCATTTTTAATCAAGTATTATGATTGTCATTCGCAAACAAACTTTTGGAATCTATATGCAGACAACTTATCAAAAAAAAGAATCTGTGTAGACAAACATATTTAAAAAAAAAAAAAAAAAACAAAACTAGGGATCTCAAGAGGTGCAATCAACTCAACTATATTCGTCAGACACCCCCCCCCCCCCCCCCCCTCTCTCCAACACACACACACACCGTAGTAAAAAAGAACAGAAAAAATTGTCCCAATGCAAAGAAGACCAGATCAGAAACTCGCAATGAAAGTTTTGAACCTCCAAAGGACTTGATATATTTGAAGAATTCCTTGCTTATGAACCCTATTAACAACAAATGTCAGTGCAATCAGTTTTAATACGCTACAAGATACATGCATAGCCTTGAGCCCTTGACATCTTTTGAATAAGCTTGAAAATCATTGTTACTAAAAACACTGATGAGCATCTACCACCTCATCATCACAAAATCCCTGGATTCCGTGGCATAGAGTACAACCTCAGCTAGCGACATAATCTCACAAACTGAAGTATGCTAGCAACAGTCTCAAAACAAAAACAATAAGCATTTTCCATGACATGTTAATTTTCCAAGAAAAAAAATTAAAAACCGAGTCTGAAACATGATTTTTATGGGGAAAAAGCATATCTTAGAATCATGCCTTTTAGAGGGAGGAAAGAAAAGCATAAAGGAGCTCTAAACACTCCTATATAAAAAAGCTATTATTAAGGACATCACACTTTTTCGCAAAAGCATATTTGAAAACATTCTTCTCCACATGAGATTACTGGTTATGAGCACACCAATGAAGCGGTGGAAGGAGAGAAAATAGATAGGACGTGGAAATTGAATCACTCGAGAGCATTCTATCAACAAATATGAGAGTTGCAGACCTTACTATGAAGTATATTAGTAGCATATTCACCAATATAACAGACCCTAACACAAGAAAAGTATCAACGAATGCATCAATATGACAATAGCTGCTCTTAACATTTTTTTCTTTTATATATAAAAGAGGGCAAAGACATGATTACTTAATAAACTTCTAACATGTATACCAAAGGTAATACACGACATTAAAACCATTGAAAAGTTCTGTGAGCTCACCTCCTGAAAAAACCACCATCTCTTCGGCTCTTCTCCGTCTCTTTCTCTGATATCACTGCTCTCTCCCTCTCTTTTCTCCCACCTCTCCCTTTTCAAACGCTCTTCCCTCAACTCTTCCAATGTCTTCTTCCCACTCTTTTTCTTAACCTCCTCTTTCATACCTCTCACCAATCCATCATCTCCACTCTCAACATCCACATCATCCTTACGCCTTTCAAGGTACCATGGCAACTTAACACCCTCCCCAGCAATCCCATATCCCAATCTATACTTCTCCTCCTCTGGGGTTATAATCTTTGGGGCCACCTCCTCCTCCTTCATCTTTTTCTTCTTAAACCGATCCTTTTCACCACGTGCTTCGTTCTCTAATCCAATAATTGGATCGAAAATCTTAATCCCTTCCAATAGATTAATGTGACCCAACTTAGGTTCTGATTGAACAGGCTCCTTTTCAGCCTAGCTCCTCTTTGGGCTCCGGAGCTCGTTTTAGAGGAGCCAAGCCATGGAAAGCTCGGAGCCGCTCGAGACGAAACTAGGCATCTCGCTTTCCGGCCTGCTCATGCTTTAGCTGCTCTTCTGGGGACAAAAATATTATTTAAATGTTTAGCGGAATTTTGAGAAACGCTTTAACATACATAGATTCATATTAAACCCCTTTGGACACAACCTCGAAATCTAAACCGCGGTTGTTCCTGTTGCTTACTGATAGGAGCATGTAACAGTAGAACAAACAAATCACTATTACAGAAACGAATTTGGAAGGAGCTAAAAGGATAGAGTGAGTTAGTTAGTTGCCAGTTAGTTAAATCAGTTACGATCGGTTGATGGCTTGGACACACGGTGTCGTTTGGCGCTGGCCTTTTCTTCGTCAACAGGAGGTAGTTCCTGGACCGAATGAGCACTTCCAATGGCGACGTTGTATGCTATAGATTTAAGAAATCAACTCACATCAAATTTAATAAGTAAAGAAGTTCCAATACTTCGTTCGGTTGCCGAGAAAACGTGAAGAAAGAACAAATAAAATGATATTCAAATATATTAATTTTCTTTTTGCTTCCAAAATTTTCTCAGCAACCAAACAGAGTGTAACGTTAGAAGGATGTGAAATTGAATAGATACCTCTTAGGTTTCAGAGAACAGAAGAAAGGCTGATGTCAATTTCGTAAGAGGGAAGAATTTTTGTAGAAATTTGTTCTCGGACCCATTCTTTTCACCCTGTTTTGCTCTGCGTTTACGAATTCACAGAATCACTAGCAAGGTATCGAGAGATACAAAACGAGCCGTTTTATCGAAAGCAAATTATTGAATTATGGTTGTGCTACACAGAATATGCAAAGAAGACATAGGAGCCGTGCGTGCAGAAGGCGGGTGGCAGATTTATGGAAATTTATACGACACCGTTCAAGGTAGCGCGAGCTGAAATTACTCTTCTAACAACTTCGTTGCTTCCTATTGGCCAAACCCTATAAATGCTACCCGTTACTGTGAGATTAAAGATTTTTTTTTTTTATCTGAAGAAACTTTTTTTTAGTAATTATGTCAAAATTTACTATTCTTTTTTATTTATATTTTCTATTTGCATAAAAGTTAATATATATTATTTTTTTTCAAAATACCCTTTAAAAATTAAGATAATTTAAATTAACGTGAATCCTATAAAAGTTATATGTTATATAAAAAAATTTAAAATTATAATCATTAAATTATTGATTTTTGTATTTTATTTAAATAAAATATTAATTTTACACTCTACTTAATGCAAAATAAGAGAGATGTTAATTGAGATTTATATTATATTTTAACTATTTGGATTGACAATTTATTTAACTTTTTAATCTACTTTTGTATTGGTGATTTTTTTAAATTATTGATTATTTAAGTATTAAATTAGTAATACGTATTCATTGTTAAGTTAATATATTTTTTATGTTTAAATTGGTTATTTAAAGAAACTGAAATTATGACCTAATCCATTAAAAAATAAAAAAACAATTGAGAATATTTTTATGAAAATATATAAACTTTGTTCAAATCTGACTCTTATTTGCAACAGACACTCATGTTCTTAACAATTAAGAGGGTTAAAAAAGAAAAATACATATATTCAAATGTTTCAATCAGTTCAGTTATCAAATACTATTGAACATTTAAACGCTATCTCTTACTGATTCAATACTATTCAAATGTTTATTCAGTAGTATTCGACACTTATCAATTTAAAAAAAAAAGTTAAAAATAAAAAAATAATAACTTTTTGTATCAAATTTTTATTATTTAATTATTATCAAGACATGTTACTTTTACGTTTGGATTCGTTCAACAAGTCAGTCCGAACAATATGTGGGACAAGAATTTCTCAGTTGTGGAGGTGAAATGCCAAAATGCCATGCCAAGGCTACGCTGCCAAACTTGGCATGCAATAACATTATCATCGATACATACACATCCATTTTCAACATTTAATGCATGCTAATTAGGTCATAGTGACGGTGCTCAGTAGTCAGCTCAAACAACTACAGAGTTTCACATCACATAAAAAGGTTACTGTAATGGCTGGTCAAGAATCATGTACCCAAGGCTGCAAATTTCGTGATTACAAATTTGATTAAAAATGGCTAAGAAATTAAATACGCCTCCCTTACAAAGGCGGCAGAGCATAACAAACAATGGTTCTTGCAGGGGGGAAACTCTCAATTAACACATGGGACTTGAAATGCCTGATAATCAACTTAACCTGATTACATGACAATCAACTTTAGGTTCAAAGATTGGGTTCAAATGGGACCTGAAATGCCTGATAATCTTGTCTTCCTTCGTAGCCACGTAAAGAACGCACCCACTACTTGGCAATCAACCCAACCTGATTACATTTAAAAAAAAAATCAACCTGATTACAAGTTTGATAACGTATACTGTGAATTAAAAAACAGATTTTTGGTTCAAAGAAGGTGGGCCTGCATGGCTGTTAATATTGTCTAAACAGAAAAACGGTATGTGACCGCATTACCAACGTCACAACTTCATGAACCTAATCTTTTCTTCCCTTGTAGTGATAGCAATAAACATTAAACTGTGATAATGATGTTCTACCTACAAATTACAAGTCCTAATCAAATACACCATGACATCCTCACCTTCATCTGAAAGGACCAATCAACTGGCCATGAAGAATTGGATGGTTATTATTACCCATTTGATTCGATTTTCAAAATATCAGTAAGCCACGTAGTCTTCTGCATAACTCTAGAATAAAACCCATCTGTGAAACATCCAAATTCCAAACAACTTCAATTCTGATGACTATGATGTCCTGCTTGACTACAATTAGTAAACGACAAAAGCTTAACCTGCCCTTAAAGTACCATAAATCAGTCTTACCCTTGACAGTGCTAAGCAAAAATGGTTGATATTCATTTGGCATCCATTTGATTGACAAGAAAAAGTCATCCATGCTTTCGTGTCACCATAGAAATTGTTGATGCCGAGAAGAAGTCAAAGGGATGATTTTGTCAAGTTCAGTTTTACGTCCAATCCAATCGTCTTGCTAGGTTTAGATCCACACTAGTAGGGCACAAGAACAATTGAAAAAGGAAAACTGTCTAGAGTTTTGTTATCTGGGAAGGACCTCCGATGCTTAAGACCAAAGATGATGTAAAAGAGTGAAATGAGGGCAGAAAGGGGAATATTTGGGAAAAGTGTAAAGAATGTGAAGCCTGGAATAATGAGCTCTTTTATAAGGCTAGTAATCTTACGCTAATGAGAAAGGTGGTGGATCTTCTAAATGAAGTTACCATTTTGCTCTCTGAATAAGACAGTGCTTTAACAGGCCATGCGTCTCTTCTGCATCAATGGCTATGCCTAATATGTAAAATTACTCCTATGTCCTTGAGGTTTGCCATGTGTTCGGCTCCGGGTGGTGTATTTTACCCACATCATTACTCTAAGGTGTGGAAGATAAGTCCATATCAAGGCAGCATGATTACTCCGAGAGAACAACCTGATCAAATAATTCATTAGCAGACTCTGAAAAAGCAGCTCTCACCTGCACAAAAATAATCCTGAAAGAGATACAGGAATTGAACAAGACCATGGGTAAGCTCGGCTGCACCATCGATGGGAACCTGAATGAATCGAAATTCAATGAGCCGATGCCTTGGATTGGCATCTATATAGCAGCTGCATCTCTGGCCTGTGCAATAGCAATGGGTGTAGATCTCATCCATGGCTTCCGCCACCGAAAATCCTGGCTCCCTTGCAAGTGGTTCTCTTAATGCCATTTCTCTGACCTTAATAGCAGTGGCAAGCAAACTGTCAGTGGATCTGAATACCTCCATGCCTCTCAGCAAGGATCAGCTCGCAAAACTCAGCAATGATGTCTTTATCTGCACAGGGATGGGTACTTCCATGCCTTCTCTGGTATCATGGAAAACAAAGAAATCCTCGTGAACATTATTGCTTTGGGAATACTTGTTATTACCCTTATCGTCAATATCTGCATCCAATTAGGTACTGGTGTCATTTACATTTTCTAGCAAGAACATGCTTTTATCATGTTTCTCATGCTAGTTATGCTTGTGATCTTAACATTTTCGGCTTTAATTGTTCCAACCACAAAGCATTATTTAGAGCTTAAGTACAAGAAAAAGTATAAATTAGCCATGAAAGAAGGCCCAAATGAAACTGACAGAATAGGGATCAAGAAACTTAAAGACGACCTAATGAAATATTGGATGATAGCTCATTCCTGCAGCCCCCAGTTTGTTATGGGCCGTGCAGTAACATGCACTGCCTCAGGTGCATTCTGTCTCCTTAATGCCCTCACTTGAGCAGGAGCCATGCTTAGATCTTACTTGATGCCCAGGTCATTCAAATTTTGCAGTGGGGAGTCTGAATATAAGTGGTCGACCACTTTAGTTCTTGTAACACAGACTATTGCAGTAGGAGTGGGCACCATCGCCCCAGCAATTAGATGGTTCATCGCTATAAATTTCAGGTGCCCGAGAAGAGGGAAAAAAATCTGCAGAAAAGAATTCAAAGTAGAACACTACTGGATCCAGAGCCTGGTAGAAATGAAAGAGTCTCAACTAAGTATACGAGTCCAGGATCGCCACCTCAGGAAACTTGCTCATGATGCAAGAAATCTAATTCTAGATTTGTGTATATCAATGCAGTCTGGTATGTGCTGGTGAGCAAAGTGATTCAGTTAATTTCAGTATATTGTGTAGGCAGCATCTTGGCATGCTGTAACTTCTGCAAAGAGTAGAAGAAATTCAAACCCATAAACAGTGTTTCAAGCATTGACATGGGGCCAGAGTCACATCCTGGAACAAAGCTGGACCTTAGTCATTTTGTTTTGCATCTTGAAGGTGAAGATGAACTGGTTGACTTGATGATGAAGAAGAATTGTGAAGCTACTTATCATTGGATGCCGATGGGGAAAAGAAAACAGCAAAAGAATCTCCTAAAGCTGTTGGAAAAATCAACAGTTTCAGGAGGATTCCAGGGGACTATAGAGTTGGACAGTGACAATGTTCCTTCTCTTGATTCTGAAGAACCACCAAATTGCTGGGCTCTCCCTGTGGCAACACTAATAAGCATTGCAGTTGCACTTCCAAACATCAGCCCTTAGTTGATAAAGAAGTTATTATGTAGCGTAAATGAAGGCCTCAAGTATGTCAAATTCGTTGAAAAACACCTGGACACTGAAGGAAACTTGATGAACATCCGGAAGACAGCAGATGTTGTGTGGCTAGGAGTTGATCTCTATCACAGGTGGCTTGATGTGGATCTTCATGAACTGTCCCTCCAAAAAAAAGGCCCAAAGGAAATGCTTGAAGGACTTTCTGATATTGCAAAGAATGGGTGTTTGGAATCCATGAAGATGAACATGAATGGATGTCTACGCAAAATCCCTTCAAAATGGCCCATCAAGGTACTGGCTGCTAATTCCATGTATAGAATAAGTCAAACTATTTTGCTAAATTATGAAAGCAGAAACTACCAGACAAGCGAAAGATTGTTTGAAGCACTTCTAGCCATGACCTCTTATATACTAGGTGCTTGTTTGACAAACATACACCGTGTTATGTATTTGAAGTGTTTGAACAGCGCCATTGAAGAGAGGGAAGACTGTGTGCGATGTGTAGCTTCTCATCTTGGTAGAACTTAAAAGATTCAGGAAATTCTAGACCAGTGGGCACTTCCCAATTTGGATCCTGATCAGATGGCATGCATTAATGATTGGCGCTTATTCTACAAGCTGAACAACCTTCAGTCCTATACTCCACTGTCATCTAAGAGTGAAACAGCTTCTCCTGCTTCAAGTGACTTATACCTAACCATCGAATAAATTCACAAGCCTGAAGTTGGGAAAAACAAAGGCAGCTTATGATGTACGTGATCAAGAGAAGCTTGTAGGAAAAACTTTTAGTATGAAGTATGTGGGGAAAGGCTCAGGTTTTGCTTTTAAGAGTCTTGCAACTAATTTTTTTGATAAATAAAATTGTATAAACCAGTGTTTACAGAGGTGTAAGTCCCGAGACGTTGGGGTATAAGTCTTTTAAATCCGTTGAGGCATTTCAAAATTTTAATAAAATAATATTAATTAATTAGAATAATAAAATAATTTTAATTAATTAATTAATTTTTATCAAAGTTTAATACGTTACTAACTCTCTATAGTGTGATAATTATAATTTTATAAATATTAATTTATTTTTATATATAAATTATATGAAGTATAATTTATATTTCTATATTGTTGTAACTTGTAAGTGATTAATTAAATAGTTTGTAATTATTATTAAACTAGATAACATGTATTATATATTTATGAAGTGTAATAATGTCACAACAAGAACACTAGATTATTGGTTAAAACCTATGACACTCATTAAGTCATGGGTTCGAGCTTTTAACAAGCACTTTTTTTCCAAATTTTAAGCTTTTTAAAGCGCCTCGGGTGCCCAGGCGTACGCCCCAAGGCAAAAGGCGAGCACCGCCTAACCTTTCACGCCTTGAGAAGTTTTTAAAACGCCTCGCCTCTGGGTGCGCCCAGAGATCGCCTTTTAAAACACTAGTATAAACAAAGCACCAAGAGGGAAGAGTCTTGCAACTAATGTCAATATCTTATACGAATAAGTCATCTAGATGTAGAAGAAACATTTGTATATATAGTGAACTAAGAATCAGTTATGCCTTACTCTGGTCAATACATCAACTCAACTCAACTCAACTAAGCCTTAATGGCAGTTAAGTTGTAATCTAGGGTTTAGGTTACTTTTTTTCCAAATTTTAAGCTTTTTAAAGCGCCTCGGGTGCCCAGGCGTACGCCCCAAGGCAAAAGGCGAGCACCGCCTAACCTTTCACGCCTTGAGAAGTTTTTAAAACGCCTCGCCTCTGGGTGCGCCCAGAGATCGCCTTTTAAAACACTAGTATAAACAAAGCACCAAGAGGGAAGAGTCTTGCAACTAATGTCAATATCTTATACGAATAAGTCATCTAGATGTAGAAGAAACATTTGTATATATAGTGAACTAAGAATCAGTTATGCCTTACTCTGGTCAATACATCAACTCAACTCAACTCAACTAAGCCTTAATGGCAGTTAAGTTGTAATCTAGGGTTTAGGTTAGATATGAGAGAGAGAAAGAGAGAAGAAGATGGAGAAGAAAGGTTTAGGGTTTATTCACTTGACCCTTCACCTGCTAACATATTATTTATATATGAGATAGATAAGTCCAAGTACAAAACTACCCTTCAGGAAAAACAAAGGAAATAAAAATAATAACTCTAACACTCCCCCTCAAGCTGGAGCATACAAATCAAACATGCCCAGCTTGGAAGACAGCTGCTGGAATGATATACGAGCAAGAGGCTTTGTGAGAATATCACCAAGCTGATCACCCGAACGAACATATGGAGTAATAAGCTCCTTCCGGAGCAATAAATCTCGAATAAAGTGACAATCCACTTCAATATGCTTGGTACGTTCATGAAAGACGGGATTATTAGCAATAAAAATAACAGCCTGATTATCACAATACATCTCCAAAGGAACAGAAACATCAATACCAAGGTCACGAAGGAGAGCACGAACCCACAACATTTCAGAAGTCGTATGAGCCATAGCTCAATACTCAGCCTCAGCACTAGAACGAACAACAACATTTTGCTTCTTACGCCTCCAAGTAACCAAATTCCCACCAACAAAGGTACAATAACCGAACGTAGGCTGCCGATCAGAACGAGAACCAGCCCAGTTAGTATCACTAAATCCAGTGATAGAAAGAAAAGTAGAGGGTTTATACAACAAGCCTCTACTAGGGGTACCCTTCAGATAATGGAGAATACGACAAACAGCATCAAAATGAGGTTGTCGAGGAGCATGCATGTACTGACTAACGACGCCAACGGCATAGGTAATGTCAGGGTGAGTAACAGTAAGATAGATTAATTTTCCAACCAACCGATGATATTGACCAACATCAACAAACAGATCACCCTGTTCACTATCAAGTTTTGTTGCAGAGTCCATAGGAGTATCCATAGGGCGTAAGCCTAAGAGACCGATTTCAGACAAAAGGTCGAGGAAATATTTCCTTTAGGAAAGGGAAAGACCCCGAGAAGAGCGAGCAACTTCAATCCCAAGAAAATATCGAAGAGCACCCAAGTCCTTAGTATGGAACTGTTGGCCCAAATAGCACTTCAAATCAGCAATGCCAGTTGAATCACTCCCAGAAACAATAATATCATCCACATAAACAATCAAAACAATGGTGCCAGCAGTGGAATGACGAACAAAGACGGAATGATCAGAGGTGGAACGTTGGAACCCATATGTAAGAACAACATCACTGAATCGATCAAACCAAGCTTGAGGAGACTGTTTCAAACCATACAAGGCCTTCTTTAGACGACATACATGATGGCCATTTCCAGCAACAACATATCCTGAGGGTTGGTCCATATACACTTCCTCCTGAAGATCACCATGAAGGAAAGCATTCTTGATATAAAGTTGATACAAAGGCCAAGAATGATTAACAGCCACTGAGATCAAGATAAGAACAGAGTTTAGGCGAGCAACAAGGGAAAAGGTCTCCAAGTAGTCAACACCATAAGTTTGGGTATAACCTTTCGCAACCAACCGCGCTTTAAGACGTTCAATAGAACCATCAGGAAGATACTTAACAGTATAAACCCTGATGACGACACGGCTAACAAATGGGATGCAGATCCTCTTCAAGTTCCAATTGGTCCAGTTACAAGGGCTCGAGCTAAAAGGTTCAAGGAAACTCTCAATGGGCTAATTCAACACATTTGGGCTAAGAACTATCTTTGGGGGCCCAAGGATGATGCTATACGTGATCCACAAGGATGGGTTTCCATAATTCAAGTTTTGGAATATTCCAGCAACTCAAGATGGTGAATTAAAATCTTAATTTTCCAAAATTTGAGACTTACTCGTTTTGGTTGGCTCGTTAAGGAAAATGGCAGGCTGCAATTTTACTTATTATCTTTTTTTTAATTGTTTCCTTATTAATTTAATTGGTGAATTGTAAGGCTTGCATGCCAAGTTAGGTACTTTCTTCATTTGGATTTTAGGTTACCAGAATTCTATTTAGGTTTATTTCCTATTTCGTAGTTTTCTATTCCTACCAGAATTCTGTTTAGGTTTCTTTCCTATTTCTTAGTTTTCCTTTTTCCAATTGGTCACGAATTATCATGTATTTAAATAGTCATTGGCTTTTGGAATAAGACAATTTAGATTTGATTCATACGTTTGGAGAGAAATTTCTTTTTGGTTCTTTTAGAACTTATGAACTTATTGGAGTTTCTGTAGCATTCATCTTCGACTTATCAATCAATCCTTCCATAATTGATTGTGGCGTCGTCATTATACCAAGGTTCTTGCTTCAATATAAGTAACGGGTCGCGGTCTCAGTCTTCATTATACCAAGGTTCTTGCTTCAATATAAGCAACGGGTCGCGGTTTCACATAAATCTGCTTCTAGACGATCTTGGAGGTCTTTTGGATCCATAAATTTCTTAGTTCTTAATGTGGATCATATCAGTTGGTATCAGAGCCTTCTAGTTACAGGTTTGCTTATCTTTTGTTTTGATTCATAAAAAAAAAAAAAAATTAAAAAGTGAAAAAAAAAACGAAATTGAAAAAAAAAGGAACAAATTTCCAGTTTAGGAAAAAAAACGTGAAAAAAAAGTGTGTAATATTTAGATTCAATCATTTCAATTCTTGTTTCAATTTCTCATTTTTGTTTCCTTGTATTCTAGCCTTTAAATCCGAATTTCTTTGTGAGTTATTGGTGAATTGTTGCTGGAAACTTTGATACTTGTTCGGTTAGTTTGATAAGAACCTATAGAGGATTATTACGAGTGGAAAAAGGCAAGAGTGGTGAGCACATAAGAGGGGGAAAGCCAATCTGATTTTTGTGTGAAAACACGACTGAAATTGAGTGACTCATTCTTTGAGTGAAACACGTGAGGGAGTGTGTGAGGTCCTTTTGTTCTTTTTTTTCTAACAATGTTTTTGCAGCAAACATGTCTGACAACAAGAACAAAAATAATTCCGGAGATACGTTGGGAGAGAGTGATCCGAAGTTGCTCATGGAGGCTTTAATGGGTGAGATGGGGAGAGTATTGAGAACAGAGATGGAACAAGTTCATGAACAGATAGATTGGGTAGAGAATGCACGTGTGGGGCAGCAACAAAACGCTCCTAATGTGCGTAGGTGGGAGAGAGTTCAACCTAGGGGAGAGAGAGTTAAAGAATAAGAGTATTATGGGAATGGATTTGATGAAGAAGATGATCAGAAATCAGTTGTTAGCCATAAAAGATTTGGTGGTCGAGGTAGAGAAGCTAGGAATCGGGAAGATAATAACTTGGGTAGTATTAAGATGAAGATTCCATCGTTTCAAGGCAAAAACGATCCTGAAGCTTACCTTGAGTGGGAGAAGAAGATAGAATCAGTATTTGATTGTCATAATTATTCCGAGCTTAAAAAGGTTAAACTTGCGGCCATTGAATTTTTTGACTATGTGATTGTTTGGTGGGATCAACTAGTGTTAAACAGGAGGAGAAATAGAGAGTCTCTAATAGAGACTTGGGAGGAGATGAAAACCGTGATAAGGAAATGGTTTGTTCCAAGCCATTACTACCGTGAGTTGTACCAAAAACTGCAAAGTCTTACACAAGGTAGTCAGAGTGTGGAGGATTATTATAAAGAGATGGAAGTAGTTATGATCCGAGCAAATGTAGAGGAGGATCGAGAGGCTATTATGGCTAGGTTCTTGGCTGGTTTGAACCTGGAAATTGCTAATTCGGTGGAGTTGCATCATTATGTGGAGTTGGAAGATATGGTGCACATGGTTGTCAAAACTGAGAACCAACTCAAGAGGAGGGGCAACAATACACGACAAAACCCTAACTCGGGTTCATCTTGGAGGCCGAATTTTGTGAAGCAAGCCACGGCCAAGCCCAAAACCGAGCAAAAGTAAAAAAGTAACAGCCATGGAAATCAAGGTAAAACTGATTCTTCCACCACTAGAAATCGTGATATTAAGTGTTTTAAATGCCAAGGCTTGGGTTACATAGCAAATGTCCGAACAAAAGAGTTATCGTATTACGAGATAATGGTGAAACTGAAACTGAGGGCGAAAAAGATATCGAATCTATGCCACCATTGGAGGATGCAAGTGATGAGGAATACACTGCCCAAGGAGAATTGTTGGTTGCAAAGAGAGCTCTAAGTGTGCAAATCAAAGAAGATGACGAAGTGCAGCGAGAAAACATCTTTCATAATTGATGGAGGTAGTTGTACTAATGTTGCTAGCACTACAATGGTTGAGAAATTAGGGCTGCCAACAATTAAACATCATCGGCTTTAAAAGTTGCAATGGCTCAATGATAGTGGTGAAGTGAGGGTGAACAAACAGGTGTTAGTGTCCTTTCGTATTGGAAAATATGAAGACTAAATTTTGTGTGATGTAGTTCCGATGCAAGCTGGACACTTGTTACTAGGCTGGTCATGGCAATTCGATCGGTGTGTTAAGCATGATGGCTTCACCAACAAATATTTGCTTGTAAGAAATCAAAGAACAATCACTCTAGTTCCTTTGACACCAAAGCAGGTTTATGAAGATCATGTGAGGTTACAAAAAGAGAGTGAGCAAACAAAAGAGAGTGAGAAAAAAAGAATGAACGAAAATCAGAAAGAGAAAATGAGAAAGGCTGTAAAAATTGAGAGAGAAAATAAGAGAGTTGATTCGGCCATTGAGAGAAAAACAAATTTCTATGCAAGAACGAGTGAAATAAAAAGAGTGATGATTTTAAATCAGCTAATGATTGTACTTTTGTACAAAGAGGCGTTAAACACTAACCAATTTGACTCATCTTTGCCCAGTTCTATTGTTTCTTTTTTACAGGAGTTTGATGATATATTTCCCGAGGAGATTCCACATGGTTTACCTCCTATTCGAGGAATTGAACATCAAATTGATTTCGTGCCCGATGCTACAATTCCAAACCGACCAGCCTATCGAAGCAATCCCGATGAGACAAATGAGCGACAAAGGCAGGTTAGTGAATTGATGGAAATGGGGTACGTAAGAGAAAGCATGAGCCCATAAGCTGTTCCAGTGATTTTGGTTCCTAAAAAGGATGGGACGTGAAGAATGTGCGTTGATTGCCAAGCAGTCAACAATATAACGGTAAAGTATCGACATCTTATTCCTCGTTTAGATGATATGCTAGATAAACTGCATGGTGCATGTGTATTCTCTAAAATTGATTTAAAAAGTGGATATCATCAAATAAGAATGAAAGAGGATGATGAATGAAAAACTGCTTTTAAAACGAAATATGGTTTATATGAGTGGTTTGTTATGCCATTTGGACTAACAAATGCACCAAATACCTTCATGAGATTAATTAACCATGTTTTACGAGCTTTTATAGACAGATTCATTGTTGTTTATTTTGATGATATTCTCATTTATAGCACAAACTTAGATAATCATGTTGTACATTTAAAATCAGTTTTGGATGTGCTTAGAAAAGAAAAAAATTGTTTGCTAACTTGAAGAAATGCACTTTTTGACCGATAAGCTTGTGTTTCTTGGTTTTGTTGTGAGTGCACAAAGAATACAGGTTGATGAAAAGAAGATCCGTGCAATTAAAGAATGGCCAAATCCCACGAGTGTAAGTCAAGTTCGTAGTTTTCATGGACTTGCTAGTTTTTACAGAAGGTTCGTGAAAGACTTTAGCAATATTCCCGCACCGCTTACCGAAGTCATCAAGAAGCACGTTGGATTAAAATGGGGAGACGAGCAAGAGAAGGCGTTCCAATTGATCAAAGAAAAATTAACTCATGCTCCTTTACTTGCTTTGCCTGATTTTACTAAAACCTTTGAAATTGAATGTGATGCTTCAGGTTTGGGTATCGGCGCAGTTCTTATGCAAGGAGGAAGACCACTCGCATATTTCAGTGAGAAATTAAGTGGAGCAGCTTTAAACTATCCTACTTATGATAAAGAATTTTATGCGTTGGTTCGAGCATTGAAAACATGGCAACACTATCTTTGGTCTAAGGAGTTCGTGATTCACACCGATCATAAGTCCTTGAAGCATATAAAAAGTCAACACAAATTGAGTAGGAGACATACACGATGAGTAGAATTCATCGAGACATTTCCATATGTCATTCGATACAAGCAAGGTAAGGAAAACATCGTTGCAGATGCACTTTCTCGAAGGTACGTACTAATTTCTACTCTAGATGCAAAATTACTTGGTTTTGAGTACATTAAAGAGTTGTATCCTTCAGACACCGATTTTTGTGAGGGGCTTCGGGCTTGTGAGAAAAATGTAGTGGGTAAGTTCTTTAGGCACGAGAGATTCTTATTTCGGGAGAATAAGTTGTGTATACCGAATTGCTCTTTGCGTGATTTGTTAGTAAGGGAATCCCATGGAGGAGGTTTAATGGGTCACTTTGGAGTTGCTAAGACCTTAGCTGTTTTACAAGAACACTTCTATTGGCCACACATGAAAAGAGATATTGAGAGAATTTGTGGTAGATGTGTCACATGTAGGCAGGCAAAATCTCGAGTGCAACCCAATGGTTTATACACGCCACTGCTCATTCCTAGTGAGCCTTGGATAGATATTTCGATGGACTTTGTGTTAGGTTTACCTAGGTCTAAATGTGGTAGAGATTCAATTTTTGTGGTTGTGGATAGATTTTCTAAGATGACATATTTTATTCCATATCACAAAACTGATGATGCTTCCAATATTGCTAATTTGTTATTTAGAGAAATTGTAAGATTACATGGTATGCCTAGAACAATAGTTTCAGATAAAGATGCTAAGTTCTTGAGTTACTTTTGGAAGACTTTATTAGGGACTAAGCTATTAGTTTCTACTACTTGTCACCCACAAACTGATGGTCAGACTGAGGTAGTGAATAGAACTTTGTCTACTTTGTTGAGGGCTATTATTAAACAGAACATCAAAACTTGAGAAGAGTGTTTACCACATGTTGAGTTTGCTTATAATCGTACTGTTCATTCTGCTACTAAATTTTCACCATTTGAAATTGTTTATGGTTTTAGTCCTTTAACTCTATTGAATTTAACACCATTACCTATGTCGGAACGTGCTAACTTGGATGGAAAGAAAAAAGGCTGAATTTGTTAAGCAGATACATGAGAAGGCAAGACTAAACGTTAAGAGGTAAACGGAACAATATGCAAAACAAACTAACAAAGGTCGCCGGCAGCTAATTTTTCAACCCGGAGATTGGGTTTGGTTACACATGAAGAAAGAAAGATTTCCGATAAAAAAGTGTTCAAAGTTACTCCCTAGATGAGATAGACCTTTTCAAGTCCTTGAGTGCATCAATGACAATACATAAAAATTGGATTTACCAGGTGAGTACAATGTTAGTGTCATTTTCAATGTTTCTGATTTAAGCCCTTTTGATGTAGGTGATGATTTGAGGACAAATCCTTTTCAAGAGGAGGGAAATGATGAGGACACGGCTAACAAATGGGATGCGGATCCTCTTCAAGTTCCGATTGGTCCAGTTACAAGGGCTCGAGCTAAAAAGTTCAAGGAAACTCTCAATGGGCTTATTCAATACATTTAGGCTAAGAACCATCTTTGGGGGCCCAAGGATGATGTTGCACGTGATCCACAAGGATGGATTTCCATAATTCAAGCTTTGGAATAATCCAGCAACTCAAGATGGTGAATTAAAATCTTAATTTTCCAAAATTGGAGACTTACTCGTTTTGGTTGGCTAATCAAGGAAAATGGCAGGCTGCAATTTTACTTATTACCTTTTTTTTAATTGTTTCCTTATTAATTTAATTGGTGAATTATAAGGCTTACATGCCAAGTTAGGTACTTTCCTTATTTGGATTTTAGGTTACTAGAATTCTATTTAGGTTTATTTCCTATTTCGTAGTTTCCTATTCCTACCAGAATTCTGTTTAGATTTATTTTCTATTTCTTAGTTTTCTTTTTCTAATTGGTTACGAATTCTCATGTATTTAAATAGCCATCAGCTTTTGGAATAAGACAATTCAGATTTGATTCATACTTTTGGAGAGAAATTTCTCTTTGGTTCTTTTAAAACTTCTGAACTTATCGGAATTTCTGTGGTGTTCATCTTCGACTTATCAATCAATCCTTCCATAATTGATTGTGGTGTCTTCATTATACCAAAGTTCTTACTTCAATATAAGCAACGGGTCGCGGTCTCACATAAATCTGCTTCTAGACGATCTTGGAGGTTTTCTTGATCCATAAATTTCTTAGTTCTTGGTGTGGATCATATCAAACCCAACGACAACCCACTATCTGTTTTCCTGGAGGAAGGGGAGTAAGCTCCCAGGTGTGGTTCTTGTGAAGAGCACTCATTTCCTCATCCATAGCTTGTTTCCAACCAGAAGAAGATAGTGCCTGCTTATAGAATGAAGGAATAGAAATAGAGGACAAAGCACAAGCAAAAGACTGCAAAAAAGGTGAAAGACGACTATAAGACAAGAAATGAGCAATAGGATGTTGTGTACAAGTTCTTTTGCCTCGGTATAGAGTAATAGTTAAATCATCGGTGTTTGAGGAAGGAGACAAAACAGGATCCTCAGACCTTGAAGCTGTAGGAACAGGGCCTTAAGAAATAACATGCCTATCTTGAGATTGGTGGTATACCTGTAATAGAAGGTTAGAAGGAGCTGAGGAAACCGAAGAAGTGGCCATAGGTGGAGACATGGGCAACGGAAGAGTAGGAGAGGGAAAAGAATGCTCCCCCTCACAACAAGATATAAGATCTGAAAATAAACTCTCACCTTGGGAGGAAAAGAATGAAGTAGACTCAAAAAATGTGACATCAGCACTCACAAAGTAGCAATGAGAATCAAGATTGTAACAACAATAGCCTTTTTTAGTACGTGAGTACCCAAGGAAGACACATTTCTAAGCTCGAGGAGATAATTTATCCTGACCCAAATCAAACACATGAACAAAAGCAACACAATCAAAAACCCGAGGAGTGAGGGAGAAAGGAGGCTTAGCAGGATAAACAAGAGAAAGGGGGACTTATGAATCAAAACAGTAGAAGACATGCGATTAATGAGATAACAAGCAGTTAAAACAGCATCGCCCCAAAAATGTTTAGGTACCTTCATATTGAACATTGAAGTGCGAGCAATATCAAGTAAATTGCGGTGTTTCCGCTCGGCCACACCATTTTGCTGGGAAGTGTGAGAATAACTAGTCTAATGAATAATGCCTCTATCAATGCAAAATGAATTCATAATGGTCTGGGTATACTCTAAGGCATTATCAGATTGAAAAATCTTAATATGCTTATTAAATTGAACAAGAATTTCATTATAAAATTGAAGAACAATTCTAGGCAATTCAGACCTCTCTTTCATTAAAAACAACCAAGTCATTCAGAATTAATCATCAACAAAAACAACAAAATAACAAAAACCACTCAAAGTAGTAGTTCGAGATGGACCCCAAATATCTGTATGAACCAAAGCAAATGACTCAAACTGACGATCATGAGTACTACTAGGAAAAAAACTACGGTGATGCTTCCCTGGCTGACATGCCTCACACTCTAATTTAGACAAAGGACTCAATAAGGGAATAACAGTCTTCAATTTAGTCAAAGATGGATGACCCAAGCGGAAGTGCCACTGAAGAGGAGAAACTGTAGCAGACAAAGCGGATGAACTGAGAGATAGGAATTCACCGGGATCCAAAAGATAGAGACCGTCCTTCTCATGCCTCGAACCAATCTTCTTCTTGGTCTTGAGGTCCTAAAAAATACAAAAAGTAGGAGTGAAAAGAATTTCACACTGTAACACTTTTGTCAACTGACTAACAGAGAGAAAATTAAAGGGAAAATTAGGAATATAAAGACTAGAAGGTAAGGAGAGAGAGGTGGTGGGATGGAGAACACCTTGTCCATGAATAGGCTGAGAAGAGCCATCAGCTAACACGACATGATGATTAGCAGGTGTTAAATCCAAAAAACAAGATGATAAACCAGAGATATTTTTAGTAGCACCAGAATCAATAATCCATGAAGAGGGAGAAGCTGCGACACATGCAATATTACCTGAATTGGCTAAAGTGGTAGTAGAGGATGAAGAAGGCTGTAAAGAAGGAAGTGCACTGCACAAGTGCTGGACGAGAAGCTCGCTAAATTGAGTACTGAACGTATCACAAGAACCAGAACTAGAAGAAGCAGATCCAATAGAGGTGGGTTGTGACTGTACCATACTTGGAGATTGTGCTACACCATCACTGACTTGATTCACATAATTCGGCTTACCATATTTCTGAAAGCAATAAGGTTCAGTGTGATTTGTACCCCCACAATAATTGCACTTCCTGTCATTACGTCCACTAGCGCGACCACCACCACCACCACAAAAATTACGGCCACCGCGAAAACCACCACGAAATCCTCCACAGCCTCCACTGTTAGAGACCAAGGCAGTAGTCTATGAAGAAGTAACAGGGGAACTAATCAAGGAGAATGATGTCCTAGGGAAGAATGCAATAGTCGGGAATAGGCATTAGCAGCCGTAGGCAAGGTCTCACTTGCAAGGATCTGATCTTTAAAGCCACGAAGATCAGAGTCCAAACCAGACAATAAGCTAGCAATCATAAACTCCTCCCATTACTTCTTCTACTGCTCTAAATTAGTGGTAAAATGCCTATACTGTAATAATTGATCCCACAAATTCTTAAGTGTGATATAATACTCAGCTAAAGGTTTCTTAGACTGTTTGGTGATGAAAATTTTCTCATAGAGCTCATACACACAAGAAACATTACTCTGATGAGAAAATGAATCTGCAATTGAGTCCCAAATTTTCATGGAGAAGTCACAAAATTCAACAGTGGTAGCAATATCGGGATCCATACTATGCCATAGCAATCCTATAACAGCAGAGTCCTCACAAATCCAATCTTCATAAGTTTGATCACTAGCACTAGGAGGATTGTCAGTCAAATACTTCAACTTTCGATGTGCACGTAAATAAACTCTAACTGCATGTGCCCAAGCCATGTAATTCAGACCATTTAACTTTTTCGAAGTGATAGATTTAGGCAAATCATTGTTAACATTAAAAATTGGGAGTTTTTCTTCAGTCTTAGTGCTAGATTGCTCTTCTGCCATCTCAAACACAAGGTTCAAACAACAAAAACAGATCTGATACTAAACCAACAGACCCTTAAATCAGTCAAAGAAGCAGTAACAGACTTGAGAAAAGGCAAACCTCCCAAACACTTGAGAAATCCACAAGAAAATCAACAAACTGATGGAAAGGCATATAAACAGCCATCTTTACACAGCAAGATGAATTAGAACAAGGCTACAACCATCATACCAAAGCAACAAAAGCAGGAAACCATGAAAACAGAGGCCAAACTTCAAGAAAAAACCACAGCCGACTCTTCAAATCATATAAAAAAACAACCAATTGTGATCCAAACATCAAAACAACACCAAAGCCATTCAAGAATCACCTAGTCGGCACCCATAGAGACTACCCCAAGCAACAAAGTCGATCCAAAGTTTCAAAAACCGGAGTTTTTAAAAATCGCATTAAAATCTGGAAAAATGGAAGAAAAATTTGAAAACCATACCAAACGACCTCAAATCGCTACGAAACTTCACCACAAAATTTTCCCTGGGTGAGTTGACCAGGGAAAATTGATGGAAAGGCACAAGAAGATCAACAAACTAATGGAAATGCACATAAACAGCCATTTTTACAAGCAAGATGAATTGGAGCAAGGCTACAACCACCATACCAAAGCAGCAAAAATAGGAAACCATGAAAACAGATGCCAAACTTCAAGAAAAAAACACAACCGACTCTTCAAATCATATAAAAAAAAAATCAATTGTGATCCAAACATCAAAACAACACCAAAGCCACTCAAGAATCACCTAGTCGGCACCCATAGAGACTACCCCAAGCAACAAAGTCGATCCAAAGTCCCAAAAATAGGAGTTTTTTAAAATCGCACTGAAATCTGGAAAAATGGAAGAAAAATTCGAAAACCATACCAAACAACCTCGGATCGCGATGAAACTTCACCAAAAAAAATTTCCTGGGTGAGTTGACCAGATTGGGGGATCAACTCACCTTGCTGACGTCATATGCTGACGTCAGCATCTATGTTGATAACGTCAGTAGATTTGTGTTAACGATTTCTTGCTGTGCTCCTCGTCTATTCTTCAGATTTGTCACACAAGGATCGATTAGGAGGCTCTGATACCAAGTTGAGTTGTAATCTAAGGTTTAGGTTAGATATGAGAGAGAGAAAGAGAGAAGAAGATGGAGAAGGAAGGTTTAGGGTTTATTCACTTGACCCTTCACCTGCTAACATATTATTTATATATGAGATAAATAAGTCCAAGTACAAAACTACCCTTCAGGAAAAATAAAGGAAATAAAAATAATAACTCTAACAATGGCAAAACACCAGCAGGTGGCAAAGCAAATATGATGAAGACAAGCAATGAAGATAGAAAGGCTTATAATCGAAATCCAAGTAACCAGCGAGTTCACGTAACAAATTCTCCAATAGCTAGCCATACAAATGATAATCGATGTTTTCAAAGGCAAAAGCCTTAACTGAAGCTTGTTCCTTTTTTTTTTTTTTTTTTTTTTTTAGGAGAGATGTAAGCCTCGAAGTGTTAACGACTTAACATGTAAGGCTTGATGTGTTGACTAGTAAGTGATGTAGAATAGGAAAGACAACATTTATTATTTTGGGATTATGTTGTAATGACAATATTCTTTAAGATGATATTTTAAGAAACTTAGATTTAGGCATTTATTAGGATTTGATTTACTTTCTTATTTACATAATGTTTGGTGCCTATATAAGAACACTCATATTAGGATTGTAGATTCAGAATGGATTATGGAATAAACTTCCAGTTTTGATATTTCTTGTCCCTCTTTTTTCCATGTTCTTTATTCTTCTTGGTCTACTCTCTCTTCCATTTGTCTATTTTCTATATGATATATTTTCTCTCGGTCTAATATCCATGATTCTATATTATTTCTCCCCTTTCTCAATCTACTTCTCTGTCCTACATCAGTAAGCTTTTGATTTTTTTTGTATATATAAATAAAATTAAGAATTAACATATAGAATTAAGTGAAAAATTTTGGGCTTTTTTAGTTGTGGAAAACATTTTCTATTTTCTATTTTCTATCTGCATTTTTCTTAACACTTTCCACAACAATTTGCATTTTCTTAACATAATTTGGAAAACAACACTATTTTGTTTCAATTTTTTTCCTCGTCTTTTCCAATATTATGTTGAAAAGATTTAAAAAAAAACAAATAAGTGTTGCTTTCCAAATTTTGTTAAGATTAAATTGTTTAGGAAAGTGTTAAGGAAAATGGAGATAGAAAATGGAAAATAGTTTACACAACTAAACATGCTCTTACATTTTCCCCTTCTAACCAATTACGAAACTTGAAATGAAACGTTTGAAGCCAATTTGCAAATTACGAAAAGTCACACCTCCCGACACCCCAAGTTCAAAATTTTACACTTCTTTTGAGTTTCATAACTTTTTTATACTTGACCTTAAATAGTCTTAACCTTCATATTAATTTTAATTATTATTCTACATTTTATTGATAAGTAAGGATTGTATAAAAGACACCAAGGGGATGCAACCAATTACAAAAAATAACTATGATATTGAAAATCCACAAAATCTACGAGGTTTTCCTCTTTTACAAAAACATTACCCTTGAACTTAAAACTAGGGATATTACACCATCTATCTTTAATGGCTTCTATACACCTATCCTTATTATCAAAGGTTTCAAAGCCCTTCTATTTCTTTCGTTCCACACAATCGAAAAAATAGAACAAGGAATCAAAGAGCAAGCCCTCTTTAACTCCTTATAAAAATATTATTCTACAAAATTTTATTTATTAACTTATCCATTTAACTTTAAGCTGTTTTACTCCTTAATGCAACTGTTTAATTGTTATGCTTTAACTTTTATGCACCTTGAGGCACACCTTAATATGTGCCTTGGCAAAGACTTTCAAAACATTGATGATTAATATGATATTCCCTAGACTAGTAGCCAGAAAGAAAAAAAGAAATTTAATCCATGTTTAAAAGAAATAGAAATCCGAGGAAGAAGATATCTTGCAGACAGGGACTATCGCCTTAGGGCAATCTTGTCGAATGCGGGGGATGCCACTCAATTTATATCCATATAATGAGTGGTAATTCTGCAATGATTTCTTATGTTTGTTGATGCATAACCCCAGGTAGCAACACTAATAATCTTAAACATGAACCTATAAACTTTGAAGATTCATGAGCAGAGGTGAAAGCCTTTTAAACCATGCACACATAACAATTTAAGAATGGTGACACAACACCACTAGCATACAATTCTAATGATCAAGTAAACCAAGTGTGTCATTCTCACTCCTTATAACATCTGGTCATATAAAGCATATATTTCAACTTTCTTGCTTCAATATCTATAAATTTCTGCTAACTGATCAGTCAATGTCACAAAACAACACAAGGATACACAAAGAAACTCAGCAAACTGTGTACAAATGAACAAGGTAAGACAGGGAAAATCATCTTCAATCATGAATAACTGAAACATGTTCATATATGAAAATCAATTCAATATGAACTTACATGATTTCTTTAACAGTCTTCTTACAGTCCTTGTAGATTGACCATTGAATATGCATTTCAAATTTTAGTGCAGCCATTTTCCAACTTCAAGTTCGTCCTGAGAACTTATCTGCCCAACACATACACACAAACACGCAGGGAGAAACTGTAGATACAATACATGATACTGTTATCTAGAACCAAGATTCTATTCCATGGTATGAACAATGCATTCCATCAGTTGTAATCTCAGGTTTTCAAGCATACTTTCTTCCATGAAATAAATAACCACATATATACAAAAATTTCATTGGAAATACATAATTCATTCACTAGTCAAAGCGTATCAATAACCCTACCTATGTTAGCCCCCTCCTGCACTGAAGTTCTGAGTGAGTGTGCGGTAGTAGTCCATATGGTTGAACCTCCGGCGAAGAAATCCCACTTGAGATTATCATCCCTATTCTTACCAATTTTGGTTAGCAACAGCTTGGAAAAGACAACCATCTCACTCAATAATAGCTATTGTTGGTTTCAGTCCACACAACAACAGAAGCAGTGTAATCAAAGTCTTTGAAATTGGGTCACTAAGAAGTTAGCCTTCACAATGAATTGATCAAGCATCGTTAACAAGAGAGAGAAAGAAGAGGTTTTTCAGTTTAAGATGGATCCTAGCACTTGATGTAACATTGAAACCCATGTCACAAAATTCGTTTCTCTTTAAAGTTTCTGATTTTTTTTATAGGCAAAAAAATTTATTAAAAAGCACCAAGAAAGTGCACCAAAAAGCCAAAGGCTAATTACAATGAAGGAAATCTACAAAATCTAAAAGATCCTCATTATTTACAAAGCGATTTCCTCTATCCCAAAAATTAAGAGCAATACCGATGAGAACCAATGAGCATGTAAAAAAGCAGCAGATCATGACTTTCATGCATTACTGGCTCCTTCTGTTTAACAGTCACAAAATACGGAATATCAAACTTTTTATTCTAAACAAATTTATCTAACACTAATATCGCAATTTTGGTCAAGTTTTCAATTCATAAGAGTTGTAAGCTATTTGCACAAGAAAAATTAATTGCAACTCATGATATATATAGGATACTTCTTCAGTCTTCTGCAATACCAAATTCAAACAAATGGCTGGTTTGAAGAGACAACAACATGAGAGTACTTTGTTGGACGTGTTACCAGTGATATAACCATCACCCCTTCCCCTCCCCAGTGTGTGTGTGTGTTTCTTTGTCATAAGTTCAAAAAAGAGAACAACCTAAAAAGCATGACTGGCTGAAAGGTCTAATCACCCCCATTTCACATCTGCAGTGGTAAAGAAAGGATTCATCTTTACTTGCTACTAAAGAATCCTTCAAGGCTTGTGTTTGAAACAACGTTATAGCAAACAGTATAAAGGGTATATCATTTGTGTGAGACCTTATACACCAGAGATGATAACTCAACAAAAGAAGCATGAGATGCAATGGGGAACTAGTTGATAAGAGGGATCATTGTGCTTATCCTTTATTTTCTTTATCAATAAAAAGTGTTTCATCAAAGGGAACCCAACCAAGGGGTTATCGTGATCCTTTACTTTTGATAAGGTTATCCTGATCCTTTATTAAACAGCCTCAATCGCTCAATACATAATAGATTTGATTTTTGCTATCGTGATCAAGTTTTCATCTCTAATATAAATGTCCAAAATTTTCCCTGGAAGAACTTAGGACTGCTCAAGTAGAATTGTTCACATTTATTGAATTATTGTAAAGTTAGAATCAACCTGGTCAAACACCGGATGTAAATATGTCAGAAGGGGCATAATTAATTGATTCTGTTGTTATATGCATATTTCTTTTGATCTAGCAATTTTGTTGCTAACACACAACTAGGGCGTAACATAATCACTTCAAACTTTCTTAAACACCTGTGGAGCATCAACTTAAGAGAAATTTAGCTTTAGTAGCCATTACTTGACGACAACACATCCAAATAAATTTAATTTTTTAAAATTTTGAGAAAATGAAATCTCATTAGGAATTGCAGCTGCAATCAGCTTTTTTTCATTTCCTATAATTCACCACAAGTAAAGAAATCGCGCATACAAAACACAAACAAATAAGAAATTGGAACCGATGTCCGAAACTAATCTTCAAATTTTCCATTAAACTCCCAAAATCAACTACAAACTCGAAAAAAAATAACCGAATAAAAAGAAAATTACTTAAAAGAACATAGAACCTGAAACCTAATTAAACTCAGCAACTAATCCTCCCCGTCCCTCTTCTTCGGCTTACGATACGTTTCCTCGACGTGCTTGGCTATCAATAGCCCAGTGTTGGCGAGCGTCTTGATGTTTGGTACGCTGTAGTTTTGAGCCGCGTACACACCAAACAATGTGCCCATCATGAACGAACAACCACTCCTGATTATACCCATTCGTCTTTTTTTGGGCTTAACAAACAAATCTGATGCAACGACAGGCAAATTACTTTGATCTGAAATAATGATTTTGAGGGAATTTATATAATGAACAGAGGTTTAGTATTTTATTTTGGGTTTCTCGTGCTGCCCAAGCAGCCCAGCTTTCAGCTGACGCCTTCTGCAACTGCCAAAGCCCTAAAAGAAAAATACCAACACACAATTGGTTGAACGAATCCGGTGAGTCCCACTTTTGCTGACTAGGTAAAATCAGATAGTCTCGTGCAAGCTCCCCGCTTTAGACAGAGAAGTTACAACAAGACAAAAGCCCACGGGTCGCGTGGCGAAAATCGTCCACGGGGAGAACAGGCCGGCTAGGGTTCAGAAAAGAGAGGAGTGCAGAGGGGTACCCGTCTTGGATTCTCAAAATTTGAATTTGTCAAATCATTCAAAATTAAATCAAAGTCTATGATTAAAACATTAATTTTTGGAGACTAAAATGCGTCTCTAGCACATCAGTAAAGTTGGGAATTTTTTAAAATTATTTTTTTTAATTTAAAAAAACAATGTCGAAACTGTTAAGTGAGACAGATAAAGCAATGCGTGCGGTGACCTCTAATGACAGATGGTTATCAAAAGTTCAAATCGATAGATCTAATCATTTTTGATCGATTTGTGTGGTTATTTTTCAATAATTCTCGTAAGAAAGTGCTTGATTGAAGAAAAAAATCCTTTATTTCCCTACGACACATGAGGACCATCGGCACAACAAATAAAACGACTTCGATTTACACTTTGTTTTGTTAAGATATGTTAATATTTGGTAGAAAGTTAAATCCTCAACATGAGAAGGCAGTTTATCAAACCAGAATTATACAACAACATACTAAAACCCAATCTTTACCGAATGATGCGTTACTAGACTTGCCTATCTTTTTACATGAGAAAGCACACAAAAAGACAAACAAAAAAAAATTAACTCTTAAGGTTTTCGTTTGTATTTATTTAATCATCAATTTTTAATTTGTAATTTGATCATGAAAATCTTGATTTAATCAAATTGAATCATTTGATTTACGTGACCCTTTTTTAATCGTCTAATGTTAATTTAAAATGTGATTTTGTTCTAATGAAAAGAGATCACGAATGAATTTTGATCAAAAAAATATAACTAAACAAAATCAGGTTTCTCAATGTTAAATATACCCAAATTAAAAACTTATAGTCAAATAGACACAAATAAAAAATCTTTGATATGCAAATTATCTTTCATATATCATAAATGTATATATAGAAAGAGTATGGTTTTAAGTACAATGAATAATAAATAGGTCAATACTACTATATGATTATTAAGATGCATTATAACTTAAATAATCTTATAAATCATATTGTCACGTATACGGATGGGCTTTACATATTAAGTTTTAAATTGTTAACCTGTTTTATTTAAATAAAACCCTTAAAAACATAAATTAATATAAACTCACATAAAAAAAATATTTTAACAATTTAATCATTGATCCGATCTATTGCATCAACGCACCATGGTCGATGTTTCGACTAATAACACTACAGTAAAAAAAATATAGTTTGATATGTATTTGATCAATAGTTTGCTTTGTATTTAATCTATTATATGAGATTTATTTAATAGTTAACTTCAATCTTGAATTTTATTTTCAAAAATATTATTTTTACTCAAATTCAAGCGGTCAGGAGACCGATGATTACCTCTAGTACCATTGCGCTACGAGGACCTATAAGAAACTTCGTGTAACATTTACTTTGAGTAACCAACAATACTCTAGAAATATCGAAGGATTTTTATTTTTATTTTTGTTAATTATTTTCAGCGACAATACGACTGAAGATTAAGGGTAGATATGTAATATACATATAAGTAGTTGATAAAACCAAGCAAAAGTCGCTTTGTTTATTTTATCTTAAACCGAACCACGAGCTTCAAGAGAGTTTCGATCAAAAAAGGCTCTCTCGATTTCTCTTCTTTCCGGGTTTCATCTTCACAAGGTTTGCCCTAAAATCTTACTACATCATCATACCATCGGTTTCTGTTTCTATTAGTCTTTCTAAATTTATTTGCTACTGTATAATCTGTTCGTTTAATCGATCAATTGAGGTTTATCTAGTTTGTTTTTGTTTTCTTTTTGATAATTTGTTATGTTAAATTCTAAATTGTCAATTTGAAGGAGTTTTCTTTTCATGTTGTTTTGGTGGGTGTTGATGCTGATAAAGGTTGTTCGGTTTGTAGTTCTGGCCTTATGGGTTTCCTTAATGAAAGAATTGTAACTTTTTAACTTCTAATAAAAAATAATTTATTGATTTGCCTTTTGATATTATGCGTATTTGGGTGTTCTTGTAATCTGACACTTTTAGGTCAAGTTAAGTATGATGTAATTTTGGATTTTGGATGTTGACTTTACGTTGGTGCAAATATTTCCGTGGACAAAGCAATCTCTTTTAAATACCATCAACTATCAGTCGATCAAGGCCTTTTAAACTTTTGGAGGACTATATAAGACCATTGCTTTTTGCAAGAGAATCCAATAAGTAGCCCTTTTTCCCCCTGTAATCTCACTTTTCGGTGTTAATTTCAGGAGGAATGGCAAAGAGTTACTTCAAGCAAGAGCATGATCTAGGTATTTCGGTGCCTGTGTTTAGGATTTTTTTGTTTATGTTGTAATTGACTGTTTGTTAGTCTATTTTAGTTACTAAAAAGATGAATCTTTATTTGTTCCTTTGTTTGTTTTGGTGTTCAGAGAAGAGACGGGCAGAGGCTGCTAGGATCAGGGAGAAATACCCTGATAGGATTCCAGTGAGAATTCAGCATTACTCACTTACTCACCTATCTTGAGTATCTCTTGCCAATTGCTGCCTGGGATGTCTGATGCTTTTGTATTACACTTTTTATAGTTATTTGTGTTTGATGGTATTGATTTTTAAGCGAACTGGTTTCATATGACTGTTCATTTTTTTTGAAGAATTTCTGCTATCTTTATATGTGTTTGATGTTCCTTTCTCTTTGTGAATTGTACCTTGGGACTGTGGTCTGTTCTCAATGTTATTAATGGTGGCAAGTTGAGTTGCAAAACATTAAACTTTTTACCATTTTAAATAATTTATGTGGTAAGGTATTTGGAATATGAGGGTATCAATTATTTGAGCTTGGTAATTTATCAAGCTCTTTAAAATCATCTGTAACAAAGGCGACATGCTTTAGGGTAGTTTTTTGATGCTATCAAAGTTGACTTTTTTACACTGAAAGTTTCTTTCAATGAAGGTGGGAAATAGATTTGTTTGCTATAATTGGTAGAAAAAAATTAAAAATAGAAGAAAATCCATCAAGTTTTGAGTAATTCAGCGGAGATATAGTCTAAAAATAGAAACGTTGCCTTACTGACATTTTTGGATCTATAAGTTGATACTTGATGTGTTGTACAAATGGAAGTACCAAATTTCGGTGAAGAGTTAGGAAGATTAAAGTTTTAAAGTTTTTTGGGCCTTTTGCATTGTGTTGCATTTCCACAATTTTCTTTGTGTTAGTGTCATTGAGATAATTCCGTGGAATCCCAGCCATAGAGAAGTTTATCTTGATTGCACCACTTGTTTCAGGCAGAATATCAACATAAGTTCAGTTTAGTTTTCCTTTAGCTTACTTATTGAAGAAAATGACATTGTTTTTATTTATTTTTTTACTGTACTGACTGTTACCACAAAGTATATGCATTTCAGAAGCATTTTGGTATTCTTGTTTGGGTTCCATGCTGAGTTGCCTCTAAACTTACTTGTATGATTAAGGTGATTGTGGAGAAGGCAGAGAGGAGTGATATACCGAACATTGACAAGAAAAAGTAAGCATTAATCCATATTATTTATGCCTCTGATTTGCTTATTTCATTTGTCTTCTCCCCCTGCAAATATGATCTGGCTTTAGTTTATTATATTATAGTAAGTTAGTAACAGAGAAATGACCTGAGTTTTAGAGGGAAGATGGGGAAGTACTCTAGATATTGTTTTGGAACTTCAAAATAAAACTTGTGACATTTCCAAGCTTATTTGAAGGGAATTAGTGTTGCATATCTGGCTTCAAAGAGTATGGATTCTCTTGTACTCATGTTCTTTATATTAAAGAAATTAGAGATTAAATTTTTGGTGGCGCTTTATATTATAATTATTTAGAGAAGGGGTAAAATGATTGTAAATGAAGTATAAAGAGGAAATCTCTTTGCTCAAAAGTATATTTTGCAAAGTGATAATAGCAAACTAGTGAGGATTTTCTTGTTTGATCAGACTGAAAATTACAGGTATCTTGTCCCAGCTGATTTGACTGTAGGACAATTTGTATATGTTATCCGCAAAAGGATCAAATTGAGTGCAGAAAAGGCGATTTTTATATTTGTGGACAATGTCCTCCCACCTACGGGTAAACCCTTGTAGATCATATTTTCCTCAGGTTGACTCTCTTCTTGGACATTCTGATTTGAAGTGGACGCCATGTCACTTCTATTTAATTTTGCAGGTGCGATTATGTCTGCCATATATGAGGAAAAGAAGGACGAAGATGGATTTCTATATGTTACTTACAGCGGAGAAAACACATTTGGGTGTCAGTACTCTCTGTAGCCTTTAATTTCTTGGGCATTGCATTGTTGCTATTTCCATTGCCTCGTCCTGATAATTTCGCTGTAGTTCTTATTTTATAAAGACATTGCTGCTGATATTATGTAAAGTTAAATATTGTAAATAAGCTTTAAGAACTCGTTCTATGTTGAAGTTTCCCGCTGCTGCGTGTACTGTTACATTTCTTTATGTTGCCGTTTCTCTTCGATTCTGGATGGAGAGGCTATTATAAACTTGGCTTCATTGTCCACAAACTTCTCTCGTTAGTATTAAAATTTGGTTAAGGGCCATGCCTCAGGCCCTACACAAATTGGGCTTTGTTGTCCACAATAAGCTGAGCAAAGAGGTCCAGGTTTGTTGTCTTTAGAGGTTAGAAAACCGGTTCTCTATAAATATTTGGAAAACCGGTTCTCTTAAATCTTCAAAAGTAGACAATTTTTATTTTTTTTGTTGAAAAACTTGATATAAATTTTGACCAAAAAACAAAGGAAAAACTGCTTTTGGAGAATAAAAATAAAGTTCTCTCAAAATTTATTTTCTTCTTAGTAAAGACTAGATATCCACAGTTGAACATGTTGCGAATTATTTTTATACTTGCTAGGCAATTAAGCTCATTTTTTTATTTTCTATTTATAAGTTAAGCTCGAAATTTGAGCTTAAGGATGGTTTCCGTCACGTATGGATATTATTTAAATGGAAATTAAATCAAGTTTTTTAAAATGGATTGAAGATTTAAATGGATTTGATTTTTTAAGTGATGTGATTAAATGAGATTTTTGATTGTCAAAGGATCAAAATACCATACTATTTACCATAAAAGATAAAAGGTGAAGTATAAAAGTTTTGTAATTATTTAAAAAGTTAGAGGATAAATGGATCTTTTCTCTAGTAACATTAAAAGACAATGTGTTTTCCACGATTACTAATGTAACTTTCATATGATTCACACACATATATTTGATGATTTTTTGTTGGCTCGGGTTTAAGTTCAATGGTTTAGACCAGCTCAAAAATCTAACGGTAATCTTATAAACTTTATTGGTAATGTTAATTTTTGGATCTCATACCTATATTGATGTTATCAATGAAACTCTTTAAAATTATCAGTAAATTTTTCAATTAGTCTAAACAATTGTTTAGACTTGAGCCAGCTAAGAATTTTTGCACACATTTTTTCTGAAATGATTTGGCCAATAATTTATCAAGTAACACAAAAATTCTTGGTTAACTCGAGTTTAAACTCAATGGTTTAGATTAGTTGAAAATTTTACTGGTAATTTTGAAGAGTTTCATTGATAACATAAATATAGATGCAAGATCCAAAAATTAACATTACTAATAAAATTTTTAAAATTATAAATAAAATTTTCAACGAATGTAAACCCAATTACTTAAACACGAGACTGCCAAGATTTCTCAGTAACACATGGTAAAAACATGCCACGTGGCAAGCATGGTCTACACTGGCGGTGGTAGGAGGAGACGAGTTTGACCCTCCATGTAGGAGAGAGGAGGTGCAAGTGACGGTTTGGCCATGTGCCTTTGTTTAATATCAGTACTTAAATTTGTCCCTACCTCCCACTCCATAGTACGTCTTGCGGTTCTAAGTTGGACTTCCAATACAACCCCCCCCCCCCCCCCCCCTTTCGGTGATGAATGCAAGTTCTACCTCACGAGATTTTAGAAGTTATTCAACGAACACGTAAAAAAAACCTACATATAAAATTTATTGTACACGTTAATTCTACATATAAAATTTCTTCATTTAAAAAAAAAAAAATTCCCTTGCAATTTTTACTAATTGCAAATTCATTAAAAGCACACTTCAAGAATATGTAAAGCAACACCGCTTGGTATTCGAATATTGTCTTCAATTGCCAAACATTCAACTTTAGATTTTCATTAACTATTACTGTAGTAATTTTTAATGCTCAAAATAATAATTCGGGGATTAGAGGGTTTCCTTATTAGATCACCAAAATATATATATATATATATATATATATATATATATATATATATATTGCAAGATTCTATTTCATCATTAAAAGATATTAAAAAAATATTTTATTTTTATTCAATTATAAAATAATTCCACACTTTTAATAAACTTGAGGTAGACAAAAATTTTCCTGACAATCGGCCTTTGCTTCCTGTATTTGCCAAGGAAAAAAGGGCCCTTCGTAGCTTATGTTTAGTTGAGATATTATACATTTTGTCTTTTCTAGTTAATTTGTTTTGTGAGATCCAAATAAATCCACAACTCAATTTCTAAAACAATTACTCAATTTTTTTGCTCTTTTTTTTATCAATTTGTTGGCACGTACATGTGAACTGCCGAGTACGGTCTCATGCACCAAGTTCTAAGAAATTATGTCTTTAATTATTATACTTAAGTCTTTGTTTTTTTTTTTTTCTTTCAAGATGTCTTTGATTAAAATTGACACATGCATGCACAAGTATGCGAATGGTGAAAGTGGAATATATATTGAAGATAACACAAATGATTGTCACTTGTGATTTTGAAGTGAACCAAACAAGATAAACCAACAAAAGAGGGGTATAATCAAACTAGATTTTTCACATTACTCTTTATTAAAAAGATCAATTTGATTGCGTCTGCGTTTTTCATCAATGGAAAGACAATTAGTCATTTAATTTGTAACAAGTGAATTACGGAAATTAGGTCATCAAATGATCAAAATCAATGTGTGTCTATATATATATATATATATATATATATATATATATATATATATATATATATATATCATTTTAACCACTCAACTTTTCTGACAACACTTCAAATTCTAAATGAACTTGTATACATATATAATGTGGTCAAACCTCAAAAAGTATTGTTCACAGTCCATGCAGTGGTAAGATCAAGCACAAGGACAAGGAATGGACTTCCTTAGCAAACACACATGGGTAGGACCAAGATTTCTTGTTGCTGTTATACTTTTTTACTTAAATTTTCATGATACCAAATCTTAATGTTTTCTTGCCTTCGTTTTTCTTCTATTGAAACAGTAACTTGAATCGAAAATGAGATATTACTTAAAAACAACTATTGTGGATCACTCAAATCTTATATATGTTTGTCGTTAGATGGATATTTTTATTTCTTCTTTTAACATCAAACTATATATATCATTAATAACCTATTTGGTTTGCGTTAGAAGTAATTTACGGTTTATAAAATAGTTTTTGAAATAATTTATAGTAAAATAAGGTTGAAATTTTAAAAAATTTAATATTGATAAAACAAACAGTAAAAACAAAATTTTTCTTTCACAAATTTAATAATTTAAAAACAAAAACATTTCATAAATTGTTTTTTAAAAGTAATATAACTAGCTTTGCTTGATGCTTCAGTTTGTTAGAATCAGAAACCATTTGTAAACTCTCCCGAATGGATTCTTCAATAATCCAATGATTAATTAAGTGAGTTATAAATAAATATTTCTCTCTCTCAATTATACTTGGAATTAAGAAATCTCCTCCTCTCTGCTCAATATCCATGATCATGCATGATCCAGATGTTCCCCTACGTATCTCTATAATGCTACTCTCTTTCTTAAGGGGCCCCAAAAGTTATTTAAAAAGTGAGAAGAAGGGGGCAAGGTTGGGCCCTTAGTATCTTGAATTTGGTTTTCAAGGTTCATCATCCAAACACATGCATGTTCTCTTTAAAGAACGTATATACAAAACCTGCATTTAATGCCCTCATCTTCTTCTTTCAGTACAAATACCTCGGAAACCTAACACTGATCAATCTGAAGCAAACACAACATAAATACTCCCCTCTTCTCTCCTCTTATATAGTAATTCTCTCAACTCAAAATTAAACCTGATAATTACTTATCTCTCAGAATAAGCTCTTCTGATCATGTCTTCTTTCATTACTCTTCTCCTTCTCTTGTGCCTTTTTTTGCATGCATGCAGTGCTCGCCGTCTAGGGCTTGTTGATCATAAAGAGACTAGAAAACAAGTCCATCTTTTAACACAGGTTAATGCATGACAAGAATCGCACTATGATTAATTCATTTTTATTTTTTTATTTATGAATTACAAAAGGCTGATCTTTTCTGTTTTGGCTTGGTGCATGCAGGATGTAGAAAATGCAAGCCTTAATAAGATTTCAATTCCATCAGAGCTGAGTTCATCAATTGGTGAGAGTTGGGATAGTGCAATTACTATGAAACAAAAGGCCTCAAAAGGTTTCTTGAATGAAATAAAAGAAGCCATACAAGGTGCAAAACTGAGTCTCTCTCTCCCTCTCTCAATTTTTTTTGGCTAGGTGACATGGGAGGGAAAGTTAATTAAGCCAACATCCTGGGGAACTTAGACAAATAAGCATGGTCTGGCATTAACTAGGTAATAATTCTGTAGCCAACGACAGATAGTGATGGGAAAAGAGTATTTTTTTTTTGGATAAAAATAGAATTTTACTATCCAAGAGCAAAAGTAGAAGCAGGAGGCCTGCTACAAAGCAAAACTAAAACATACAAAGAAACAGAGCAAGCACTTCAGTTCATAAGAGCACTATCAGCCTGAAGGCCCCAGTTAATAACATTTAATCATATTTAATTCCATGCTAACTTCATAAATCATTTTTGTGCACAAATCATTTCTCATAGCGAGGAAACGACTAAACACTTCATTAATGTATGAATGTCTATTCGAGCGAGGCTTCTACCATATAGGCTAGATTTAATATATGTTCCATACAACCTTCATGTATTGTCAAATTTGTCACGCTACCCATTAGCTTAATGAAGATGAGGAGTATTTAATAATTTGGTGGCATGTGCAGGGTACAAGATGATCATCATATCTTCACAGAATGATTTGCAACTACAGATGGCTAAAACAGAGGTAAATAAAATACTCCATGCATGCAGGCTTTTTAATTGCTGGAGTAGTATCTTTGAGAAATTGTTATTGTACTATTTTTGCATAGGATAAAAACTTTATTAGTAATTGTTAAGTAATTTCATTGTTAATGTCTATACAACTACTTGCCATATTACCGGACGTTAACAGTGAAGTTACATAAAAATTATCAATGAAGTTTTTATCCGATGTAAAAAATGACGTTTTGAACCGGATTCAGATAAGATTTTCTCAATATCTTTAAATAGTTTGTCTATGGTTGTCAGGCGGTTACTTTGTTGCTGGTCTAGACATTATGGCTTAGATGAGTTCGATTTTTCACTGAGTAAAAATAATGTACTTAGGTTGAATCATATTTGCGGAATTTACTTCAAATTTTAAATGATATACATAATAATTTACATGTACTCAAGATTAATTAGTTGAGCCTCTTAAAACACTGTTAACCACTTGACCATTAAAAAACAAAGAAAAGATTTTGCACGGAAATCATTATTTATTAGTATTGCATGAGATAAATGATGAGCAATGGATGGTAATTTTGTAAACTTATAGTGTGCATTAAGATTAATTCTGGTGCTTTTGTGTAGGGATTGAAGAGGCAAAGACGATCAATGCTAGAATCTCCCCTGAATAGTGATACGGAAGAAATTGTGGATTCTAAAGAGAACAACACCGTTGAGGACGTAGTAGTGATGGATTATGCACAACCCCATCGGAAGCCACCCATCCATAATGAAAAACCCTAGATATATAAATATTCAATCTTTTCCCTTTTAGCGCTTCTGTATTTGCAATTAAGGATAAAGAATGTTCAATTTACAAGTGAAGAAAAAATACATTTTCAATCTTACTTCGTCCTTTTGTTTTTAACGGAGTCGTTATGTTTTTCTCTTAAATTTGCAGACACATGCACTTTCGATGTTACAAAGGCTAAGAAATTAAGTTAACTTGCTATGTAACAAAAAGCAGCTCCTAATGGAAAAAAAAATAAGGAAAAAGAGAAAAGAATAAATAGGAAAACCTTCAACTAGCTACCATCAACTTCTGTGAATTACTTCAGTAAGTGTTGATGAGCTGCCAAGACAGGTTGTTATATTGTAGTGTGTATGTTTATTTATGTTTTTAAATTACATTAATGAGACTGAATAAAAGGAGACACGTATGACATGATGTGTTGCCATGGTTGTGACTTTGTGAAACTGCTGGTTGGTGTTCATAAATTAGACAAGCGGCCGATTATCTCTTAGATTCGCCACTGTTATTACATTAATGAGATTGCGAATAAAAGGAGACGCGCATAATGTTTTTTCATTCTATTATTCAATTCCTTTTCTTGCGGCATTGCTACGCCCTATTTTACTACATTTATAAACTTTTTATTTTTTCTTTTTGATCAATAAACAAATAATTAATTAACATTCGCATGGATAGATTGATAGGGAGAAGTAATTTTGTGAACTCGTCTTTGTGAAGAGAACTAATGTAAATTATATAATTAATACATGCAAATATGCAAAGCGAAATTCTCTGCTTTGAATATCGGTGGCATCCACAGATTCAGGTCCCAGCCAGGTTGTCTAGTTTGATAATGGCTCCTTTGGGTCATTCAACTTACGCTACAGCTGATAACCAAAGGTTTCACAAAGTCGATAAATTGTGAGGTCTTAATCCCCAGCTTCAAATCAGTCTCCCCGCCACCCAACCAGAAGAAATCAGGATCAAGTTTCACAATTGCTTCATCCAAAATCACCTGAGATAGAAAAAGAATAATTTATCAAAAACAATTAAACAATGACAAATACAGTCTGTTATTCTTCTATTTTTCATGCTTCCTTACATATAATAATATGTAGTGAACTGCGATCCCTTGGAATCAGAAGAACAAAACATCTTATATCGTTCTATAGTTCCTAGTTTGTGATAGCTAGATCAATTGCCCAGGTAGAAACGGGAACTTTCATCAGCTCATTTAATACATTACTTCAGTGCGCTCATACACACCATGCAACAAAATGATTCCTTGCTGTTGAAATATCTAGCTTAGTTGTAGGCTGACATTTCAACTTTCAGTCTGAACCCAAATTTGTTAATATGGCAGACTGGCCAAGAATTATCGATCATGATTGTTGACAAGCAGACCACCATATTACATTCCATAATTGCAAGAGCTCTGGCTAGGACCAACCTAAACAACTGGCATAAAGGTTCAAAGAATACAATTTAAACCAGATGTCCAAGGGAGAGTGCACATATGGAAACATGTACTTCCTTTTTCACCAAAATGTACCAGAATTCATGTGTTTATATAACAGCCACAAATCACAATGGTCGCAAGCAAGACAGGAGTAGCTGGTGCCTCCCCAGGCAATTAAACCATAGGGTCCTATCTGTTCATTCTGCATCAATTAGGACAGGACACTCAAGTGGTGCTGTCTGAAAAACGTGTCAAGTGCATGTGCAGCAATAAGACCACATATGAGCTTGAAACTGAAAAAAAAATATGGATCCAGAAAGAGATAATGAATTATCATTTTAGATATAAGTTCCCTCTTTGGTTAAATGTTTACACTTCAGAAGTCAAAACATGCCAACTAATCTTAGGTTTTATAATCACTAATGCATCCATAGTCCATTCGGTGAAGACATGGGATGAGGACATGATGAACAATATAAAATCCAACAAATAATTGAATTTACAACAATGAACTGCTAAACAAGACTCATTTCAAGAGCTACATAAAGGTAGAAAAACTTAATTCCTACAGGACATCAAAACATTACTGAAATAATTACACAGGGAGAGTAATTACCGGGATTTCTGTTTTCATGCCAATACATGTCACTGCATTGTGCTCATATCCAGTCAACTTCATGGATGTTTCCTCAGGAGCAAGTCTCACTGCACAATTAATAAAAACTGTTATTAGCTTCTCAGCGAAAATAAGTTGCAGATTAAAGTCAATATTGCAACAACAGTTAAAATCTACTTCTTCGCTGCTTACCCTCACACACAAACTATGGGTTTCTAAGTGATTTTAGTTTAACAGGGGTCAACCATATAGATTGCACTGCTAACTTGAAAAAGAAAACGCATACTAAAGTAATGAAAGACTTATTAGCAACGCAATTAAAAAAAAGCATCCTGTGCTGCAAAAACTCAAGTAAGGAGCTTATCATCATGATAAATATTGGATATTGGCTGAGGTGGTCACCATAGTTAGGCTCTCTGTTATTTCTTTAACTTGTTCTCATGTTTGGTAATTCGTATCAGGTGAATGACAATTATATTAGATGCTTGGCTTTCACCTCTTTTCTAGCTACAGACCCCTATATTGAATACATGAGCAAGATCATGTTTATATTCAGCACTTACATGAAAACACATATCCTCGACCATAAGCACATAAAGGAAAAGTATTTGAAAACCACAAGGAGAAAACATAATTAACTATATGTGCAAAGCTTGTGCTCCCAAATCTAAAAATAACACTCAATATCATCATATATTTGCAACTGTTAAGTGTTAAGTCATATGTAGTGTTTCACTTGGTCAAAATACAACACAGAAACCCCATGTACAATAAATTACAATAGAACACATTTTTTTTCCTTTTCTTTATACATCATATTGCATTATTACCTATTGATGGCCCGTAATGTTTTCTAAGATGTTCTATATGATGCTTATTTGAATGGCTAGTTTAGTCCGGATCTTATGGCGAAGGGCTTGCAATAACTTGACAGATATATCCAGTTTTGTCAATTGATGATAGTTTCTCTTTGCAAAGATCAATATAAGCTTCAAAGGTACCTTTGATCATCATGTGGATAATAACTTACAGTTGAACTTTTTCTTTGAGATCTTGCCATTGTTTAGTGAATACAAGAAGTTTTTAACAGTTTCAGCGTTGAATCGGGCGGTATACTGCAAAAAGAAAATGTTCACCTGTTAGAGTGTTTAGTGCCAGGACAGATAGCAGATCCATTTATAAGGAAACAGCAAAGTACCTGAACAACAACAACATAATACTTCGAATTGTTCTGATCACTACAATCGATGACATTGGATGGAGCCTGAGTATTGACCTGAGCAGAACAAAAGAGCTTTATCTCAGACTACAGAAAATAGTAATAAATAAGAGCTTTTAATCTTGAACTTGTTATGTGGAAAAAGCAGTGTGCTCGATATTGAGTTAAAAAAATATGACTAAGTTTCCAACCATTCATTATATGTATAGAACTATAGATTTCATCATCAAAAAGGGAGGAAAAAAAGGGCCAAGAATTTGAGTTGGGCAAGACTACAAATTGATGCATGAAAATCAAACTTAATAATATGAGATTCTATTTGGTCAAAATTATGATGCCAATAACTGTTTAAGCTAAAGCAAATTGTGTGACGCAAAGGAAAAATATTTTTTTATTTAAGTAAAAATTCACTGAAAAAGGAAACAAGGGGGCGGCAACCCATGTACAAAGCTACTTACAAGACAAAAACTCTATACAATCTTGTAAAATGGGCTCCTATTTCTTCACTCCGCACTAACCAAAAATAGAGCGGAATAAAAAAAATATTACTACAATAATATCAATAATATAAGAACATTACACCTTCTAAAACGTATCTAAAACAATCTTATATTGTCCTATTATATGTCAACTAGTCATTTATCAGAAAAGACTACGCTATGTCTAATTTAGCTGGGTTAGGCTCTAGCTTTCTCCATCTCTATTTTCCTGATCTCAATTGTATCAAGTAGGTGCATGGCCAATGACCTGAGCTTACTCACAGCATATCTCCTAGAAGGTGTTGGCTAACCAGAGCACCTAAACATAGCTGTGGCCAAAAATCTTCATACCATAAAGGGATAAGGCCCTCCAAGCAATAACAGGAAAAAAAACAGACAAACTGGAAGGAAAATAGAACCTCAAAGAACTTCTTCTGTTTTTCTTTTCTTTATTTTATTTTTTGGGCTGGGGGGGGGGGGGAATTGATATCTCAACGAACCTCGGTTACAGTAGTTTCCATGGTAGGTGTCTCACATGTTTTTTACCATTGAGAAAGGGACACAGGCACACAAAAAGAAACTATGAAAGGCTTAAATCACACACCAAAATTGAAAGGGGCTGGTGATACTCTCACCTCAAAACCGCAATTCCCCACTCCAAACAGCAATTGAAACTTCCTCACGGTAGTTTCAATGGTAGGCGAAATCTCACATGTTTTTTTACCATTGAGAAAGGGGCACAGACACACAAAAGGAAACTATGAAAGGCTTAAATCACACACCTCCATTGAAAGGGGCTGGTGATCCTCTCACCTCAAAACTGCAATTCCCCACTCCAAACAGCTGTTGAAACTTCCTCACTGCACCTTATGGAACTCGTAGCCTTCTTGAGACTAAAGCATGATTATCATGACAGCATCTAGATACAAGTGATACCTCATGAACTTCATACAATTGATATTCTATTCATACTCAAAACTTCTAGTGAGACTTTACTAATAATTCATTTACAATTCAGATTACAAGCACCACGATTTCTACGAGTGAGTATGCACAATTATATGTTCTCATCTTCAAATCGTAGTTCTGCAACATTTTACTTTATTAACACATTGCACACTTATCAAAAGTAGTATAGCCTTAGACATTCTTCTCTTCAATTTTGATAATTCATCAACCAGACACAGTACCCTAGCAGAATTTAAATGCAATTATAGAAGCATTCAACTATTGAAGACACACCAAAAGCAATCTCTCAATCACCATATTTAATTTTTAAATAAAGCGTCACATAATTTACCTTAATGAGAAACACACATTTTGCAGGAGTAATCTAAAACGCAGTGGAAATAGAATTAAACGGAAATTTATCGGCAAAATGCGAAAGTGAAAATGAAGTACCAAAACGATGCTTTTGCAGAGATGATCGATGGACGAGGCACCGAGGATGTCGCGTCGGGATTCGAGCGGCCAATCGTAGTAATCGGAGGGAACTCTCTTGAAGGAGAAGTCGTTGACACCGTTGGACCGTAGAATGTTCGAGAGGCCAGCTTCAGTGTCGCCGTTTGGTTGGAGAGAAGGTGATGAAGATGGGAGAGGATTTTGGGGGAAGAGAGAGAGCTCTAAGTTTGATATGCGATGGAGAATTTGAGTTTGGACTTGAACTAAATCTTCTAGTGCTGCCTCCATTGGTGCGCTCTCTCTGATTCGCTGTGTCTCGCGATTTGGAGAACGTATTTGTGACCAGTGATAACCCGTGTGTTTGTCTATGATAATGCCTGTGGGCTGCATGATCTTGACCGTTAATAAACGGAAAAAAAACGCTAAGACCCTTTAGGTCGGAGAACATTCGTATTATAGTTTATGAGATGATTTTTTTTTTTTTTTTTATGTTTAGAAATGAAATCAAACATTTAAAAGGTATTATAAAATAATTCTTGTATATAAAAAATTAACCTCATTGATATTTTATAAAATATTAAACGGTTTAAAGTTATATTTATGTGTCAGCAATACTCTTAAAAATGATTTATAAAATAATTTTGATTTTAAAAAATAATCTTGATAGTTTGCTTTATCAAATACTAATGAAATTTATAATCTCAATAATATTTTAACATTAGCTATTTGTACTGTTACATCAAATTAGATTAAATTCCATTTTAATTAAGTTTTACTGTTGTTGTAAGAATTTTTTTATAAATAAAAACAGTTTAATATGTATATTACTAGATGTTTAAGAGTTTTAATCCAACAAATCAATGTTTTAAATTTGATTTAATAAAAAAAAATTTGAACATTCCTTACGGTTATTTTGATAATCCGTCCCGTGATGCAAGTAGCACTGCCCTCCCAAATGTCAGAAAGAAAAGTTTCCTCGCGGTACGATGCCGCATGAGTACTAACAATGGGTAATGATGGTATGATCGAAATTCTAGGCAGGGTAGTGCACTTAATTGCAGAAATTAAGGGAAAACATGTGGTCACTTTCTACCAAAGTGATTGAACAACGAGGTTTGTTTTCTCAATAACTTAAATATTGCCTTAAATTTACAGTTAGTACTAGTGGCCTATAGCAGCGTTTTAAGGGGTGTTTTTTGAAACACGTTTGGGGTATGTTTAGAAACGGAGGATATACAAAACGTTTCAAAACGTAAGTTTTTAAGTGTTTTTTTTTAACGTCTAAATGAGTAAGAATATAATTTTTAACGGTTAAGTTGATTATTTTTGTTGTAATATTATTGTGTAGTTTAAATAATTATTATATATTTTTTATTTAATAATAAATATAAATTGATTAATCATTTATAAATTACATTAATATAAAAATAAAAAAATTATAATTATAATTTATATACTTTATTGAGGTAAAAATTAAGTAATTTAAATTTTAATAATAATTACTATTATTTATATTATTTTAATTAATTAATTATTATTATTTTATTAAAATTTTAAAATACCTAACGTTTCAAAAAGTTTATGACGTAACGTATCAAAACTTACGTCTCGGCTCGTTAGGAACAAAACATCTTACTTAATGCTTTCACTAGTAAAAACATTGGTCTATAATATCTTATTTTGCTTTTTAATGTAAGTTCTAAATATATTTCTGCAACGAAAATATGAAAAATAAGTTAAATCGTTAAAAATATTTTTTACAGGTTCTTAAATTAAAAATAATTTCTCAAATTAAATCTTACAAATAATATTAGAAAAACACTGTCAAGAAATATTCATTTACTTTTTTCTATTTGTTAAAAGTTTATAAAATTTGATTTCTTACTGAATGATTTTTTAAATTATTGAAAATTAATCAAATTGAAAAAAGTGAATGACGAAACCAATAAGAAAATTCCTGCCCATAGGCCATAACCCATGGTTTGGATTTGGGTACGAAACTACGAATAAAAGAATGTACGGATGAGCGCGCTTCAACCAAACTACTTGAGACCTGCCACGCGGCTAATGTACAATTCGTCCCTCAATAAAGACATCACGTGCATGATCTGAGCGGAGAACATGAAGTCAAAGATTATGCAGTAAATATTGATTTTAAATGTAGATTTGAATTTTGAATTTTGATTAAAGTTATTTAATAATAAACATTTAAATATAAATTACTTTGCATTTATACTTATTTTTAAATTTATTAAAATGATATTAATATATTAATTATTTTTTAAAATCTACTATTCATTTTAAAACATCGATTTTTATCATCAAACAGCACCAAAACGATTATTTTAATAATCAAAATTTAATTAGATACTACTTTTCATGATAATCAAAATACTTTTAATGTTAAAATATTTTCAAGTGATTATAATAAATTCAATAATTTATTTTAAAATTGTTTATAATACAAAATTTTAAGTTATTTAAATTTATATAATTTTTAAAAAAACTAAAAACAAGTCGTATTATTTTATTTTTTAAAATAAAAAAATTTATTTTTGATTTTTATTTTATGATAGTCTTTGATATTAATTTATTTGAGATGTTAGATTATTTAATTTTATAAAAAAAACATATCAACAAACTTTCAATTTAAAATATTTAATTTTCTTTTATGATAGTTTTTTATTTTCATTTATTCGAGGATACGATAAGCAACGATGTCATAATATTTTTTAAAATATAAAATATCTGAAGTAAAATTTGTTTTATACTATATAATAGAATATAAATCCATTTAAAATATACTTTTAACAATTTTAAAAAAAAAACGATAATAATTTCTTTTAAAAAAACTCTAAATATTCTTTGTTAAATATGTTACATCCTTAATATTTATATTTTTTAAAATATAATATTTATGATATCTAAGTATATTTTGTTCATCATAAAAGACAATATTAAGTTAAAATTATAATTATAATTATAAAAAAAATTATTTTGAATTATTTGATAATGAAAAATAATATTTTAAAGTGATTTTTAAAAAAATTTGATGTATTACTGTTATTTCAATATACGTGGTTACAGTCTAATTTGTCCACAAATAATGTACTTCACAATTTTTTACCGTTCCGCTCATTTCAAACAAAATTCTTGGTCAGACATTCGAAACTCGTTGGTAATTTTAGGTTGACCGTTCAAAAAGCTAAAACATCCTTTCTTCCTCCCCAATCAACTCCCTGTTATTTCCTCCTATATAAACCACAAACACTGTCTCTCTTTCTCTACAGCCATAAATCACAACAAAAAAAAACACTTTCAGAAAAACAAATATTTTATTTTCAGTTATTCAGTTTTCCACCATGCATAAGAGTGCATCAGGCTCAGCACTGGGCCCCGGTGGGCTGGATCTGACCCAAGCCTTCTTTAAGCCCATCCTCAACACGGCCCCACCTTCTCCGACCAAGCGCCACACAAAGATCTCCGTCATTGGCGTCGGCAACGTTGGCATGGCCATCGCCCAAACCATCCTCACCCAAGACCTCGTCGACGAGCTCGCCTTGATCGACGCGAAGCCCGATAAGCTCCGAGGAGAGATGCTCGATCTCCAGCACGCCGCCGCTTTCCTCCCCCGCACTAAGATCCACGCGTCCGTCGACTACTCCGTCACCGTCGGATCAGACCTCTGCATCGTAACCGCTGGAGCCCGCCAGAACCCCGGCGAGTCTAGGCTGAACCTGCTGCAGAGGAACGTGGCCATGTTCTCGAATATCATACCCCCACTCGCCAAGTACTCGCCTGATGCGATCATCTTGATCGTGTCTAATCCGGTCGATGTGTTGACTTACGTATCCTGGAAACTGTCTGGGTTTCCCTCCAATCGGGTTATCGGGTCGGGCACCAATCTGGACTCTTCCAGGTTTCGGTTCTTGATCGCTGATCATCTTGACGTCAATACTCAGGATGTGCAGGTGAATTTTTTTTTCTCTTGATCGACTATTTATCTCATCTTATTTATATTTTGTTAGACGATGAATCAACTTTGTCTTTTATTAAAAAAAAATAAAAAAAAAGAATAAACTTTTAATCGCAAGTGGGACACCCTTTTTTGGTCGTGCCAAATTCGATATGCCTTAAGTTATGTCACTACAAAATTTGATTAAGAAATGGAAATTGAGGTGATCGGAACGGTAAATTGTTTAGTTATTTATTTAAATGTAAATTAAATCACTAAAATAATCTGTTACTCAGTAAAGTTTTGACACAGTTTGTCCAATTACTAATGAATTGTCAGTGTGTTAAAAAAATAAAAAAGGTGTTTATGTAATAATGCCCTTTCAAAGATACTCTTCTCATTTGTTTTGTATTTTCAAAATGTCTGTAAAATTACTGTAGGCCTACATTGTTGGGGAGCATGGTGACAGCTCGGTGGCGTTATGGTCTAGCATAAGCGTTGGAGGCGTGCCAGTGTTGAGTTTCCTAGAGAAGCAGCAAATCCCTTATGAGAAACAAACACTAGAGAACATTCACAAAGCAGTGGTTGATAGCGCATATGAAGTGATAAGTCTCAAAGGCTACACTTCTTGGGCAATTGGTTACTCGGTGGCTAATTTGGCTAGAAGCATTCTTAGAGACCAGAGGAAAATCCACCCTGTTTCTGTCCTTGCAAAGGGTTTCTATGGCATTGATGGTGGTGATGTTTTCTTGAGCTTGCCGGCTCAGCTTGGTAGGGGTGGTGTCCTTGGTGTGACCAATGTCCATTTGACCGATGAGGAGGAGCAACGGCTTAGGGACTCGGCCAAGACCCTCTTGGAGGTTCAAGGCCAATTGGGAATATAAGGAACCATAAGCCTCATAGATAATGCTTCTCGTGTTAAGGCGAAGTTTGAGCTTTGATTAAAACAACTTTTAAAAGTAATTTTGCGCTTTTGTCTAAGTACTTGATTCTCCATTTAAGATTTTGATGCACTTTCAGATTTTCTTTTTATCTTTGGATTTTGCTTGTGCTATGATCAGAATTCAATTCCCACGATACCCTACACAAAATGGAGAAAATTGGAAAAATAATTAACTTTAGTGGAAATTGAATCCAAGACTGTGTAGTCTTTCAAATCTTATTCGCCAATCAAAGTTTCAAATTATAGTATAAAGGAACATTTTTTTTCTTCTTTTCTTCTTCTTTTTCTCCGGTTAAATATACCCTAAATGGAAAATAAAAAAAAAAACATAAATGAAGCTTTAGTTTCCATAGATATAGCATTTTCCTAGCGAAATATACAATCCATAAATTAGATTCTTTCCTCTCAACCATAGTTCTATAAATTTTTTTTCTGTTGAAAAAATCAATTTCAAAAATCAATCCTTAAATGTCTGGATTGAGGGGAATTGAGGGAAAAGAAAGGAAAAAAAAAAGAAGGGGTATATGAATCTCTTTTCACAAGATAAGATTAGATGCATGTACCTTTTCCTTTATTTTCCTTCTATTCCCTTCCATCCAAACATAAGGTAAACATACACTAAACCTTTCCTTATCCTTAAACCTACTTTAACTCTTTTCACTCTCACTTTTTTTTCCTTACTTTTTCTCCATTTAAACATATCATAAATAAAATAAAATAAAAGCATGAATGAAACTATAGTTGCCATGGATATAGCATTTTCCTAGTAAAATAAGACCATAAATTATATTCCTTCCTCTCAATCATAAATCTGTAGTTTTTTTATTTGTAAAAAAATACAATTTCAAGAATGGAACCTTAAACCTACCCTAGACCTTTACCCATCCTTAGTCCCTTTACGACCAGCGATCAGGCCTAAAGCTTGGTGGCATCCTTAACTAAGGTATGGGCTCTTTTTGTTTCTTATTAAGAGAGTTTGGGCTCTTGAAATACCATAAAATTCTTCCTATTTAGTTTGGGCCCTTAAGATGGCAGTTTTCGTTGGATCTGGCCCAAAACAATTGGCCATGAGCCCAATAAATTATCATTTTTTGTTTCTTAAAAAACGCCGTTTTCTCCCAATCGCTTGCAAACATTGGTCCTCAACTTAAACGCTCATACGCTAGCTAAAAGAGCGAAAAACAAACGAAGTGTTTGGTTCTAGGGAAAGCCAAAGAAACAATCCGAGAAAGAAAGCAAAATGGCAGGGAGACTGAGTAGCGTAGCGTCACGGATCATGGGCGGAAACGGCGTCCTTGGCCGATCCGTTGCTTCCTCTCTGCGCCTCCGCTCCGGCATGGGCCTTCCCGTCGGCAAACCCATTGTCCCCGACAAGCCCGTATATACATGCATAAACTCTTAATTCGCTATATGCACACAATATATTTGATTTTTGGTTTCACTTTTTTGCATTTTATAATCACTTGAAACAGAACAAGAAATAAAAATCCTAAAAACGTTTTGCTTGTTTTCCTTTGTGATTCAGCTTCCGGTTAATGATGAGCTGGTTTGGGACAACGGGACTCTGTTTCCCGAGCCTTGCATAGATCGAATTGCCGATACTGTTGGGAAGGTGAAAATTTATCGATTTGCAAGCTCATTTTTCTGGTTATTTTATAGAATTTCGAGTATTTTATAAAAAAATTTGACTTTAATTGAACTTCATTATTATTTTTTTGAATAGTATGAAGCATTGGCTTGGTTGTGTGGAGGTTTGGGATTCTTTGCGAGTCTGGGACTGTTGGCTGTATGGAATGATAAAGCCTCGAAGATTCCATTTGTAAGTAAAAAAACTACGAATTTGATTCTTTGATATGATATTTAGGATTTGAGGAAGAATATTGATTTCACTGTCATGGATTACGGTCTGGGGGGGGGGGGGAATCATCATGATTTGATTTCTACGTGTATGTTAATGAGCATATTGTAGCTTTGTTAAATGATGGATTGCTTAATGATGAAATCAGTTTGTTTCTTTGATGAAAATCCATGTTGTTGAGCTCAAGTAGCTGGGTGCATTGGTTTATTTTTTATTTATTAAACTGAGCATCTATTATAAATTAGAAGATTTATTGTAAAAAAAAAACAATTAGAAAATTAGTAGTGGCCCATCATTAGAACTAAATTTCACTTCTATGTGAAATTTAGTATCGTACCCTATGGAGATGTTGATGTTGATTACATACTTTTCATGTTTTCTTGCTATCAATTATGTTCACTGTTTCTTTTTGACCTTGAATTTTGACTCAAAAAGTTCCTGAATGAATATGCATGTGTCTTAAAATCCTGTCTGCTTTTTGTGTTCTTTGATTTTATGTTGATTGACTTCTTGATAATGAAGTGCTGCCAAACTCGAATATGGTGGAAACATGAGAAACTAGATTAGTTTCCTATGGACTGCACTTACGTTGTTACATCTGGCAGTAGCTTCTTATTTGCAGATGTAATGTTCATTTTTGATATTCTGAGTTATTAACTTAACTTTAAACTGGTATAACCTTTGTGAGTCTATATTGTTTGCTTCAATGCAAGAAAGTTATAGAATTAAAATTTGAATCCTGCTACAATCTAATGAACGGTTTTGTATTTACAAAGACTAGAATCACATTAATTATGACAAAATAAATTAATTAGGGTGACAATGATCTGTTATCCCAAAATAGGGTGAAAGGCACCTCTCCTCTTCCTTGGCCTTTGGAGAGGTGGTGTGGGAGGTGCCTTTAACCTGGAATGCACACTATTTTGAAATTTAAAGAATAGGATGTTTTTATGAGAAGATTTATGGTTTGAGACTTGACTAGTTGACTTGAATAAGGAGGATAGGGTGATGTGGAGGTTAAAGGATGGAGGGAGTTTTGGTGTCAAATCCTTTTACAATGTCCTTGGAATAAACTTCTTTGTGAAGAGAAATGCTTGCTTCCCTTAGAAGGCTATTTGGAAAACTAGAATGCCTGTAGAAGTTGCTCTCTTTGCTTGGGAAGCTACTTGGGGAAGGATTTTGACCATTGAAAATCTTCAAAAGAGGGGTGAAATCTTAGTTAATAGACACTATATTTGCAAAGAGGAAGCTGAGTCCGTAAACATCTCTTTTTGTGGTGTCCCTGGACTAGACAAATTGTGGGAGATGGCATTATCAATGTTAAATATGTGATGGGTTGGGGTCGGATCCAGTGAGGATGAAATTTGGGTATAGAAGGGTATTCGAGTGGCAAAAGAATTGAGGAAAGCCACTGTAACTCTCTTCATTTTTTGGTTGTTTAACGAAAGAAATAGAAGGGTATTTGACGGAGTGGAGAGGGCACTTGGCTTGATTAAAGTATGATGTAGGACGACAAAGTGAAATTTAAGGGTTTAAATTAGGGTTACAGTTTGCAGAATTTTAAGAACAATCGGTAGGCTTGATAAAAAAGAATTAAATAGTAGAACTGATAGATAAAACTACTAGCCTCACACTAGTAGGGTTTTAGGAATCAGACCTTGGCAGAAAGCCTCACACTTCATAGGTTTGGAATTATTGAAATTCTGGAAAAGCACTTCATTAATTTTAAAGAAGCTTAATCCTAATGATATTTAATTTTGACCGTTGAAATAAACTAATATGGACCATCCCATTTAAATAAACAACATAAAGTAACCCCCAATAAAACTCCTAAGAGGACATAAGTAAACCGTACTAATTGGACCCACAAAATAGGAAAGGAAAATAAAGAAACCCAATATGCTGCTGTGACAGTACTTGTCAAAAGAAAAATACGCTGCTGTTACAGAGTCTGCAACAATACTGCAAACACTACTGTACATTGCTTCCCACAAAAGTATCAATACTAAAATTAGGGGTAAGCATGGGTCGGTTTAGCTTAAAAATTCAACTCAACCCATTCATACCGGGTTGAAAAAATCTCAACCCAACCCAACCCATGAACCCATCCAGCCTCAACCCAACCCATTCTAATCGGTTTGGGTCGGTTTAGGTCACCGGGTTGATATATTTTCTATTAAAAAATTAAATTATACATATTACATAACAAAAAAATATTATACTAAATCCAAAACCAATTCCATACATATTGAAAGTAAAAGTTGTGTGCATCAGCTTTATATAAACTAATATTCAATACTTTTGTTAACATCTTGGATATTGTTATGAAAACAAACATTAACAAATACCCTTTCCAACATACAGCACACCAAAATTCGCCAATCAAACGAGATAACTAGAAGCACAACAAATACTTTCCAGTATACAACACACCAAAACTCTTTCAATTTTGTAGAATGATTGTAAACCAGCCTTAAAGTCTTCGTGATCTAATTCCTACATAATGTCACACGTATATATCAGATAAAAACCATAAAGTAAACGAAAATATATATATATATATATATAGACACAAAAAAAAAACTAACTTACCAAAATATGGAAGTATTCCATCAATATTTAGGGAAAGTAGATTCCACCGTTAAACTTTTAACTCTAAAAAAAATAAGTGATACATCAGTACATAAAAAAATAAAAAACCGTGTAACCAATAAAATTATTAAAATTAAACAATAAAAATTAATTACCTGATTCAATTTTCTCAAGCTCTTCCAAACTCTCTTCAACATGGATTGGTATTGGTGAAGCTCGCAACCAATCTTGGGCACAAATAAGAGCTTCCACTATTCTAGGAGTCAAGGAACTACGAAACACATCAAGAACACGACCACTCGTGCTAAAAACTGATTCAGAAGCAACTGTAGAAATAGGCATTGCCAACACATCTCTTGCCACTTGAGAAAGAATTGGATATTTACTTGAATTAATTTTCTACCAATCCAAAATATCAAATTTCACAGTATCTTTTTCATCAGCATCATCCAAATACATATCCACCTCTGATTTATCCACACCAGTTTTTTCCTCTTGGTACCTTTTATATCGACTTGTCATCACAAAAAGAGGATCTTCCACAAAATCAACTTTCATCTCACTAGAAATTTGAGTCATTGAAATTGATTTACTACTTGAGGATGAAGAATTAGAAAGCAAACTATAATTATCAAACAATCGGACCAAAGTATCTTTCACTTTTTTAGACATCCCAATGGCAACATTAAGTTCGTAAATTTGACTAAAAGAAAACTTCACTTAAGTTAGTTTATATCTAGGATCAAGAACAACTGCCATAAACAACATCATATTTATTTTCTCAACATCCCCCCAATATTTGTCAAATTTCGCTTTCATCTTCAAAGCCATCATACTCAAGTGCGGGTCTTCACTTCTTGACCACTCAATCAACAGATATTCAATACCAACAATTTGACTAAAGAACGAATTAGAAGTAACATATAAAGTACCAGAAAAACGCAAAATAGCATCATAGAAAGTTTTCAAGAATTTAACCAATGCATGAGCATTTTTCCAATCATTCTCATTGGGAACCCCTCTTTTATCATTGAGATAATGTAGAAAATGTGATTCTTGTTGTTATTCCAACCGTTCAAAAGCCTTTTGAAATTTAAGTGCAGCTTCCAGCATCATATAAGTTGAGTTCCACCTAGTTGGAATATCTAGGCATACAAGACACTTGGTTGATATTTTCTCTTCTTCCGGACATTTTTTAAAATTTTCCAATCTCGCCGGAGAAGCCCTCACATACTTCACTGCATCACGAATCCGATCAACGGAGTCCTTACAATATTCCAAACCATCACTCACAACAAGGTTTAAAATATGAGCACAACATCTCAGATGGAGAAATTCACCATTCAAGACACTTCCATTCCAATGATTAATTCTTTTCATCATATGCTTTAAAGATTTATCATTGGAAGTTGCATTATCAACCGTGATTGTGAAAACTTTCTCAATACACCATTCTAGCAAACATAGCTCAAACAATTTCCCAATTGCTTCTCCTTTATGACTAGAAATTGGACAAAAGTTTAAAATCCTTTTATGTAATTTCCAATTACTATCAATAAAATGCATGGTGAGACAAATATAATTAATGTTTTGCACAGAAGTCCATGTGTCCGTTGTGAGTTTGAGATTCTTTACGCAAAAGATCCTTTATCTTTTTTTTCTCAGCATAATAAAGTGCCAAGCAATCTCTAGCTATCGTAAATCTTGAAGGAATTTTAAATTTCGGTTGCAACGAGGCAACAAAATCCTTAAAACCTTCATGTTCTACAAATTTAAAAGGTAATTCATCAACAATGACCATTCTAGCAAGTAGGGTTCTAGATACTTCATGATCAAAACTTTTTGCCACACCTAAAATATTCAAAGTAGTAGTACCATCTTTTGCTATAGTTTGATAATCTGACAAAGTCTTTTGTTTCTTGCACTTAATATTATAAGGATACTTAGTACACCTATTCAAATGTTTCCACATTGTACTAATACCATTATTACTATCACAAGCATAAGTTTGTCCACAATAATTACATGTAGCTTTCTCATTTTTCGATTTCTCACTTTCAATCAAAGTAAAATGTTCCCACACATCTGATGTTCTTTTAGAAGGTTTTTTGCTTGAGTCACTCACCTTTTCCTTTGAAGCTACACTTTTTTTTTGAAGTTGAAGATAAATCCTTGGGGTTATCTACCATACTTGATAGTTGACACTTGACACCTGTATCAAAAATAAGCAAATAAAAGTTAACATTTAAAATATCAACCATGATTTTTTATATAGGCTTTCATAAATTAATATAATAATTTTTATGATTAGGTAGATTTTTTATTTTTATGATTTTTTAAATAACCTAAAAATATTATTTTTTATGAAAGAGAATCGAAATTAAAATTTATTATGAAAATTATAAATTATGCCCAATACTACGGGGTGCTCTGCCCGGGTGAATGGGTCAATGAAAATTATAAATTATGCCAAATTATAATTTCACCAGCGTTTGGTTGACATTTTTCCCTGACATGGAAAATTCATATATTTCTCTATTTACATTTTCTAGTTAGTTTGATGGTTTCGTTGAATCCTTTTGAATAGATGAAGTACAGTGGAGATTCATTTGAGTTTAAGCATGGATACTCAATTATTGTATGGATCAGTTGGTGAAAAACTTTAAAGAGGCTTGGTAATTTTCTTATGTTCTTAAAAAAAAAAAATTATGTTCTATCCTCTATATCAGACAGCTCGATCTAATGCATAAAAGTGCCAAATACATGCCAACACTGCATAAAAGTGCAAAAAACTGGCCAGAAATTAAACTATAGTACTACATAGTGCATACCTTTTTGAGTTTTTGGCTTTCTCTGGCTTCCTCTCCACAGCCCCCAGAAACAAAACGAAGAAAAAGAGAACTGAAACTCTCAATTAGAGGTTTGGTTTAATTTAGTAAATTGTAATTTTTTCCCAAAATACCCATCATTTTATTATATAATTACAACAACCTATGCCATGTTTGGCTGCTTGGATTTGGGCAGTGCTACATATAATTTTACTCATTAATTATATTATAATTATTTAAACACAATTTTATATTTAATAAATACAATATGTATAAAAAATATAATTATATATTTGACCGGGTTACCGGTTTGGGTCGGTTTAAAAATTTTGAACCCATGACCCAACCCAACCCACCGGGTTCAAAAAAATTTCAACCCAACCCAACCTAACTTCTAAAATGACCCAACCCAACCCAACCCATTATATCGGTTTGGGTCGGGTCCACGGGTCAACCGGGTTCTATGCTCACCCCCTAACTAAAATCGATCCCACACGAAGCTTGAGTCACCATCATTCTGCCAAATTCAAAGCTTAAGGTTTGTAAATCTGCCCTTCCGTGTTCCTTCTGTAATCCCTTGGCTTTTGATTCCTATCAAGATAGGTGGCTTTATACCTTAATTTTTTTTTGGTTAATGGCATTCTTTTTTGTAAATGAAGAGGAATTTTCAGAGTTCATAGAGTTTTTGGCTTCTAAATGACACCTTTTTACTTGAGTTGGCACCATCTTGGAGCCTTGTTAATAGTTTTTTTACTTAGAAAAAAAGAGTGATTGGACATTACGGTCTCACCAATATACGCTTCCCTGTGGAATATGTTTATTTACAGGGCCTACTTATTTCTAACGATCGTGGAGTGGAAAGATAAGTATAATATATGCACCATATGATACAATCAGACCATCACACTTAACATATTAGCCACAACATCTGGTTGTTTATAAGTCTAATTTGAAACCATTAAATAGAACTTCTAACCTTGACAATTTCTTGAAGTAGAATTTCATGCAGTATTGTCTATATATCCAACTTAAAATGTCATTTCCCTATGTAATACGTCCCATACAAACTTGTACCTTTCGCCTGCTTTGTGCAATTTAATGCTTCACCTTATTGTTGGCTTTACATACTGCACCTTTTTAGTTTACACCCTGAAGCCCATCACAGATATAACATGCTTTCCTAGTTTCATGTCATGATAACTGTTTTAACTTTGAGCATCAGTCACCATTCACGGTGGTGGTATTGGTTCTATCATTCACTGTTTTCTAATAAAATTTAGAAGAGTACTTACAAAAATAAAAATAGAAGAGCTGTTGCTTATTTCAATTGATTTTAGCCCTGGAAATTTGCTAGTCATTGTGATGTAGGACAAGTAAAGTTTGACACTAAATTGACTGAGAAATAAGAACATAAAGATAATAATAGAGATTAAAAAAAACCTAGAGCTTAAAAACCAAATTCAATATCAGTAATCAATTTCAAATCTCAATTATCAGGTTTGCCTAAAGTCTCACTAGAGGTTTTCTTATATACACACCTAAATATAATACAAATAAGAAACTAAATCAAAACATAAAATCTATAAATCCTAGAATATCTAAGAAACTATTAAAATATTATAAATACCTAATTTCCCTAATATCAAAATTACATCTTTCCTTTTAATTAATAAATAACCCATAACATTAAGACCCCAATCTTCCGTGCATACTCCATCACATTGGCTTGTGGTTTTCCTCTGTGATGCCTCTGTACCCTTACACCTCTTTATCAACAATTCTTTTTTTTTTAAATAACATTTCTTGTCTTGATTTGGCAACAATTGAGATTTCAAACGTGAAGATATTTACCCTTGACATTTATTTCAAAGTTTGATCAAGGCAGTAAATTTGAAGGTTTAGAATATACTTGACATACCTGAATGTCTTTTACATATCCTTGTATGAGATATAGATGCAACGGGTAAACCCTAGGTAGTGCCTAAATTAAAATATTAAATAAATATTACCCAGCCTTTACTACCGTCTTTTGTGATTGTGGGGAAAACTTGGGGGAAGGTATTCTCTGAGGCAAGCACCTTAAATTGTTCTAAACTTGTATGCTGACCCATCCATTAAAATTTAGTAAATTACTGTTTACTTGCATTACCAAATCTGTTGTTTAATACTACCCCAAGATTCACTTGTCCAAAAAAAATATACCACACCAAGACCCATTCTCCTTGAGAGGTAAAGTTAGAAATTTAAACAATAATGATTGTTGTTACAGTAATATGGATTTTTTAGTTCCTCTCCGTGTTAAACAATAATGGTAGTTTTGCTTTTATCTCCACTTTCAATCCTGTCCTGAGATATTTTTCATTTCAAATTTTCTTGCAAGTATTTCTTGTTGCCTGTTTGTGACCCAGGTAGCTGAGACATAGCCAGAGTTGAGTGGAAGAAAATGATTTATGTAGCTAAGTCTAACTAGTTGGGAATCAGGCAATAGGTATAGTTGAGTGCATGCTTAGGTAGTGACTAGATTTCTTGTGGGCACCAGCTAGCTTAGTTGGTAGAGTCATTCGTCATCGCACAAGAAATGAGCGATCAAACCCCACTCACACTAGGTATGGGAAATGGCTACCTCCCATTGTATAGCCTATAGGCACAATGGGTCTCCTTTGAAAAAAAAAGTAACTAGATTTCTTTTTGTTTCTTCTCTTTATATGGTGGCATGTGGGGTTTTGACCATCAAAATCGTGGGCTTTTCTTTTACAAATAGTGTTGTCATAGTTAGCTCACAAAAAGTGAACCGTGACATAGAAATTGCTTGAGAAAAGTGTACTTAATCTGTTCTTGATGACTTTGGGTAACAATGGTGCGCTTAAATTTTTTTTAATAAGTAACAATGGCTAGCACATTGTCAGTTACGTTCGATCATTCTTTTTTTTGATAAGTATGTTCGATCATTCTTGATCCTTTGTTTCAGAACATTGTCTGTTAATTACTTTCGTACATTGTCTAATGCTTTTGATGCTGATTGATTCCACTTCGCACTTTTTCTTTGAGCAGACACCGAAAGTGTATCCATATGACAACCTGCGGGTGGAGCTTGGTGGAGAACCATAGGTAGATTCCTTAAGAGCAATCCTATGGATATTGTTGTCACACGTGTCCTGTTTTGTCCATCTGTTTGCTTTTTGGAATTTAGAGCAGTTAGAAATAATGGATCTTGTTTGCTTGTCGCTGTAATTAAAATCTTTGACAAATAACTTTACATGGTTTGGTTTAAGCCACCTTGAAGTTGATTCTTGCAATAAGATTCATTGTCCTGTTTTTCTTTTCTTGAAGGTTGTTATCACCTCGTCAGTTTCAGGTGTATTTTTTTTTTTTTTGTTTCATTGGGTTTCAGTGGTGTTATGTTGAGCATTACACATACAACCTGCATTTTGAATGTGTATACTTGCTTAAATGGAATATAAATCATTAGATCATATCACAGGCCTTTCTATTGGATAGTATGAAAAACTGATTGTCAAAGGAAATATAACTATAGCCTAAATTAGAAAAAGAAATTACCAAGCCAATAACCAGGCAGATAAAGAACTCAACTATTATGTGTGATATCATGGAACAACTATTACAATATGTTAGATAATTAAGCATGTTAATAAGACTTGCAGTATGTTCATAAGACCAGAACTAAAAATCAATCATGGTAAGGCAAAGTAAGGGTACACAACCCCACCCTCCAACAAAGATACACACGAGCTAACCGAAGTATCCTCATCCCTAGCCAGTAGCCATAAAGAAGAAATCTGGGAATAGGAGCTTAAAAGAGGTTTCTCCATACCATATATCATGCCATAATCGAATGGAGTCTCCTTACCCACCACAAAACAAAAAAAAAGGGCTAAAATCATCTCAATCTCTTCTAATCGACTTCCACACTCCCACCCCATAGGCTTCCCTATCCACTTTGGACATCCAACCATTAGTATCTAATCCTTGCGTAGCCACAACCATAGTCACAAGAAACTCGGCATGTCTTGGATCGCAGTACGGTACCCACTTGGTACGGCACAAAGGGAGTAGACGTATAAGCACATGTATAAAAGTGAAATATTAGATGTATCAATGAGTATAAATCAATGAAGATTTATTTGCACAATAATAGTTAAGAGGATAACGTGAGTTTTGATAACTATTGAAATTGATAAGCACAATTACAAAATAAATGAGTATTCTATTCTTCATGTCTTCTTTATAGAAATAATTTTTTTGTTCATTTTTCTAGCTAAAATCCAAACTTTATCTAATTATTAAGAATATTTTTATCGCCAGTTTCAGGGATCCGGTCCCAGATCTCCTCCGGAAGCAACCGCACCCAATTCCTCTGAAAGGGCACAAAGGTCAAGACCTGAAAAATCAAACCCCGGGTAGAGGGACTCGGCCTGCCTCCTGGCCTCATTGAAGCCCGTCAGGATTTGAGCCCCGACCTCATCCAGCAAGGCCTCCTCTCTCTCAGCGGCCTTAGCAACCACCTCCTCCATCTGGGCCCGGATCAGGTCCTTCTCCCTCCTGAGGGCGTCCTCAGCCTTGCGCAGATGGTCCTTCTCGAAGATGGCATCATCCTTGGCCCGTTCGGCCGCCTTTAGGGAGGAAGATAAAGCCCGGACCAGTTCGCGAGTCTCCTCCAGCTTATACCCAGTCTTTGCCAAGCGCTCAGCCAAATCAGCACATCGCCGAGCAAGGACCCCGCCAAGGACTCCAGCCTGAAACGAGAACATTGTTAAAAGAAAAGCAAATAAACAAAAAAACCAGGATAAAGCAAAGAGACATCACCTGGGAAAAGGCGGTCTCCACAGCCGAGCAAAGTGCCTCGAGGGGCTTCGCTAAAAAGCTCCAACATATCACGGGGAGGGATCCCCAAGATAAGGTACTCACGTGCAACCTTCGGATGAGCGAACACCGAATCATCTCCCCTCAACGCCCATCTCAGCGTGAAGATAGCAGCTACCCCAGGTCCTCCCCTGGAGGAAGATGGTCCCGGGGGAAGATTGGGTGCAACAGGATATTCCCTCCCCTCAGAAACTGGAACCCTTGGAGGGCTCCCCTCTGCCATGGGCACTGGGGTCGAGGCTCGGGCCTTCTTCTGCTCCTGCCCAGAGTCGCCAGCCTCTGCAGCCCTCTTTCTCTCCCGGGACATGCGCTTAGCCCTCTCCATAGCTTTGGCAGCCACATCCATCTCTGCACAAAGAACGAGCGTTAATAACTTGGGATAAAAAATCGAAGTTGCTACAAGACTGAAAGACTAAGGGCTACCGTGCTCGAGGTCCGACGGAAGGCTAAGAGGGTAGAGGCCGCGTCTATGGAGCTCTTCGTTATCTTCGAGCACCCCAACTTCCATGGGCGCGGCCAACATAGCCTTCAACGTCTCCTGCTCTTGGTGTAGGAGGTGCGACCTTTTTCACTTGCCAACACGCTCCAAACTCCAAGCGAGGGGGACGTCGAAGCTCTCAGCACTTCTTGTACTTTAAAATCCTCTTCCGCCTCCTTGAACTAACGATGACCCACCCCGTATGACCTAGACGGGCTAGTTGGAAGTGAGCTTTGAACACGTTCATGTTCATTACCCCTGGCACACGACAATGAATGCCAGAATCAGTCGGATGGAGTTGGACACCAATTGACTCAGCGCGATACCAAAGTATCTGAGCACAGAGCAGAAGAACGGATGGAGAGGGAACCTGAGCTCGGCCTTTAGCTGTTGTTCGTAAACGCACAGCTCATAAGGCACCCGGCTAGGGAGGGCATCGCAAGCCCTCTCCCTACCTTCTGGTGCCCTCAGATGGTAATCCATGGGGATCCTATACCTAATTCTGATCCCCACGAGCTCAGACTCCTCTACCACACTCGAAATGGAGTTCGCTTCGAATGTCCACTCTTCCCTCTCAGTATCTAGAGCTTCGTCCCTAATGAGCATCGACGCCCGGACATCCTCCCCCAGATGACTCCCCATCCTCACTCTCCTCCTCATCCTTTCTCCCCGGAACGTAAGGCACAAGGGCCAGAGCCCCAACAATTAGTGGAAAGTGTAGTTGAAACCTGCAAGAATGTAGATTTTAGTCTCATTTAGATAAAAAATTTGAAATGTAAGCAGCGCCAAGAAGATTTTGCAATTTATAACCATTGTGTGCAACAGATAGTGGCATATGCATGACTTATTTTTTTTGTTCTTTTTCTCTATGGCATAAGGCGGTTGCCCTTAACAGTAGTCACTTGTATAATATGAAATATGGATATATTGTCAATAAGGGGTGACGAAGTTTGGTTGATTTTAGTTTTGGCGATATAAGAATCGCAATTGGAGCTTTGTGTACCTGATTTTGGTTTGGATGCTGCTCTATGTGGTACGGTCTTTGTGTGCTTGAGATTTTTAAGAGACATTTTTCTTATAGAAATTCAACGTGTTTTCTTAAGCCATTTTGTCGAATAGGCAAATATTTTTTTCTTTCTATGGTACATAGCAAAAGCATGGCAATGGATTCAATTTTTCTGCTTGTTAAAGGGATGTGTTACTGGTTTAAATGGACCCCCTGAGGCATTAATATGCTGATCAGGACCACGGTGGCGTTTATTAGGGGTAAAGGCGTGCTCTGTTGTGTTTTCTTTTTCTTATATTCATAGAGGAGATCGAACTCAGGTCCTCTATATGTGGGACTTGGAAGTGACCACTAAGTCAAGAGATCCGGGTTTGAACAATTGCAGGACAATCCAACTTAATTGTAAGGAAATCTATTCCTTACTCCAAACTACTCAGGGAAAAGAAAAATACAGAGTAATTTAATTTTGCCAAGCCATTATCCATTTGTTAACCACTTAATGAATAAGTTTACTCCTATCCAAAAAAAAAAGAAAGAAGATGTTTTAAGTTTACATTACAAAGATCCTATTTTTTGGCAGGATGCTGCGAAAAGCTGAATGAAAAAGAACCACAACTAAATTACTATTTTCGCTTCTAGCTTTTTCCATCTAGAGTGGGGAGAGAATATTACATTGCTATTAATTCCAAGGGGATTTTAGTTGATTTTCTGTAGGCAAAATCATAAAGGACCAAGAGAAAGGAAATTAAATCATACAGTATATCTTTGGAAACCATGGGCTAAAACTTGGAGAAGATCTAGATGGCTGTGAAATCTGGAATATATTTGTACGTACCCATGTACTGTCCTGGCTGACGCACTTGCTTTAGCATTCCCTACTTTGTGAAAAATTACCAATCTTCACTATACAATTTTTTTTTCCAGTCCATGTTCAAGCTAAGAGACAACAGTACTGTTACCAGAGAGTCACGTGTTTGGGGATTTGGATCTCTTCATTTTTATTATTTACTGCTGACTTATTATCATAAGCAAACAGTGACAGTTGCATCATTAAAGGATGAAAAAATATAAAGAATGAAAGCTAAATCCCCGGTCCAGCCCGTCTAACGGGCGCAAATTAAAGTTTGCCGACATGTAATTTGATAAGATATTATTAAAGCAAAGACATTGCTTCATTATAGTGCAACTGAGAACCACGAAACAGATTGGAAAATGACATATACAACCCAATTTGATTCCTCTGTATCCGGTATGATTTTTGTCTTGTCATTTTCACCGCAAAAAGCAAATTAGACCGTAGTCCAAATATAAGGAATAAATTAATCTATAAATCTTCTAAGCCTCAAACTCTAGCGCAGATATAAATATTCATAAACATTATTTGTACAAAATATTCTCGCTTGAATCTACATGATAACAAAAAAGACCTTAATAATTTGAGCAATAAGAAACTTTTTCTTTTCTTGGGTGATTTGACAACTAAATTGCATAAAATTCCAAAACTTACTCAATTTTTGAGCTTATCTTCCATGCACGTTGCACTGCTTGTCAATTGTCATGTTATGTCTGCTGGTATTCCAATCCAATGTGCCCACCTGGGTCTCGTTCAAAATTGTTTAAAACACAATCAATCAAAAAAAATTATCAAATTTCCATCTATAAAACCCTAAGCGCACTTCACCTTTTCTCATCACTCACATACTCACTCATCTCTAAACACAAGATTCCATATAATTCCTTTTGTTTAGAAGTTGGGTGTTTGAGATATGGCTTCAAAGGCTTTAGCAACAACTTCCCTTCTCCTTTCCCTCAACCTTCTCTTCTTTGCTATGGTTAGTTCTACCTATTGCCCACCACCCCCCAAGAGCCATCATCACCACAAGCCCCCACCAGCTGCTAAGCCCGCTTGCCCAAGGGATACCCTTAAGTTGGGTGTGTGTGCTGACTTGTTGAATGGTTTGGTGAATGTTGTTGTTGGTACCCCATCAAAGACCCCTTGCTGCAGTCTCATTCAGGGCCTGGCTAATCTTGAAGCTGCTGTTTGCCTTTGTACTGCCATTAAGGCCAATGTCTTGGGCATTAACTTAAATGTTCCCGTTTCATTGAGCTTACTTCTCAATTACTGTGGAAAGAAGGTCCCAACTGGCTTCCAATGCGCATAGATCCACTCCGTTTTATTCCAGTTTATCTCTTTTATGTTTAGTGCTGTTTGATATCAATTTTCATGGTGTATGTGTCTGTTTTATTGGCGCTTGCCTTTAAAACATTTATCAATAGTTATTTGGTATTGTTTTGAAGGATATGGAAGGCCCCTCACCTTCCTCTTCATATCCTATGCCGATCTAGTGGAATTATGAATAATGTAAAAATAAAATGAAATGAAATTTCATAAAGATTTTCATATTTTGGAACGATTATATTGTTACTCCTTTCTTCATTTCTTTAAAGGATAGCTTACTATGAATTTCTCCTTAATTATAAATAACAACCAATTTACAAGTTATTTCCTTCAAAATGGGGAGCACGTATGAGCGATTGATTCAAACTATTCAAGTATGTGTGCTAAGATTTTGTCGACGCAAAACAAGCTACACTTCAAAAGTGCTTACTGTCTGTTAATTTAGATGAGAAGCATACTAATATAAACATAAATTTAAATTTTATGTTTATTTTTTTAATTTACCCAAAAGGATATTGTTATACTAGTTATTTGATATCTAGCCTCTAATCCGTACTGTTAGTAAAATTCGAGCATGGATATTTTCTGACATTTTTGTGACTAACAATAACATATAAACACGTATAATAATTAATTAGAGGGGTTGGTTCCCAAAATAATTCACAATTTTATGTAATAACAAAAAACATGCAGAAAACTTCTTTATTGATATTTTCGCTTTTTTGGCTACATAAATTAACAAGATTAAACTACGTTGTTATGATTGAAAGTGTAGTTATCAATATCTAATATTTTTTAAAAAAGCAATTATATAACTTTTACTGATTTAGAAAAACAACAAAGAAAAAAAAAAATATTATCGACGAAATACTACGTGAATAATACTATTTTCCTTAATCACCGACCTTTGGTAATAATCCATTGTAAAAAGTCAATATCATTAGCATACAGGTATCTATCAATGATAGTACTAGATAATGGTTTTTCTTGTAGCGTTCCCATAGGAACAAAAACATCATGCACATATTCCGCTATCATAGTTTCTTTAAATTTGTAAACGTGTCTATGAAGCACACCGACAGCACTTCTAGATAGTCATTCCACGCTCTGAATTAATGTTTCCTCCTTTGACAACAACAGCGAAGGATCGTTTGCCTCCCGCAGGAACCGGATTTTTTGTTGCCTCCACAGGTCTTCAATCGACGACCAGCGATCTCAGAAAGCTACTCATTTTCCTTAGTTTTGAAACATCTGTTAGCTTTGGATAGCCTTTGAAAAGGAAACCATTAAGAGATCTCACAGCATATAGTGCATCTCGGAGGTCAGCAAATTGCACAAATCCAAACAGATTTTTCCTACCTCTTGGGATTTTTCTTGACACACAGACATCTCTAACAGATCTAACTTTTTAAACAAATTCCAAACCAATAAATTGTAAATCAAAGGATGTAGATTATCTACAAATTAAAACTGAAACGAGATTCTCCTCATCATCAGCATCCTGCGTTCCCCCCTCCTCTCTAGCTCTCTTCATGATTCTATTTGACTTTCACAGAATCTATCCATGAGGATGAAATCCAATCGTCAAAAGATATTAGCGTGGGTGTGGACTTTAGGTTCTAATCACTCTTATTATGATTTTATTCCTTCAAATATTTTATGTCTCCCTTGATTAACTCCAACAAAAATGGAGAAATCATGATCTCCTCTCTACGTGTGTACACGTTACTCATCTTAATATTATGTTATAACAAACATTATTCATTATTTTGATTTAATTTTAATTCTGACGGTATCAAATCCACGGAGGGGTGGTGATACTGATTTTCTTGTGTATTTAAACGAGGGATTGCTCCTTTGACTTAAGAAATAATTAGCAGCAATTATTAGTATAAGTAGAATGAATGAAATAAACTACAAATTTAGAAAGATTAAGAGTTGCTACATCAGTTGGCTCTTTTCCCTTTATTTTCTTCTTAATTTTAGAGGTTCGAATTTTAGTACATACTGTTGGATCTGTTGTCCATACCTATCAAACGCTGGTCGTGGACACAAGATTTGATTAGACTTACGAAAAATTACCCGTGCCCAGCCGAACATGTAAAAATGTGGGTCGAGTCAGGTCATGTCAGCCTATAAGTTAACAGGTTTTGCTAGTTTAATTTCAACTAAACACAATGTTTTACTTTTATCCTTTTTAAATTTTTTTATCTAAACAACTTCACAGCTTTGGGATATAACTCATATTTTTTATGTGTGACCCTAAAAACTTGATGGCAAAGAAAGATATTTGAGTAGAAAGTCTTTTTTTCACTTTGAGATTAAATATTTTGGAGAGCAACTTTTGGGTGGTTTTATATATGTATACATTGGGAATATGAGAGAATACATACAAAGCACAAGGGTAAAGAGTGTTTTTTGGGTTGAGCTAGGGTGTACAAGAGTTTTTGGGATTGAGTTGGGGGATAAAAACTCAATGTAATTTTCTTGTATTTCTCTCATGATAAAAAAAAGTTTATACTCTCCGTACATGGACGTAAGTAAGATTGTGCCGAAGCACGTAAATCATGTGTATTCACTCATTTCGTTTCATTAGGTTCGTTAAGCTTTGCGAACTTTCGATGCTTATTAGGCCGAGCTTAATACATCTAAGTTTTGGTGCAATTTTCGTTTGAATTTGCTTTATCACGTAACTTCTTAATTTGTATAATCTTTTATAAACACACCTTTAGTGTGTCATCTGCGAAATAAGAGTAAAGTATGAGCATAGTAAAAATTATCAATTTAGATCTTTTAATCTATCAATTATTTTAAAGATTTCCTCATAAGATATATGAGTTTGATCCCTCTCATTATCAATATATCAAAAAAATTAATTGATTAAAAGACCAGCATTTTTGGCCATATATACTGATGGATTGCCCTCACCCAGTCTCGTCGCCCGCCACCCGTATCCACCTCTACTTAATTTGTTCCACAAACCATCCTAATGGGAATTAAAGATCATCATTCTCCCCATTTGAAAAATTGAAATGGAATCCATTTTTTTTTGTGAGATTGAATATGAAAAATATTTAAATTTAAATTTAATAATGTAACATTTAATCTAATCATGAATTCGATTTTTATTTTAATTTTTAAATAAGGATGATCGTGGTTTGAGAAGTCATTAATAACCATTTTTCAATGATCATTTGCCAACATATTTTGAATCATAACCTTGATTGACTAAACCCTAGTAGTACTAAAATGATGATGCGGACATCATAAATTTGGTCTTTCTTGATAATTTAATTAATAAAGGAAAAAAAGTTTTCGCATGTCTCTCTTACAAGATTGGTCCTCTAAATTTAACAGGTTGTCCGTAAGCTTTCAACTATATTCAATCAAAGCAAGTTCCTACTGTTACATAATTTCATGGCCAAATTATTTTAGCTCTTAATTTTTTTTTAGCGAAGATATATGCAAGTAATCCACATTAATATTTAAATCGAAAAAATAATCCATATATATATATATATATATATATATATATATATATATATATATATATATATTTCCATCCACGAATGGAGAATTGACAAACTTAATTTTAAGCCTTGTGCTCCATGCGTTCCACTGCCAGGTTGTATCAGCTAGTATTTCCAATGTACCAACATGAATCTCATGGAATCTTAATTTTTTAAAGAACCAAATTGAAGGCTCTCATCGATCAATCTCCCTCTATAAAACCCTAAGCCCATTTCATCTTTCTCATCATTCACATTCTCTCTAAACACAAGAGTCCATATATCTTACAAACCATCTAATTTTTAGCATCTTTGGTTTGTCTTGTTGAGATATGGCTTCAAAGGCTTTAGCAACAACTGTCCTTCTCCTCTCCTTCAACCTTCTCTTCTTCACTTTGGTTAGTTCTACTACTTACGATTACCCAGCAGCCACTTGCCCAAGGGATACACTAAAGTTTGGTCTGTGTGCTGATGTGTTGAATGGTTTGGTGAATGCTGTTGTTGGTACCCCACCAAATACCTCTTGCTGCAGCTTCATTCAAGGTCTAGTTGATCTTGAAGCCACTGTTTGCCTTTGCACTGCCATCAAGGCTAATCTCTTGGGCATTAACCTAAATGTTCCCGTTTCATTGGACTTACTTCTCAACTACTGTGGAAAGAAAGTCCCATCTGGCTTCCAGTGCTCATAGATCCACTCCATGCATTTATCCCTACATTCTCTCTTTTATCTTCAGTGATGTCAATTTGATCATGTTTTGTGGGTTTGTTTATTGTTTTTTTTTTTGGGTGACGAGAGTATTCGGACTTTTTAGTACTGTTCTTTTATTTTACTGGAGTTTGCTTAAGCGGTTCATCAATAAGTCTTAGCATTTGTACTACTATTGTTTTGAAGGATATTGGAAGGCTCTTCACCTTCCCTCCTCGTTCAATATTCTAGTGAAATCATGGTCCCATGGATACTATAATGAAATTAATAAAATTGTGTTTCGGATTTTCTTCTTCTTAATGGAAATGATTACTAGGTTCATATATACTCGATTTTCAAATGCTTTTGATCTGCTCCTTATATTATTAAGGTAATTTATTATAGAAATTGTTGACGCTCAAATCCTATAAGGTGAGGTAGGATCCTTGATTGTTGACTTTTAAATCCTACACATACTTGGGATAGGATCTTTATTGTGATATAATCTTAAATGGTTCTAAACCATGTTTTAAGGAAAATTGAATTTTGAAAACAAAGAATAGTGGATTCTGACGATGACAAACTTTTAACATTGAGTTTAGAAGGAACGAGTAATAAAACTGGAAGAATTTTGGATTGAATTTCACGGATCCTATATCAAATCAAAATTGTAATAAGATTCTAGGGTCGCCATGGTAAAATCCTCGTCATGGATCTTAACTTGTGTTGTTGTGTAAAAAAGAATAGATCCAGTTGGATTAGTCATGTGACAAACATATAACTAAAGCTTAAGAAAAATGGGAGATGTATCATGTATTTGTTTTTTTGAAATTTTTTTGTAGTTGTTGTTGGGACGAATGTCCTGCATCAAGAGTTCAAGTGGTTACTAATAGTTATGGATTTGTTTATATATAAATAGTAGAATAATTTATGTAATAAAACCCTCTTTTTTGAATTAATGAATCCTACGGTGGATCAATTTCATATCTTTACTTTTGTACTTTTACTTTAATGCATTTGTACTTCAATTATCTTTAATTTCAATTATTTAATTTTATGTTCTTTACATTTCTTCACTTACTTTCTTGTACTTGTACTTCAATTACATTTATTTTTCAGCCATTTAAATTCATGTGCATCTTAGTTTTAGATTCTAAATAAAAAATCCAATAACTCATCGCATTTTGAGCGTTGAGCCACGCCTTCTTCATAATTGTCTTGATTTCAAAACTCTTATCCACAACACAAGCAATTAATACGCTCGCAATTCATTTTTATAAAATTGTTTTGATGACAATATAAGCCCATACTATTTTATTACCCATACAACCCACAATACTATCACAACTTACTTAAAGTGAGAGAAATAACTGATATATAAATTAGATAAATAATTCACACATCGTGGGAATCAAACTTGGGACCTTATAGTTTCAGGCCTTAACCTTAACCATTAGACCAAAACCTCATTGACAGGTCCTGAAATTTCAATTTATCTTTTAAATAAAATATTTGTAAGTTATGTTGTAAATGTTGTACCTAAGGATTATATTGCCATAAATTGAAAGGCCAAAGATTTAATTATCAAAAAACTAAGACAATTTAGGGGTCTATTCGTAACACGAGAAATCAATGTGGAAATTATAATTTTTTTAGGAATTGACGAAACTTTAGTTATCCGTTTGACAAAATTCATGAGAGTTAAGATCTTCGTGAAAATCATAATTCCTATAAAATATATATGAGAGTTCTAACTTCCACCAAACAGGTAAGAAATACCAATTCTCACGTTCTCATTATAATAAGAATTACACGTAACATACTAGTACAAATTTTGTTATGATTTTAAAAATTTTATTTTATTTTTTTAGAAAAAAAATTACACGTTTTTTTCAAAAAAATAAAAAAAAGAATGTTTGTGGTAGCTTATGAGTATTTTAGTCATTTTAAAAAATATTTTTATTATGATTATCACATTAAGATATTAAGTTAATGCAAAAGGATAATATCAGGTTAATGCAAAATGGCAAAAATATAAATTATTTTATTAAAACAAAACATGTTTTCACTAAAAGCATTATCTACTAGATAACTCAAATTCTAAAAACATCCTAACAATAAAAAAGTTAATTTTCAATAAATCTAATTTTTAAGAGTTTTAAATATGAAGAATCAACGGTTCACAAAAAAATAAAACTCTTATAAAACAAACAGACCCTATATGCAGTACGTTAAAACTTATGGAAGGCCTCGATGCAATTTACCCAATTCCAAACTCCATAATTATCAGGCTTGTGCTCCACGTCGCACTGCCAGGTTGTGTCAGCTGGGTTATTCCTATACGTACAATGCGCACACATGGGTCTCATAGTATTGCTTAGAACCAAATAATTCACAATCTCCCATCTATAAAACCCTAAGCCCACTTCATCTTTCTCACCACTCATCTTCACGATCTCTAAATTTCTGAGTCTATATATATATATATATATATATATATATATATATATATACACTTCATCTTTCTCACCACTCATCTTCACAATTTCTAAATTTCTGAGTCCACTCATCTTCACGATCTCTAAATTTCTGAGTCTATATATATATATATATATACACACACTTCATCTTTCTCACCACTCATCTTCACAATTTCTAAATTTTTGAGTCCATATATATATATATATATTATCATTTTTATTTAAGAATTAAAATAAAAGTCAAGTTAGTGGTGAAATTAAATACTACATTAATAAATTTAATTTGAATATTCTTCATTTGATGATGTGACATTCAATCTCATCATAAACTTGAATTCATTTCAATTTTCAAATAAAGATGATCATGATCTCATATATATATATATATATATATATATATATCACAAACCATCTAATTAATTAGAATTTTTGGTTTGGTATTTGAGTTCAATGTAGGAGAACATGGAAATCGGTTGAATCGAAGATCAAATCCAAACTGGCGTAATGGGTTGGGTTGGATTGAGATTTTTAAAAGTTTGATTAGGTTTGGGTTGAGAAATCTTTGATTCCAATGGATTGGGTTGGGTCACTAGTTAAAAAAATTTCAACATGAGCCAAACTGGTAACCTGGTCATTATATAATTATATTTTATATATATTTAAAATATACTTACTTTAAGAATTAATGAACAACATTCATATTTTGGTAAGTTAGTTTGAATTGTATTATATATTTTGTGAGTGTATATTTGATGGATTACATTCATATTTTGATAAGTTTGTTTATATTGCAATATATATTTCGTGTGTATTTATGCGTGTGTGAGTGTGTGTGTGTGTCTATATATATATATATATATATATATTCTTTTCTTTTTTCAGAAACTCTCCAAAAAATGTTAGTTTCCATAAAAAGTCAAGTATAATTTAAATATGCGAGGAGAGTGTTTCTTTTTAATACATTTTAGTTGAAAAAGATCGTTTGTTCTCCTGAAAATGTTTCTTTTGGACTTTTAATATGCTTTTCGAAAACTTGTTGAATTGATTTGCTTGTCTTATGTTCATTTATTTTTTATTTTTGGTATGGTAGAACTTGGTTATGGAGATTCTAGAATCAAATCTATACTAGTGTTGAAGTTTTGAAGAATTAGATTGATCAAATACTTTTAAAATTTTGTTTTTATTTACTTTTGTATGATTAAGATACTTAATTTGTAAATGATGGCTTGCAAAATTTAATAAATTCTTATATGGATTTGATTTTGGATATAATGAATGATAAATAACTGTAGTAAAATATTTTTTTTACGTGATATATTTGCATTAATTTTTAAGTGAAAAAATACAATATCAATAACTCAAATCGATTTTAATAGATTGAGTTGAGATTTTTTCAATCTAGTATAACTGGATTGGGTTAATATTTTAAGACAATCCGATCCAACCCTCACCCCTACTTCAAAGGCTTTAGCAACAACTGCCCTCCTCCTCGATCCCTCAACCTCCTCTTCTTTACTATGGTTAGTTCTACCTTTTGCCCACCAGCCCTCGAGAGCCACAAGCCTCCCACAAGAACCCACCTGCTAAGCCCACTTGCCCAAGGGATACCCTCAAGTTGGGCGTTGTGTTGAATGGTTTGGTTTACCTTGTTGTTGGTTCTCCACCAAAGACCCCTTGCTGCAGCCTCATTCAGGGTGTGGCTGATCTTGAAGCTGCAGTTTGCCTTTGCACTGCCATTAAAGCCCTTGGGCTAATACCTAAACTTTCCTGTTTCATGGAGCTTACTTCTCAATTACTGTGGAAAGAAGGTCCCATCTGGCTTCCAGTGCGCATAGATTTACTTCTTATAATCAATTATTATGCCTTCATGTCTGGTTTTTGTTTGATAATTGTGCTTCTCCAATATATATATATATATATATTTTGGACTTTGAGATTGTTTATTGGCTTTTCGTATGCCATAAAATTAACATTGGTTGATAATTCTTTAATATTGTCACTGTTGTTTTGAAGGATGGAGGGCGAGCTCCTCACCTTCCTCTTGATCATCATATATTTTTTTTTTTATTCTAATTGAAACTGGCCGGTATTAAATAAAATGAGATCGATATTTCAGGCAAGAATTGATGACTTTGCATTTTCATCTTTTTTAAAATTATTGTTATTATTATCATATGAATTGCTTACTAACTTTCATATGCTTATTAATCTTACGAATTGCTTATCAACTATCATAAAACAAAAATGTCACTATATGCTTTTAATTTTCTGATGAAGGCGGAGTTGTGTTTAACAATAGATCCATAGCCTTCTTAATCTTATCAATAATATTATCTTTGGACTTTCAAAAAAATAAATAAATGGGATCCATAGCCCCCAAAGTTCCCAATAATTATGTATAAAATTTTAAATCTTATAAAAAGTATACAAACTTGCCCCAAATTAAAATTCCTGCTTCCACTTAGAGGTGGGATTAAGGATCCGTACCTACTAAAATGCAGTTATGGAAACAAATTTTGTGACCTGTTAGAAATTGATTCGTGTCCGATTCAACCTACGAAAATCTGGGTCAGGTCGGGTCTATCTGTGTGTTAACAGGTTTACCAATTAAATACATCGTGTATATTTCAATTTCTCAAAACATCTCTCACTCTCACTCCCTCTCTAGCTCAACATGTGTAAGTAAGAAGAATTTTAGAAAAAATCTTGGTGCAAGTGTTAACAATGCAACTAGTAGCTTATGAGATATCACATTTTCCTATATACCCTTTCTCTTGTTTCTGATTCTCGTCATCACATCTTGGTCCTAATTTCAAATTATTAACTTCTCTTGTGAGTTTGGTTTCTTTCTTTTGTTATCTTAGTACAAACCACATGTTTGAGCTCTGTGAGAATAAAGATACCAGAACTCTCTATGGCTCCATTTAATAAACTTGCCTTTTTGGTGTTCAAGGAATTGTTGTGTCGATGCCTCGTGGGATTTCAATGAATTTCTCTGGAACGGTGCTCATGCACCTGTTGGCATCTTTTAGATAGTAAAGTGTTTCAGCTTTAAATTTGTGGCAAAAATAAAAATATTCTTGCATTGATCACTAGGTTGTGTTCTTGTTTTTGTTTGGATTTTAGCTCAAAAAATGATTCGTATCAACCACTTTCTCAAAATTAATGATGTTAATGTTGGTAATTAGAAGTTTACTGAGTTGTTGATTTTCGCTTTTCTTTTCTTGTCTTTATGTTTCAAAATGATGAACCCAGTAACGCGAACAGCTCTCTGATGCTAACTCTCCAATGCTACAAATTGAACCTTTCTTTTCATAAGAAAATAATTTTCATTTATGATAAAAAATAATAAGATAAAAATAGATCAGTCAATTTTATTAGAGACATGTGGGTTCACATGTGTTTTGATGGATCGAATACGGACATGAAATAATAGATCTGTTAAAAAATAAGTATTTTTAACCCGTACTTATTGATCCGTCACATGTGACATCCGATAGATACCCGATCCGATCCGCTCTTTTCCCACCTCACCTCTACCTCATATCTTGATTACCTTCAATGTTTGAGGAAGTATATAGGTGCGGTTTATTCTAAACCATTTTATATTAAGTTCTGGTGACATACAATTAGACCTTTCAAAGGATCGAATTTCACTCGGATTATGGTTATTCAATTCTATTTGTTAAAAAAAATTAATAAAGATGATTTATATCATATTATTTATTGGATATTTTAAAACTCAATTCATATCATAATCCATCAAAATTCAGATTATAGTCACATTATCGAATCACTTAGCGAATATTTTAAAAACTTATTATATTGTAAAATACTTAAAAATATATATACCAATTTAAATTAAAAAAAATTACTTTTCTTTAAATAATTAATCTTTTACCAATATATCTATTTCAAATAAGTCATATAAGCATAAGTAGAAACACATGTATTTCTACGTTATAAAAACAAAACATGTATACATATAATATAATACAAAGAATATTACATATCATATAATATTAAAATCAAATCGGATTATTATTAGAACAAATCAAGCCGAATTCAAATTTTATTTGTTTGTTAAATAATAACGGGTGCGGATCAAAATTAAATTAATAGATCAAAACCTGTATATATCCATATTTGACTATCCAAATCAAAATTCGATTAATTGATGGTTTTCAGAGGATACTCAGCAATTAATTAATTTCTGGTACATGATAGCAGTATCAACACTCTCATTTGCTTGGGTTTTTTTGTCTATAAGCTGAACTTATGATATAATCTACGTTTATGGCCATAACATTCTGTAATACTCCAGTAATTGATGATTCGAGCAAGACTCAGAGAACTTTTTCATTTCACGGGAGTTCATGCTTTTTTGGTGGGGTTCGAATTCCTATTTATATGCAAAGAGAAATGTTCTTCTCTTTACTCTCACTAAACAAGAGGCTAAGAGTTGCTGCTTATGCTATACAAAACAATTAGTAGGTAGAGATCTATGCATGTGATCTATGCCTATTGGCCCACATTAATATCTACAAACTATAATCACAAGGGAAAGTTTCAGTTCTATTTGGTTAATCTTGGGTTCTGACAAGTTGGTCGACGAAATCCCCATATTTGCACAACAAAATACCAAATGTACCAAAACCATTATAGGATGTGACGGCCGGACTTGCTTTGCGAGATGTCTCATCGACTTTTTATTGATGAAATTTTGGCTTCGCATGTAGATTCATCCATACCAACATTGAAGCTATTAGCTATGGTTTTACATATAGAGTAACTTGAAATAGACGACTCACTGATGCATCAAACTTGTCAAATTCAACTGTTCATTTAGCAAGTTGTAGACCCTCAACACCGTACACTTTAATTACCCTATTTGAAACTAGCTAGACACATTCGTCCTAAATGAAATTGCTGGCCTATGTTAAAAATTCTATGTATGCCACGTTTTACTTCACAATTATTTTTTTCTGTAAAGGAATTGATCTCGAATTTTATTGTGTTTTACTTATATTCAAGATGTTAATTGTCATATTTATTGATAATTTGTGCAGTATTAGATTTGGGTAATAATTTGTAGGATTTTGCAATAACATTACTAGCATATACCACATGCATGTTATCACAATGGCAATTTAGTCCCTAATGTGACCCAAATTATTAACAAATGTGATGATTTTATTAGTATAGGAGTTATTCATGTAATCCATGCATTGGTCGGAGGAGTTCTTATAACCTTTAATTAATCAACAGTTACTAATTCTATGAAATTTTCATTGTAATTTCTTTCCTTGAAAGATCGTCCTATACTTTTTATCTCTCTCTCTCACACGCATATATATATATATATATATTGAACAGAAAAGTTCACATGTTTGCTTCGTGAAATGAACTGAAAAAAATAATGCGTGGGCTTGCACTGTAAAGTGAAAACAACTAAGCTCTACGGATCAGACTACCATCTCTGTTACAAGCCAAAGAGATGAAAATAATTGAGGATGGAAAATAAATGAGAGCCCTCATGCTTCGCTGTAACTTTAGCAAGTACTTCTCAAAATGCATGCAAAACAGCCCAGAGAAAGCACGAGACTAAAACAAGGAAATATAATTAAGGTGCAAAAAAAAATATAAGGAAAAATAGGAAGAAAAAAATTAGTAAAATAGAAGGACTTGGCCATAGAAATCTGTGAAACAGGAGCACTGAGCAGTAGTCACGGATAGGACATTGAAATTTGGGAAGGATTAAAAAAATCCAAAATCTTCAATTTAATTTCACAGTACTCTCTCTTTAAAATTCACCACTCATGCCTGTCATGTTTTTATAGTTTTCGTTTCATAATTTGTCATTTTTATTATTTAAATTAATTAAATAAATAATTTTTTATTACTAAATTATTAATAAAATTTAATTTTTTTATATATATAAATACAATTTAAAAAAATTTAATTTTTTTTACATTTTTAAAATAATACATATATATATAAAATAATTAAAATCAATCTTAAATTAAAAAAAATGATAAATAATTAAAATCAGGACCGAAAGAATATGCAACTTGGGTGTTAATAGTCCTAGTGTTCGCTTCCATGTCATAGAGAAAAACATAAGTCACGGGTTGCACATAAAATTCAGCTGTCTCTATATAAATAATTCCTATGATCTTCAATTAAACCCATCAAAACCCTAAGTCATGATTGGTTCAATGGTTACTGCTATGTTCTTCATCTCCATGATTTTAATGTTAATATCATTGCCACCAATATATGCTTGTGTTCCCTGTACACAACCACATCCACCACCACACTACCGCCCGTTCCCTCCCACCCGCCCGACCCAACCGAAAATCCCCCACCCGATCCCGCCAACCCCGAAACAGCCGCCCCACCATGGAGGAGGAGGAGGAGGAGGCCACCCACCAAAAGGTTCATCACCACCATCAAAAAGGCCTCCAACAAAGCCACCTGTGGTTTTGCCGCCAATTATTGTCCATCCACCGCCAGTTATTTCACCTCCTATCGTAAACCCTCCAGTGATAACACCTCCAATTATTTCCCCACCTTATGGCCCACCCTCTGGTGGTGGTGGGGGAGGAGGTGGTGGTAGTGGTGGCCCACCCTCTGGTGGTGGTGGTGGCCCACCCTCTGGTGGTGGTGGCGGAGGCGGTGGTGGTAGTGGTGGCCCACCCTCTGGAGGCGGAGGAGGTGGTGGTGGTCCAGCTCCACCAACTACATCACCAACTTGTCCAATAGATGCATTAAAGCTAGGGCTTTGTGTGGATGTGCTTGGGGGATTGGTGCATATAGGGTTAGGGAACCCAGTGGAGAATACTTGCTGTCCAGTTCTACAAGGGTTGTTAGAGCTTGAAGCAGCTGTTTGTCTTTGCACTACAATAAGGCTTAAGCTTCTTAACATTAATATATTTATCCCTCTTGCTCTTCAAGTCCTAATAACTTGTGGAAAGACTCCTCCTCCTGGTTTTGTTTGCCCTCCTCTTGTTTAACTGTACTTCATTGATAAGGTGATATCAGTTCTGAATTAATTGCTGTTAGGGTTTAATTTTGGCTTTGTTGTAATTTGTATTACTATGTTGGTTGCAACATCTTTGATTATTGTCTTTTAGAGCTCTCTCTCTCTCTCTCTTTCTCCATATCTCTGTCTCACATATACACACACAAATACAGCCATTTATCTGATAGATTTACTACATTGTTTAATTATTAATTCACTAATCTCTATATCTCTATCTCACATATACACACACAAATTCAGCCATTTATCTGATAGATTTACTACATTGTTTAATTATTAATTCACTAATTAATCAGGCAAAGAACATCTTACTGTAACACAATTGAAAAAGAAAAAGAAAGAAAAAATTACCAAAAAGTGGTAAAAGTAATAGAAACTTTAATTTAGTGCATGCACACTGCAGTAATTAATTACTAGATAAACAACGAAGAAAAATAAAAGTGAGGCTTCGTGAGTTTGTGTTCAAAGGCTTACCATGTAATTCAATTGAGATATCAAACATCTCTTCATTAATTATTTGCTTAAAAATTATTCTTTCTTTTTTCTTCTGTACATGTTTATGTTCTTTTAAGTTTGATGTTTCTAACCTTATACTAAAAAAATAATATGCCTTACAATACCTTATCATACAATTAAAATTAATGGCATAAACAACAGAAGGTGAAAAAAAAAAATACTTTTTGTTCGTTTCTCTAATTTTCTGTTCAATATTTTTAAATGAAAGATCAAATGCATTTCTTTTTTCTTTTACCTTTATCAGAGAAGACGATCTATCTTAGCTCTTTTCCCTAAATTATCAAAAAAAAATTATATTTGCTTTCAGATTTCGAAAATTTGTCAGATTTTAGGAAAAGTTACAAAACATTGTTTAGAAAAATAAAAACAATAGTGTCTTTCTAATCTAGATGCACCACAACATTCAAAAGATCTCAAAACTAAAATTCTTATTATGATATATGTTACAAAAGCATTTTTCATCATTAAAAGAAATGGAGATTTTTTTATTTCTCTTTTCATGTAATTTATGTTTGAATTTTTTATACGCTAGATTGTATAAATTCATTTGAATTTTTATTTTTAAAATGTTTAGAATAATAAATTTCATTTAAATTATAGAATTCATTTGTTGCAAACATATTCTAAAGTAAGATGATTAATGCAAAGATTTTCTACTAAGATGGTATTGTCATATACAAGGATGACGCTGATTTCTTGAGCAAATTGGAAAGAGAATCAACATGTTTGGATGATGACCATGATTAATTTTTTGAAAAATGCTGAGGACAATGGTTAGTGGAAATCAAAGAATAAGGCAATTGGAATCTTTGCCTTTCTGTATGGTGATGACTAATGGGTTGAAAAGAAACTAAACATTGAACTTTCATTGTCTTCATATATATATTCCCCTCACCAAATTCCGAGTCACGGGCACTAAACTTTGCTGGTGGTTGCTAGCTATTGATGACTTTATGGCCATGGACCACGCATATATAAGGTAATCATATAGAGAACTGTTGTGGGTATCTTAAATTTTGGCCCATATTTTAGTATTACTACAAGGAATAAACGACATTAACATGGAAGAATGACCGAGACATGTTGTGAAAACCTAACCATTCAATAATCCACTCGCTAGCTAGCTAGGCCTTATATATGGCCCTCAATTAACAATTCTCTACCACTAGCTAGGGCCAAATGTGATAAATCAATCACCACCTTCTTGTTTTTGCTTTTTAATTAATTTTTTTTATCAAACAAAAGTTAGCATTTGGGAGAAAGTTAATAATGTTTAAATTTTAGCCTTTTATTGTTATGGAAAAGCAATGTTAATTTATAATTAATTTTCATTTCCCTGCATGCATGCATGCAAACTGAACGCTATGCTCGATCACTGGCCAATTAGTCCATTCATGGGTGTGGCACAACGACCATGCATGATTCATGATCTATACAAATAGTAATGCTTTTGTGACATGAATCTACAACATAACTGCAAATTAGATTGAGCGTATTTTCAAAATCAATAATAAATTCGATATTGCATTCCAAATTAGTACACAAGTAGAGATTACTACAAGAGAGAACAAATGATATTTATTCACTTATTATCACCCCACAATCAGACAAGTGAATTACACAACCAACTTACACCACACTCACTTACAATAGAACTCATAATTGGGAAGAAAAAAACCACATATAAAATGAAAGAAATGAAATACATTTACCATTATAATTAGGCACATTGGAAATCAGAAGGAACATTCTTATCACAGACATTAAGGAGCAAGCTGAGTGAAAGCGGGATGTTAAGGTTGATGCCCAAAATGTTAGCTTTGATGGCAGTGCAAAGGCAAATAGCAGCCTCAAGGTCTACAAGGCCTTGAATGAGAGAGCAGCAAGGGGTTACTGGTGGCTTGCCAAGGGTGAGATTGAGCAAAGAACCAAGCACGTCGGCACAAACCCCTAATTTAAGGGCATCCCTAGGGCAAGAGCCCTTTGATGGGGAAGGGCTAGGGTTAGGCTTTGGCATAGGAGAAGGGCAACCACCACCACAAGCAGTGGTTAGGGCAAAGAAGAAAAGGTTCAATGTGAGAAAGAGAGCAAGTGAAGATGAGATTTTTGTTGCCATTTCTCTCTCAAATAATTAAACCCTAGCAACTATAGAAAGTATTAATTTGTGAGCTAGAGATGGAGAGATTTGAAGTGAGGGGTGGGGTTTTATAGGGTTTCAAGGAGAGGGTGAGTCGGTTAAGTTTGATGTTAACAGAAAATAATTAATATTTACCAAAAAAAGATAAATTAAATCAATATAATTCAAGTTCCACATGTGTGCTCCTTGGGAGTTTTAGCTGGCAGAGCAGCAAGATTTTTGTCAAAAGTTTGGATTTTTGTGAGGTGGGGTTTGGCAAATTGCCATGTTCCTTTCCCTGCTAGTATCAATCTGTGGACCGATAAAAACATAAATTATGGATTCCACTGTATGGATCTTTGCTAATTCAGTACTGCATCCATAGATTCAATATGCTTGCGTTTCAACCTCTTGTGGTTGGAGGTGGGGTCCATATAATCACATGCTGTGGTAGCTAGTGTGTTCAAGTCTGTCCTTAATGATTCATCCTAGTATAAACAAGATTGATGATATTATTAGATGCACTAACAGTGGATCATTTCCTCCATCTCCTGCCCAAATAAACAATTTTCTTATATTTCATTTTAATTGATCTTGAGCTTATCTTTTATCTTGTTTACAGTAGTCTCAGTCGGTCAGTTATTTCCAACATAGGCAACCTTTACTACTGGGTGCTGAGGACAAAAAGATAACATAATAAAATCATGATCTAGATTATCTTTTCTTTTGAGTTTCCTGTTTTATTAACTAAATACCCATCTTTAAAATACTATTTACTTTGATGTATGTCAATAATAATCACTTGGAAAAGCTAGAGCTAGCCTAGCACAAAGAAATTGATAAAGATCCAAGACAGAGAACCAAAAGCGATCATTACACTTTGTTGCAGCCGCTACAAAAGGTAACAACGACTACAAATGTCACTCTCATATCAAGTGTTCAATAAAAAAGCTTTCACTTCGTCGCATCACGGCCTCTATTTAAATCCATGAATCCAACAAACATGTTACTAATGATGCATGACAAAGAATTCTGTTAATTATTTGATTTCAGATAAACAAATTATTAAGGGACTAATTATAATTTCCCCTTAACTTCTAAACTTACTATTACATTCATGATAATGGTTAGACTTACTTCCTATGTCTTGTGGGATTTAGAAAATTGGACTTCTATATTGGCATGTTATTATATATTGGAAGTTGCTTTCTGGATGGCAGTGTCACGAGCACCATTAGAACCTACTAAGGGCTCCACTGGAGATTTATATAAAAATGTGTGATGGGTCGAAAAATCAATGTAAAATGTTGTCATTATTTTCTAATTTTTCTTTTATTCACACCCTGTAGAGCCATCGTTCTTTTCTTCCCATTATACAGAAGCATCGATGCTTGATTAATAAGTCAAATTTAAATCTTCTAATCAAATTAAAGATACGATATGCTAACTAATTTTATTTTTTAGTGGAAGACTGTTGAGAAATGAATGGAACTTGATTATATTAAGTAATTTCCCTTAATTTGAGGACAATTTATAGCCATTTGTCTTGACTCATATAGAGGCATCCAAAAATTGAAGACACCAATAGTGCATAGATATGTTTTCTAGTGATTAATTGACTCTTAGGGACCATTCCAATTTTCTTCCCCTTCACAAAAGTAAAGATGAAATTTTTATAAAAAAAAATGCTAATGAAGTTTCAAGGATTTCCCAATGAAATTCCAAAGTAAAAAATATATATATGTTTTTATTGTCTGTCTTATATGTACATGTATCGATGTTTGTTTTGCTAGTCATTCTTGTTAAATGAAAGAAAACAAACTAAACCCTTGGTAAAGAGATTCCTATAGCATCAGCTACAAACAAAGGCTCAATGTAATGTTTTGTAATTAAGACCACAAATCTTTGTAAATTGTGTTAACTTATAAGGCTTACTATTCAGTTGTTTGTGCCACTAATTTATGCTCAATATGATTTTTTTTTTTGGGGATAACGGCCTATTAAGATATCCACATGCGAGTTATTTTATATAAAAAAGAAATAAAAAATAACAGTGAGTTATATGCACGGTTTGGGTCCAAGACTCATGAGTTTAAGCTTTTGAGTCATATTGATGTCCATCTATGTATATTAAACTCGTGTTCGTGTGATCTCCCGTAAGTAGTCCTAACCTTAACAAGCTCAATATGAGATTTGAGTTCTAATAAAATGAATTATTTCAATTTGGAAGATTCTACAAGTACTACACCATGAGATAATGCCCCCCATCCCCTCTACTCTCACACACAAAAAAAAATGAGATAAGCAAATCCATATATTAAGATGTGATGCATGGCCTGCTCCCTAGTTGTCACTTATACTTCGTAGCGACAACTCCAACTTTCTTCCCTTCACAAAACTTGTACAAGATGAAAAGACCAGATCATAATGTGTCAAAACGTAAAAGCAAAGACATTTCATGTTGATTTATAATAGCTGTTATGAAAAGCTTGTTTGGAAGCAAGCTCATGTTTTTTCTATAGATCTTATTTACTGTGATCTTCTCATATATGAAAGAGCAGAAAGAAGCAAACAACAACGGTCTCCACTTTTTGTTTCCTGCAGATTGCTTGTGTTTAATAAATAAAGTTTAAGCTAATAAAAAAGAGCTCAATTATTCTTTTATACTTTAACATGGCTCCTTGTATAAAAATTTAATCAATGAACTTTTCACATGGGACCAAATATAAAATAATGGTTCAAAACTGCAAACTGAAGAAAGATTAATGGCTTTACACAAACAAAGCACAAGTTTAAAAACTAATGAGGAGGAAGTGAAGAGAATAGACTACTTCAAATTCAAGAAATAACCGATAAATAAATCTGACAAATAATTTCACACACCATAGTAATTGTATCTTAGACTTTATAGTCTCAAGTTCTCAACTTTAGCCATTAAGCAAAGACCTCAATGATAGTTTTTTTACTCTTAATATGATCATATTACTTTAAATTCCATGGCTAAAATTTGGGCAATTAGGCAAGGATTAATTATGGCTATGATTTGTTGGGTAGGAGATTCAGAAATTGAGATGATTCACTGATGAGTTTTTCTCTTCTCCAAAGGAAATTTGCCACTCGGGTCCATCTACAAGTGGTGCTACACGCACTATAAGAAAACTGTTTGTTACTGATGAGTTTTTTCGGTGGGTAAAAGATCCTTTGTCGTCAGTAATACTTAACACCGAGGGAATTCCTTTGGTATTAAACTCCTCAGTAATACCTGTTTTACTGAGGACTAAATTATTCTCTCAGTAATAGATTATCACCGAGAGAAAAGTACCTCGGTGGTAGTATTTTACAAAAAATATTTTTTGGTTTTTTAAAATAATAATAAAATAATCTGACCAACACCGAGGGATGGCCCATCAATAATAATAGTACTTATCACCAAGAGATATCCCTCGGTAAAGAGTTAATTTTTTTTAAAAAAAAGGACTAAGCTCAACACCGACGAATTTGTCCCTTGGTGATAATAACTATTACCGACGGCAGCAATCCCTTGGCATTAATGTGCAATACTATCACTGAGGGATCCCTTGGTGATAGTAATTAATTTCTAAACATTTTTATTTGTTTTTTTTCGATTTTCCCTTTTAAAACATATTCAAACTGCATCAAATATATTTAAAAAATACATAGTACTACGAAATCGAGAAAACAAAATATTCTGTAAATTAATAAAGTATAATATACTAATGAAAATACAATCGATAATCGAATATTTCTCTTTAAAAAAAAATCGAATATTCCAAAAATTCTAAATACAAATGTCTAAAAATAAAACTATGGGTCAGCCAGGTGTATGCCACCACCGGGGTCCGCAGGATCAGGATCCTCCTCTGCAACTGAATCTTATAAATAGTAGATAACATGGTCAAATATATATGTAAATCAAAACAGAAACTAAATAATTTATAAAAGTAAAACAGTTAAGTTATATACTTTGTGAGTCCACTTCATCTGTTACATTCTACTAAACGGCCGTGACGATCAACACACCTCGTTTGTTCCCTTAAAACTGCTAAGTTACATATTTTTTTAGTCTAAAACTTCTCAGGTTTGTAACCGGTGATCCAAAATGGATTTCATTTGTTCCCGTAAGTTACATTCTACTAAACGGCCGTGACGGTAAACCCACCTCGTCTGTTACCTAAGTTATCTCATTTTTTACCTTAAAATTGCTAAGTTATATACTTTTTGAGTCCGAAACCTGTCGGGTTTGTAACTAGTGATCCAAAATGGATTATGTTTGTTTCCACAAGTTACATTCTATCAAACGGATGTGACAGTAAACTCATCTCGTCTGTTGCCTAAGCTATCTACTTTTTGACCTTAAAAACGCTAAGTTATATACTTTTTCATATTGAAACCTCTTGGGTTTGTAATTGGTGATCCGAAATGGAATCTTTTTGTTCCTACAAGTTAAATTCTACTAAACGAACGTGACAGTAAACCCGACTCATTCGTTACCTAAGTTATCTACTTTTTTTACCTTAAAACCGCTAAGTTATATATTTTTTGAGTCTGAAATCTCTCGAGTTTGTAACTAGTGATCCAAAATGGATTCCGTTTGTTCCCACAAGTTCTATTCTACCAAACATAAGTGATAGTGAACCCACCCCATCCGTTACCTAAGTTATCTACATTTTTTTCTTAAAATTGCTAAGTTATATACTTTTTAAGTCTGAAATCTCTTGGGTTTGTAACTAGTGATCCAAAATGGTTTCCGTTTGTTCCTATAAGTTACATTCTACTAAACGGACATGATAATAAACTCATCTCATATGTTTCCTAAGTTATCTACTTTTTCTACCTTAAAACCTTCATAGTTGGTAACTAATAATGTAAAAAAATTCAATGTGTTTTACTTACATCGGGTTGTATGGTAGAATCCGTCCTAGAACCTCCTAGGATTGATATCTATTGCAATATCTGCTCCATGAACTCGATACAGGAATGCATGTCATCCGCTCTAGCGTTCGCTCGCGCCAGCTGTGATTGAAGCTCCTCGATTCTTGACCTATCATCATTCATTCGTTGTTGCATCGCGCTAACATCAATAACAGGTTTAAACCGTGATGCAGTGGATCTGACGGAGGAACTACTGCTACCCGGAGAGCTGGTTGCAAAGGAATGACCGTCTATCATGCCCCTGAATCCATAAAATCATCCCTTCTTTAGCCCACTTGATGCATGCAACCACTCAGCAGTGTCGATCTTAGGATGTAAGGATGCTTCAATCTGGCCACCACTCTTATCTCAAACACACTGGTGATATATATCCTACATTACAAACAAATGTGTATGATTAATAATTTTTTTTCGCAAACTATATTAAAACCAACAATTATTTTGTATATAAGTAAAAAAGTATAATTTATACATACCATCGTGTCCCTGAACTTGTTATCGACGTAATCACCTATCTTTGATTGGAGCTTGTGCATCCTATTAAAACCTTAACAGGTGTGGCATCTCTGCCCAACTTTTGGACTGCACATTACAATTTTTTAGGAAAAATATGTGTGTGTGTGTGTTTGTATATATATATATAGTGTAGAGAAAAAAAGAACAAATATACCAATACACTCGCGTGGATGTCCATGTTGATGGACCCCCAACATGGTGAACACACCAATCATTGCCCGAATGCCTATTCACTGACGTAGCATTGGAGCGATGAGTCCACGTGTTTGATGCCAAAAAACTAACCAAAGCATCCTGGTGCTCAATGGGAATCTTGTGGCCTCTTCCCCCGTCATCCCGACTCCAACCATACCAGTTTGCTTTGTCCTCACCCCTTTGTTACTTACACTTATCCCGTAATTCATTCATCTAGTCGGTGTGGCGAGGTGCAACGATTCTATCATGGACAAAACCTAGCAGATTCAAGTTCTTTGGGGGTCGCAAAAGTGTTGTGTATCTAAGAAACAAACAAAATATGATTAGTTTTCAATTATTTTATATATAGCACAATCATAGAATATATTATAATAGTAAAACCAGTGTTTTCATAGGCGAGGGCATTGGGAGAGGCGTTTTGCCTCAATGAGGCGAGGCGTAAGCCTTTTGAAACGTTGGGGCGTTTTGAATAAATTAATATTAATTAAATTATAAAAATACTAAAAAATTGAAATAATATAAATAAATTAATTATCAATAAACTTTACTAACTTAAGACCTATGAATGAATATTTATCAAAATATTTTTACACAAATATCAAACAATTTGATGAAAATTTTAATCATATATGATATTAGACGTATACTATCATTTGTTGCATATGTATCTATCAATTTATACTATGGTCCTCCAACATAGTGGTTCCATTTGTAATGACATCCAATCAAAATGTTGAAAATTTAAAATTCTGGCCTGAAAGACTGAAAATCCGGGTAAGTCTTTTGAATATTTTGGGGTGTTTCAAAATTTTAATAAAATAATATTAATTAATTAATTAGAATAATAAAATAATTTTAATTAATTAATTAATTAATTTTTATCAAAATTTAATACTTTACTAACTCTCTATAATGTGATAATTATAATTTTATAAATATTAATATATATTTATATATAAATTATATAAAGTATAACTTATATTTATATATTGTTGTAATTTGTAAGTGATTAATTAAATAGTTTGTAATTATTATTAAGATACATAATATGTATTATATATTTATGAAGTGTAATAATTTCACAACAAGAGTGCTAGCTCAGTGGTTAAAACTTAGGATACTTTAGGTCATGGGTTCAAGCTTCAGGAAAGAAAATTTGAAGGGTTTATTATTAAAACAAAATCGTTTTGGTTAAATGGGTTAATTTCATTTAACTCAAAACGACCTCGTTTTGAGGTCCGCCCCAATAAATACACCTCTGGGTTTTTTGGCCCGATTTCGCTCATGGGCACGCCTCAGGCCCGTTTTTTAAAAGACTGAGTAAAACTAAAACAAATTAATTGAGAAAAAAGTGATACCGGAAAATTATCCCAAATAGAGTTATGGATGTTGGCAGTGTATTGATAGCAACTGTTCCATAAGCCATTCATGTGCTTCCTCACTTGAGTCGAAATGTTTTTGGAGATATATTTGCACCTATGGAATTTACTACATTCATAAATAAATAAGTACATTTATCGATATGTGACATATATTGATGTAAATTAATGACATGAATAATATGTAATGAACATGTATAAACACCTATCGCTCAATATGGACAAAAGCTTCTTTTGAGCTGACAGAAGTTTCTTTCTATTTGGTTCTCTGACTCGATGGATGACTGGAGGGGCCTGAGAAGGCTCGACCTCCACCCTTTCATAAGAGAATGTATAATCGCATATTAAATAATATGTTATTTAAGAAATACTTTAAATTAATAGAAGAATATATAATTAAATAATGACACAAAAGTGGATCTTACCCTTTAGTGTAGTAGCCTCTGGTGGCACAGCCAAGCTCATGGGATATCGTCCACTGCCCCTGCCCTCTGCACCTCTAAGTGCTCAAACTCTGTCTCGAGGCATCCTGTTTTCCAAGAAAAGTTGGAAATGTGAATACATGACAATTGATATAATCTATTTAAAAACTAGCTCATGCAAATGACAATAAAAAATTCATACAAAATATACAATTTGTTAGTCATGCAATTCATATAATTCTCATCATCCATGAAAAAAAATTATCTTACCATCAACTAATCAACATCCATGTTAGTACTAGAGTCATCATCATCATCATCATCATCATCTTCTTCTTCTTCTTCTTTTTCTTCTTCCTCTTCTTTTTCTTCTTCCTGTTCTTCCTGTTCTTCTTCCTCTTCCTCTTCCTCTTCCTCTTCCTCTTCCTCTTCCTCTTCTTCCTCTTTTTCCTCTTTTTCTTATATCTTATTCTTCTTCTTCTGTTTTCTTCTATCTTCTTCTTCTTCTTCTTCTGTCTTCTTATTCTTCTTCTCTTCATTTCTTCTTTATCTTCCTTATCTCCTTCTTCTTCTTCTTTTCTTCTTCTTCTTCCTCATCTTCCTTCTCTTCTTCATCTTCTTCTTTTTCTTCATCTTCTTATTCTTCTTCCTCTTCTTCATCTTCTTTTTCTTCTTCTTCTTCTTCTTCCTCTTCCTCTTCTTCCTCTTCCTCTTCCTCTTCCTTTTCCTCTTCATCTTCTTATTCTTTTTCTTCTTCTTCTTCTTTTTCTTCTTCATTTTTCTCCTTCATTTTTCTCTTCTTCTTTTTCTTTTTCTTCATCTTCCTCATTTTCCTCTTCTTCTTCTTCTTCCTCATTTTCCTCTTCGTTTGTGGAAGCATGTATATCAGATGGATTTACTTTTTCCATTACAACACCAACATCATGAATGATACCCGATATATCTATATCATTGGCTAAGACTCTACATGAAATAGATAGCTCATCCTCTTGGAAGTAATCCGCAACTATAGGCATTATATCATCGTCTAGATCTTGATACAAAGGAAATTCGGCATTGCCCCTAGACTTCGTTTTACACATTGCCCACTAATCATTATAATCACTAAAATAATAATGAATCTATTGTTAATAAGTTGTTTTAGATATATAGTATTCTTTTAATTATGCACATTGTTTTTTATTTTACATACATATCAAAATATATTGATTGAAATAGCATGATACAATAGCAATCATATATTTTGTTATCATTTTTCTACCTTCCAAAAATGCTTCATTAAATACATGCGGTTTCTAATGATGCTAACTTATAATAACAATCTGACATAACAATCTAAGGCTAACTTAATTTTTCTTAAATTAAAAAGATAAACTAATTAGTATCAAGTATTTCATTCAGCCGATTGAATGGTTTTATTCAGTCGACTGAATGAAACCATTCAATTGACTGGATGTCCCGACATAGAATTTTCTGTTTAAAAAAGGTTATTCCAGTCAAAATTATTTTTTTATCATAAACATTTCAATCAAAATGAGCATAATGAAAAGAAAAATACTTGTTAGTAGAAATTTACAAATCTTAACTACCTTAGAACCTATTCTAGGTCTTTGATCTTGATCTAGTATCTCTCAAGTAAACAGTCTTCATCACATATCTTGATTTGTGAAAATACTGTAATGACCATTTTATCTGAGAGGTTTTTTAACTTGAGTCTCTCTTATAGGGCCATAAAAGATCAATATGACTTTGAAAATTTGGTTAATTTTCACCACATTATCTAGCTTATTAGATTATGATTATGGAACAAACAAATGGTGAGGATTTTTAAGAATTATATATACTCCTATCAGATTTTCCTTTTCTTTTTTTTTTTCATTGAAAGATTATTATATTTTGAGCTATACAAAAGAGATAATCATCTCTTTTTCTTTATCTACTCAATCGTTGATGTAAGTAGAACTTGATCTCAAACTAGGTAACACTCACTTTATCGAACTTCTTCATATGTAAACATCCATGAATAATTATTACTATAGTAGGATATGACCAAACTCGGGAATTTGGATCAAGTGAGAGGAGAGGAGAAGAATTACTTCTCTAAATTCTCTTCTTCTCAATTTGGTTACTTTACTCTTTTTTCAAAACTCTCAAACGAGTGAAAATTAAATGTTTAGAGTTTTGAAAGATTTGGAGAGATAAATGTACCATTTTATATACTCTCATACATGTAACACTTTGTTTTTTCTCATTCCATATAAAAAAATTAACACTATAAAAAAATATAAATAAAAACCTAGAAATATATACACAAATATATGCAAATAAATTCAAATAAAAACATTTAATAGATTAACAAATGTAACTAAACATATATATATATATATATATATATATATATGAGAGAGAAAAAACTTACAAAAATGGTAGAAAGAGAGAGAGCCCGAATGGAGGTAAAGATAGAGCCCAAAAATCGGTGAAGTGGGGAAATAGGAGAAAAAAGGCTAGAAAAAGAGGTTGAAGATTGCAATAGACGAAATATGTGAGAAAGAGATGAGTTGAAAATTTCTTTAGGGTTTTGGAAATGGAGTCTAGCGGCGATAGGAAAAGAGAAAAAATGGGGAAGAAAGGTATTTGCATGAAATTTAGGTCAGACTTTCACCGAGTAATCCCTCGGTAATACGTTTTTATCCCTCGATGAAAGTAGTTTACTTAATTTTATATTCATTTATCAACACCGAGAGAAGTCCCTCGGTAATAATATATTTCTAATTAAAAAAAACCAAAAAATATTTTTAAAATATTTTACAAACTTAATACCAAGTGTAAAAAATATTATCACCGAGAGAATTGTCCCTCGGTGATAATATTTCTCACTAGCACCGGGGGACACGTGTCTCTCGGTCTTATCCATTGTTGAAAACACTTATCACCGAGTGATACATATCCTTCAATGATAGTCCCTCGGTGATTAGTGATTTTCTTGTAGTGACAATTGTCTGAAGATCTTGACAAATTTTAGTCGTGTGAAACTTTTTTTTTTTTATACAGGGAGCCAGGCAAATTAATGGAGCTACTGATCGTTTATCTAAATAATGAAAAAAAAAACTAAATAATTTGTTCACTTCTCTTGTTGAACAAACTGCAGAGTGCAAACATGCTACTAGGGGTGAGTATGGGTCGGTTTGGGTCGTATTATCCTAAAATTACAACCCAACCCATTCATACCGGGTTGAAAAAATCTCAACCCAACCCAACCCAACCCAACCCATCCCATGAACCCATCCAACCTTAACCCAACCCAACCCATTCTAATCAGTTTGGGTCACCGGGTTGATATATTTTTTTACTAAATAATTAAACCATACATATTACATAACAAAAAAAATATTCTATTAAATCAAAAACTAAATCCATTCATATTACAAGTAAAATATGTGTGCCTGACAGCACAAAGAATATTTGATAATATGGGAAAGAGAAAAATTGTCTCATGGACTACAATGGTTGTAGGCTATGATTCATTGTTATATTAAAAAACACAATCTTCATCTGAATGTTGCGCTGGGAACTACTTTAGTTGATATGAATTTAATTTACTTTAGAAGACTGTTCAATTACGAAGGAAATCTGGATTTCTGGACAGTTGCTAATAATATATTTTAGTAACTTAGCATTTGTTGGCCGTGTTAGTGCTTTCTCACTAATCAATCTAATTTTTGGACTATGCTTTAATGCATTTTGAAGCGACATGAGGGCTTTTAAAAGGTCACAAAGAGGCAAATTGAATGGTTCAATAATATTTTTATGAAAGGCTTCTAGTAAGTTGGTATTACTAAGTTTTATCATACATTCAACATTTCTTCCATCAACATTATGGTACATCTTTTTGGAATACAAGTTTATCTGCATACATTGATCCCGACTGGAATATTGTAGGTTAGTGTTAATTTCTATGTTTATTTTATATTTACAACGATACAAGAAATCAAAATTTTGTTAGCATAAGTTAATTGTGCATTAATTTATTCTGATTGAAGTTATACTTAAGAATAATTATGAAAACTATTTCATAACTCGAAATCAGTATTTGTTTCTAGTGTAAATATTTGAAACTAAAATCTGGTAATTGAAAAATATGAGACTTGTTCGGACATTGGAGTATTTTCTATGCATAATTTTACACACTAGTAGTAATTAGAATGAACATTTTATGATTATATATTTTACAATTATACTATAATTATTTATACACTATTTTATATTCAATAAATATAAAATATATAATTATGTGTTTGACCGGGTTACCAGTTTGGGTCGGGTTGAAAATGTTGAACCCATGACCCAATCCACCTGCTTCAAAATATTTTTAACCCAACCCAACCTAATCTCTAAAAAGATACAACCCAATCCAAACCAACCCACTATATCAATTTGGGTCGGGTTCGTGGATCAACCGGGTTCCATGCTCAACCCTACATGCTACACTACTTCTGTTTCCAACTTTAATTGTTAATGTTACAATTTTAATTACAGCCTGCTAACCCAATTACACAAGTTCCACTTGGAAAACAAAAGCTGAACAACTCTTGTGAGTAAAAACAATGAACACCTAGTATGCATCCTGTAAAAATGTCATGAGGATCTTGACACTGCAATTATTCGAGCTAACCAAAAATACCCAATCCATCAAAGACCAAGCTGCAATTCACAAACGATATCCTATCATATCCAAAACAGAAAATTCCATTCTCCCTGCATATCAGACCAACAAACAGAGCACCTGTTAACACTCATTTAGATGTCTAGGGAACTTTAAATGTGGACAGATGAGATAACACATGAACCATTCACTCTATACTCTCTATTTAGGTTGACCAAGCATATAACGAAGTTCCAGCGGATAGACGCCATACGTATAGGATCGAATCGAACATGTATATTACATGTCTTATATGCTTCATCACTTCCATTCTACGTGTGAAAAGTTGAAAAGCAACCCACTTAAGTTTTCTGATTACAACCCTAGTAATATAAACAAACAAGATTATTTCTTGTCATGTTTCCTTTTAATCGGCAAAATTACTGTAAAGGACAATAATAATAGAATCTTCACATTCACACAAAAATGTATATATATATATATATATATATATATATATATATGTGTGTATATTGAAATTAATGTTTAAAATGTTATCTCTTAGAAATTTTATTAATAAAATAAGATACAACCCAACAGCAAGACAAAACAAGCAACCAAAATTCAAAAATCAAAAAGACCAGACAGACCAAACCCCAAGCCACCAAATACAATAGGTATTGGCAACCAGATCAACGAAACCTCATTGTGAAGACAATAGCCTAACGTTTTGGGCAAAAATACAAAATCCAGCTGAAGCAGGAAATACCAGCAGGTACAGTACGGATCACCATCAGGAAGAAGCTAACACAGAAAAAATGATCAGGAACAGAGCACTCCGCACAAAATGTAATGCTCTAAAAGCTCGATAAAAAGCATCAAAGTAGATACAGGTGATATTATTGTTAGCTTGAACTTTTAAAGGAAAATATTATTAATTAATAAGCATCAAAATAGATACAGGTGAAGATTAAAATTCAATCCAAACCAAACAAAACGCCAAAATCACCAAAATTGCCTAACCCAAACCCAATCAATGATATTGTTAGCTTTTGGGCCCTTCTATTGGTCATGAACATGCATGGTTTGCCTGTCAACGAACAAAAATAAAATCACAAGACCGTTATGCTATATATAGATGGATAATATTCACGGGACTGCCTAGCATGCCAATGACCAGTCTTGTGATCCATAGAATAAAAAATAGTAATTAAATTGAATCATAATATAGTGCCTTCCTATTTTTGATTCTATATCTCTTACACTGACAGCTAAATTACTGGCCTCATACTTGCCTCACATGGCTCCACTCTCTTATTCTCAATATTTTTGTTAACGATTTTTGTCTTATCATAAATATTTTTTTCACATTAAAAGAAAGGGGTTGAACTCAAATCTCTTTTATGAAATACTCACTAAACCAAAAAATTCAGATTTGTCTTATCATCGATCATATCAAGCTAGCAACGCACTCTCCTTGCATTTCTACATATACCCACATTGCTAATCTCTAATAACCCACCTTCTATAGTACTCATTAACCCTAATTAAGTACTGTAATTAGTGAAGTTAATTGTGAGATGGATTCAAAGAGATGTTTATCATCAACAACTCTCTTCCTCTTAATCAACCTTCTCTTTTTTTACCCTTGTAACTGGCAGCAACACTTGTGTTCAGTCCTTCAAGGGTTAGCTGCCCTAGAGATGCCCTAAAGCTGGGGGTCTGTGCCAAGTTGCTCAATGGAACAATTGGGACAGTCGTTGGCAACCCACCGGATACCCCTTGCTGTTCGGTACTTGGAGGTCTTCTTGATCTCGAAGCATCCGTTTGCCTTTGCACAGCCATTAAAGCTAACATTCTTGGCATTAATATTAACATCCCCATCTCATTGAGCTTGCTCATCAACACTTGTGGCAAGAAGCTTCCTTCTGACTTCATTTGTGCTTAATTGTTTTTTCTTAATTAATGTGGTTATGTAGCAAATATTAATATTAATGCTGCAAATGCAATGTTGTTTCTTTTAAGCTTCCTTTTTCCTAGCTAGTTGTGTTTTCTTTTTTCCTTTTTTCTTTTGGCTGTTATGATCGAGGTGTAAGTGTCTGAAAATTCTAACTCTGAGATATTACATTTCTCATTGTCATTCAAAAGTGACACTTTGTAACTTAATTATGTATGTATCAAGACATCTTTGCTTCTACAACTGAATGAAGATGCTCTAGATTGATTTTAGTTTCATCGCGTAGGTCCTTGTAAGGAGAAAACAAATATCGCATTTATCAAAGATCATGTATCGAACAAGAACAACGATTTCTAACAATTAAAAAAGTCTAAATATCACAAATTACAAATTGAATAATGGTTTCAATCCAGTAAGATCCCAAATACATCCATGAGATAGGGATTTGAGTCGGATGTGATACAATTTAAAACACCATGAATCCATCTCTAAAAATACAAACTAATTACTTTTGAGATCATAAAACTTATAAATATAATAATAAGATATTTTCCATTTCACCAAATGCAGTTTTCGCTAAACAATGTTTTGAGCAACCCGTGAACCCAAAGATTGATTTAGTACCCTGTCCTTCTTGCATTCTGTTCAATTCAATAATTGATATGGGCTTGTACTTAACTGCCTAGCTTTTGCTTCAATGGCAATATTCTTTTCAGACAAAATAAGATGTTTTAATGCAAGTTGCAAAATATGAAATTTTAAATTATAATTTTTAATAGGGAAAAGAAAATTCTTTCTATGCATTAATCAAGGATCATAATTTAATGTGTTCAATCGAAAATTTAAAAACTTGAGTTGATGCGAGTTAAAGCTCACTTGATTATTATTTGTAAATTAAACTTTAATCAATATCTATTAATGGCGACATTAAGGGAAGGATATAAGTTTGCTTAAATTTTTTTTCAAACATCGTTCCCGAAATTATTTGATATTTTAAGAGAGAGAAAATGATAATCAGTAGTATTATTCCAAGTCTTCAACAGGTGAATGAACAATAGATGTGTGTGCTGATCATTTGTAAAAAAAAATTTGATTGTCAAACTTAGTAACGTATTTAAATTATAAAAAAATCCAATTAAATATATATATATATATATATATATATATATATTTTATAATAAACTGTATCTCTCTTGAGCTAATTAACGATCATGGATCAAGAGGAAAGAACCGAAACAGGTCCCTTATTTCAGTTTTTAATGATTGGGCTTAACTTTTAAGCCTTGTCTGAAAGATCAACTAGGCATTTCTTTCTTTTCCAGGCCTAAGAAACCATATATCTATATCGACAGAAGCCCATATACTCCTCTTAGCACTATTTGAAAACAGTCCATATCAAGAACCTTCTTACTTGAAGGCCTTTCCTCAAGCCGGTCAATTCAGGATCACAAAGTTGGCGAAAATTCTTTTCCACGTAATAAACCCAGAGAAGCAAACAGCAAACCGTAAAAAGGGCTTGTTTGGAGAGGGTTTTCAAAAACCCTTTTCAATGTTCAAACACTGAAAATACTGTTCAAACACTGGTGTGATTGTTTGGCCAGCAGTGTTCAACACCAGTGTTTGAACAGAGTTTTGTAAAAATGGCTGTTCAAACACTGATTTTTGAACACTCCAATTTGGAGTTTTCACTCTTAATACACTGTCCAGTTTTCACTTTCACGAGTTCAACTTTCTGTTCTCAGTTTTCCTCTGTTTCGTTCTTCGTTCTTCCTCTTCTCCACACACAGATCGCGTCTCCTCTTCCATTTTTCTCTCACGGCCGTCATCCTTCGTCTTCTTCTCTACTACGACCTGCCGTCGTCATTCCCCCCAATCGCAACTTCTTCCTCACTTTCTTCCCTCTCTCTCACCGCCATCACTCCTTCGTCCTCCTCTCTGGTACGACCCGGCGCCGTCACTCCCCCAGATCGCGACTTCTCTGGTAAGTTTTATTTTCTTTCCTCCAAAAACTCTGTGCCGATCTTCGAAACCTCCATTTGAACCACTCACCGCAAAACTCATACAAATTTCCATAGCTTTGGTATTTTGATTAAAATATTTTGGTTGAATTGTTGTAAAACAAATTAGTAGGCAAAAATAAAAGAAAAAATGGCTCAAGCTATTGAAGAATGGTATAAGCAGATGCCTATCATTACCCGCTCGTATCTCACAGCTTCTGTTGTCACCACCATCGGTTGCTCCCTCGATGTATGTCACCCTCTCTTGAGAATTAAGTTTTTTTTTATTTATTTGGTGTTAATTCTCAATCTGGGTTCTTTTTTGTTTGTTTGTGTGAAGGGCTAATAGGGTTCTAGTTTCCAATGTTTACACTTTTTTTTTTCTTGTTGATTCCTTGCAAATGGGTTTGATTGCTTTGGGCTGATTTGAACTGGGTTTTTTCTTCGCCTATAGTTTTTCTTTCTTTTTTATTTTTATTTTATTTTTTTTATACGGGTTACACTATTTTCTTTTTAATATCTGTTTATAATACATCGAAAGTAAAATTGGAGGTTTAGACACTTCAATTCGGAAATGTTCTGTAGTTTAATGAGTCATGTTCCTCGAGTAATTTCCAGGCGAATTTGCATTGATTGGTTTAGGCTAATTTTACTGGGTTGATTCATATTATGGGATATTTCTGAAGTTTTTTTTTAATTTGATTTATTTCTGGCAGGTTAAATAACTATTTCTTTGTTATATTCATTAATTATTTTGTTCATTTGGTTCAAAATTTTTGCATATAATATCTCCTTATAATCTGTACTTGAACCCTACACTTGTGGTTAAAAACTACTAGTTTTGGCGCCTCATCACCAATTTTCTATATTTCCGAAAAATAGGTAAGTTCTTAGCTTTGATTTGAAAATATCTGCATTTATATTCTATTTTGAGTCTAATAGTAATAATCATATTAAGTGGTTCATTACAGACATTGCTGAACTTATTCTCTTCCCCTTGACTAAAGTGGCTGATAAGTGATAGGTTCTTTATCTTATAAAGTGTCTTACACGAAATGATAGTACCTTATGGCATTGAATTTAAAGTACTCTAAGTGAAATAAAAAGGGTTTATCTCCTTCTCTTCCTATCATTTTCAATTGTAAATGCTTAATTGGGTGAACTTGCTAATGTTAATATGCCATTTGGCCCATTTGGATTTATATATAGGGAAATTTTTAATTCTAAAATTTTGTATTCTCCTTGAATTTCTGTAATATAAGATGTTCATGCATGCTATGTATACATCTTAATTTTAACCTAGATTAATTATTTAAGTGCACTAGTGCAGTGATAAAAAGGACTCATGTACCCATGAACTGTGTTGTGTGATACCATTGGTTTTCTAGTTTCCAAAAACTTTCATTTAGTTTGGGTATAAAATTCATGTAATATTTGTAACGCTAGTTATTTAACCAGTTGTTTCTTGCGATGTTAGTAATGGGTACTGCTATTTGTCCTTTTATCTGCAAGATGAGATTGAGGGAAATTTGCCTCCAACTTTGTGTTAGTGTTGGAAGTTAAAAGTATAACCACAATTTTCTTTTAGACACTTGCATAATGTGTCCACAAGGGAAAGGATGTGTAAAGAAGCATGTAACCAGGAGAAAATTAGGGAATTGAATTCACTAAAAAAATGAAGTATAATGTTTTTAGAAGCTGTAATACAGACTTCTAGTGTTAGATTTGGAATTTCTTTTATAACAAAGTATGCATGCCACTTGAATTAAACTTGTTTTATTTAAAGTCTTTTCCTTTTTTTACAACTTATAAAAAAAAGTCTTCATTTTTGAATTGATGATGACCCTTCATAGAATTGGACTAGTGGTTGAATTGAAACTTTTATTGAAACTGCATCTTGTCAGTAATGAGTGGTTGCTACCTATCTTCTCAGTTGGTAGACAATATGCAGGCCTAACTTTTGCTTTGGTTATTCTAGTTGGGAAGAGATTAACTATTGCATATTTGATGTTGGATTACTTCTGTTGTTAGTTAACTCTGTCAAAGCAAAACACTTTTCATATGTACAACCCTGAAATGGATATTACAAATCAAAATATGGCATGTGACTAGATTAAGTCTAGATAAAAATGAGGTCAGTCAAAAGTTTTTTTGTTTTTGCACAAGAAGTCAGTCAAACATAGAAATTTACTGGAGGGTATGCATATGCGTGAATTTGGTTGCAAATTTGTTGTGAAGATATCTATGTTGCAAAGCAGGATATATCCCACTACCTATTCTGTTAATAACCAAGTTTGCAGTTATTACACTTTTTTCAATATGGTTGCTTGCCATTCTCAGCATGCACCCTGATGATTTTTTTAGCTAATGGTACTTTGTTACTTCAAATCATAAGGTGGAAGTTTTGATTGCATGATTACTGCCTCCAAACCTCCCCCAATTTTCATGCATGAACGGCGTTGCTAATTAGTTGTGAATATATTTATGCATACCGGCTTTCATTCTTCTGCTTTGTAGCAATTTGATGAACTTGATAATTTAATCATATTGATCAATTAGAAGTTTCCTCGTATGGGAACGAGCCAGAGATAAGCTTGTCACCGGTAAGGAGATCCTGGTAAACCAACATATTTGTTCTCTCCCTCTTGGATAGATGCAACAAAGACTGAGAATTTGGGACTGTAAGAGAGCAAGACACAAAGACGAGAGAGCAATAATAAAATTTGATCAATTAAAATTTGATTTTAGTTCTTGGCAATTGTTGTTTTGTAACATGGTTGCACTCTGATAATGCAGATTTGGACTTTATGTTCCATATGTTCTTTCTTGCTCGATACTGCAAACTTCTTGAAGAGAACTCTTTCAGGGGACGGACTGCAGATTTCTTTTACATGCTATTATTTGGAGCCAGTGTTCTAACTGGCATTGTTCTTATTGGAGGAATGACACCGTATCTGTCTGAATCATTTGCAAAAATCATATTCCTCAGCAATTCATTGACTTTCATGATGGTTAGTTAGTCTGCCTCTTTTATAGGGTATTACATGTGTGGTCTATGAACTTTAGGCTCTTGAAACTTGGTTATATGGACTTTTAATTTTGGCAATTAACTCCCTGAACTATCAATTTGTGGCAATGCCTCTTCTGGTACAATATTTTTAGCATGTTTTCACTACAAGGTACAAGTACTTAATAGTTAATAGCAACCATGAGGGGAGCATGTTCACAAATCAATAGTACATGGAGTTTGGTCAAAAGTTAAAAGCTAAATATATTTCAAGTGTCAAATGCCTAAGGTTCTTGGATCGCTACTATAATTCACTCCTTTTTGTATGCAAATTATGTTTTATTGGTAACACGTGGTGGAACCCTTGTTACTTTCCATACTCTGCAGCTTATCAAAAAAAAAAACTTTTCCATACTCTGCAGGTTTATGTGTGGAGCAAGCAAAATCCTTTTATCCATATGAGTTTTCTCGGCTTGTCTAATTTTACTGCGGCCTACCTACCATGGGTGAGAGAGCTACAATTGATTCTTTATGATTCCTGTTTATAAGTATTTCATTGGAAGCTCTCAGCTTTCGTGTTCTTCCAGCTGGTCAAACTCTAACTCATTATTGCTGATCAAAAGTACTAATATTAAGGATGGATTATTTTGTTTAATAATCAGTAACTTCTTTCTTTATTTATCAAATAAAATAACCAGAAACTTCTAGTCACATATACCAGTCGACTGGTATATGAGACAGTATGTCTCCAGTCAACTGGCTCAGTCATACCAGTAGACTGGTTAAACGGACAGTAAGTTCCCAGTCAACTTTGTCACGGGCTGCCAGCTTAAGTCGCCAACCGTGCGGCCTTAGGCTCGGAAACACCTCCGTGGGAATGCCTAAGTCAGCCTTCCTCTTTGCACATGGTCATTTTATCAGCATGACACTTGGCCTGTGCGGCGCCCCGCCTCTATGAGGACAGCCTTCAATCTGCCTGGTACCTTATCTCGAGACCAACTGGTTTCGCCCTGCCTTGGGCTCATCAGGGAAGCGGCTCCAGCCCCCGACCAGTTTGTGCAGGGTGGCCTAATCCCTCTCGCGCTCTTGCGAGCTCCCGCATTGCTACTCTCCTTCGCAACACGACTCCCTGCACCCATTGTGCCCCGGAATCCATACATACCAGTCGACTGGTACCCCAGAAGCATTGAAAACTGGGATTTTTCAATAGAGGGTTGCACATATTCAAAAAGAGTTGATCTTACACAATCAAGTTGTTGTACTTTTTTTCAAATTTAGTTTTTTTTAGTTACTGAATTATGTTTTTTTTTCTTAGGAATATATTTCACATATTGATATATTATTTGACTTATAGGATGTGAGGATGGCAAACCAACCAAATTGGGCAGTTGAGTCAAACCCGTTTGAAGAAAGAATTTGGGTCGTTCATTTCCATTTTATGAATTTATCAAATTGTAAAAGTTGTATTGTATATTTTATTTTTATTTTTAAGAATTTATTTAACAAACAAACATGAGAAATAAAATGGGTTAGTTGTTGAAATGTTATCAAATTGTAAAAGTTGTATTGTATATTTTATTTTTATTTTTATTTTTAAGAATTTATTTAACAAACAAACATGACATGACCAGAGGAAGAGTGTTGTCATGTTTGATCAATGATATATAAAAAATACTAACATTTTAAAAAAATAATATTAATTATTTCCAAGTATTTGGTGTGTGCGTAAAAAATTATATTTAGTAAATATGAGAAATAAAATTAATTATCGATATTAAAATTTAAACTGAACACTGAAAACTGAAAGCTGAAAACAATTACAAGAAAGTGTAATCCAAATAGTTTTCGAAAACTGGTTTATCCAAACAACATTTCACTGAAAACTGTTTTGGAAACAGTTTTCAAACACTGTTATCCAAACTTGTTTTCCAACACTGAAAACTGTTTTCAGAAACTCTTTTCGAAAACAGTTTTCAAACACTGAAAACTGAAAACTCTCCCCAAACATCCAAACAACATTTCACTGAAAACTTTTTTCGGAAACAATTTTCGAACACTGAAAACTGAAAACTGTTATTAAACATGCCCTTAGAGTTAGGAATGACAAAAGTCTTCATCTTGGATAAACTTCTGTTATTCTTTGACTGAAATAAGTATGAGGGTAATTTTATCTCGCGAGGATATATATGAAGATTTTTATAAATTTCGGTGGGAACGGAGACAAACGAGACAATCTTCAACTCAAAAAATCTATGTATTTATCTTTACATTAGTTTTTCATATATTATATAAATATATTAAATAAAATTAGTAATTATCCAATTACCGGTAAAATTTATTTTATAATTTAATTTTAATTTGATGACATGTAAATGGATTTATGGTGTGGAGAAATGATAATGTTTGTACTTCATATTGAACATTTATTTTATATTATGATTTTGTCTAGTGATGTATTGTGTTTTGTTTTATATCTAGTATTATTGTAATTTAATTTTAACAAAAAAAATTGGGTTAATGGGAAATTCGTGATTTTTTAAAGAAGAATGGAACAGAGATGAAGATTGAGATTTTCAAAAATTCTTATCGAGAATAGAGATGAAGAGTAAAATTGGATTTTTGTCAAGGACAAAAACAAAGACGAAAAGTATTTTTGTAAGCGGGAACGGAGATGAAAATGATATTCTTCATTTCAAACTCATTTTTGTTGTCATCTCCATTTTGAACCCCTCGTTTTAATGATTTATTTTATTCACTCAAATCAACCATCAATAAAAAATTATTATTTTCACACTGACAATTTCGTTCCCTTCTGTTGGGTATACGACCAAAGTCCCACATTGGCTAGAAGTGGGGAGGATCATGGGTATTTAAGGATGGACAAATATCTCCATTGGTATGACGCCTTTTGGGGTAAAAACCCAAGAGCAAATCCATGAGGACTTAGGCCCAAAGTGGACAATATCATACCAATGTGGAGATATGTGGTGTCCATAGTCCTTACAAGTGGTATCAGAGCCATGCCCCGGAGTTAGCCATGTGGATGAATCCTCAGAATGCCGAACGAAGGTGGTGGGCCCAGGTTAGATCACGATGAGATCCGTGGATGAGCTCAGTTATACAGGCGGTGTGCTCCAGATTCTTCATGGACGTGTCCTGGTCCTAACACGGTGAAGAGGAGTTAACCTGGGATAGAGCAAGCTCTCGAGGCAGGTGGTGCTCCATGTAAGGCGTGTGCTCCAACGCAGTGGAGTGGAGAATCCTGGTTGGTAGAGAGTGGACGGATGGATGATCATTTGAGGGGAAGCTCGGTGGTCCTTTGTTCGAGGGGAGGATTGTTGGGTATACGACCAAAGTCCCACATTGGCTAGAAGTGGGGAGAATCATGGGTATATAAGGATGGAAAAATATCTTGTTGAACCCGAGTTCCCTTAGCATTCCTCTTAACCACATAGCTTCCTTTACAACCTCAGTAACAGCAATATATTCAGCTTTTGTCGAGGACAATGCACCACAGGTTGGAGATTTGCTTTCCAACTTACTGCACTACCAAACAACACAAATATGTAACCTTTCAAAGACTTCCTGCTGTCCAAACAACCAGCATAATCTGAATCAACAAAACCTTCAGCACTTTTTAGTCCCAAACCAGCCTCTCCATACATCAGTCCCAGACTCATGGATCTCTTTAAGTATCTCAGAATCCACTTAACTGCCTGCCAATGTTCCCTGGATGGCCTTGACATAAATCTGCTCACTAAGCTTGAAGCATAAGCCAGATCAGGTCTACTACAGACCATGACATACATAATACTTCCCACAGCACTAGAATAAGGAACTCCTTCCAATTTTTGCATCTTCATGTCTTCATCATCAACTTTTACAGCTGTAAGCTTAAAGTGTTGAGTAATAGGACAACTGACAGGTTTTGAATATGTCATACCAAATCTGTCAACCACCTTCTTCAAATAACCTTCTTGTGACAAAAACAATGTTCTTCTCTGCCAATCCCTAGTTATCTCCATTCCAAGAATTTTCTTGGCTGAGCCTAGGTCTTTCATTTCAAACCTACTCCTCAATTTTCCTTTTAAAATCTTAATTTCTCACTTATCTTTGCTGGCAATTACATGTCATCTACATATAGCAGTAGATATACACCAACAGAACCAGTCTTCTTCACATACACACAACTGTCATAGCTGCTTCTTCCAAAACCACTTTTGACCATGAAATCATCAAAGCATTTTATACCATTGCCTTGGAGATTGCTTCAAACTATACAATGCCCTCTTCAAGAGACATACCTGGTCGCTTCTCTCCTTGTCTACAAACCCTTCAGGTTGCTTCATGTGGATGGTTTCTTCAATTGTCCCATGTAAGAAAGTTGTCTTCACATCCATGTAGTCCAACTCCATGTTGAATTTTGCTGTCATTGCAAGTAGAATCCTGATTGAACTGTGTTTCACCACAGGAGAGAAGATCTCATTGTAATCTACACCCTTTTGTTGAGTAAAACCTCTAGCAACCAGTCTGGCCTTGTACCTAGCCTTTTCAACCCCTGGAATCTCTTCCTTTCTTTTGAAAATTCACTTACAATCAACCAGTTTCTGACCCTCAGGTTTGTCTACCAGAACCCAAGTGTTGTTCTTGTGAAAAGAAATCATTTCCTCTTTCATAGCTGCAAGCCACTTTGCCTTGTCCTCACACTGCATTGCCTGTGTAAAGTTCTCAGGTTCAAAGTGAGCAACATCAGAGGCTGCAGCTAATGCAAAAGCTGTCAGTATCAGCATAACCAAACTTCTCAGGAGCCCTGATCACATGTCTGGTCTTGTCCCTTGCTAACTGATAATCATGAAGAGTTTGGCTACATTCCTCTTCAGTACATTCTTCTTCTTCAGGCATATGTGTTGGTTCATTACTCCTTGAGCCATAACCAGATCCTATACCAGGTGACTCCACCTCAATTTCAAGCCTGTCCCTTTCATCAGAATTTTCCTCAGACAACTTTTCACCACCCAAACTAGGATAATCATTCTCATTAAATGTCACATCCTTGATGATAAGACACTTCTTGTAACCACATTCCAGGCACCACAATTTGTAGCCCTTGACACCCTCCGGATATCCCATGAATAGGCACTTTAGGGCCCTTGGTTGCAACTTGTCTTGTCTAATATGAGCATATGTTGCACAACCAAATACTCTTAAGTTTAAATAATCAGATGACTTGCCATACCACATTTCTTGTGGAGTTTTCAAGCTAATTGCAGTAGAAGGACACCTGTTTATGAGATGACAAGCAGTCATTACTGCTTCTGCCCAGAACTGCCTAGGAAGCTTAGCAGTCACCAACATGCACCTCACTCTCTCAAGAATGGTCCTGTTCATCCTTTCAGCCAGGCTATTCTGTTGTGGAGTGTCCCTTACAGTTCTATGCCGAGCTATTCCTTCAGCTTTGCAGTAATCAGTAAACTCATTTGCACAAAATTCAAGACCATTGTCAGTCCTGAATTTCTTAACTTCTCTGCCAGTTTATTTCTCAACCATGACCCTCCACTGCTTGAACTTATCAAAAACCTCATCCTTTGATTTCAACAAATAAATCCATAGCTTTCTCGAGTGATCATCAATAATAGACAGAAAGTACCTGTTGCCTCCATGTGACTTAATCTTTGCAGGCCCCCAGAGATCAGCATGGATATAATCAAGAGCCCCCTTTGTTGTATGCTCAGACCTTACAAACTTGACCCTGCTGCTTTTGCCATATACACAAGATTGACAAAATTCCAAACCAGTCAGTTTGTCCTTTCCAAAACCGTCCTTTCTTCTGTAACACCAACAAGCCCTTTTCACTCACATGCCCCAACCTCCTATGCCATAAGGTTGTAACATCCATTTTATTCTCAGACAAACTAGCCATTGTACCTATCACAGTTTCCCCAATCAAATAATAGAGTCCATTTAACAGTTTTCCTTTCATTATAGTCATAGCACCCTTAACAATTTTCATGTAACCATTTTCAACTTTAATTGAACAACCTAAATTGTCCATCATACCAAAAGAGATCAGATTTCTTCTTAGTTCAGGAACATACCTCACATTTGTTAGTATTCGATCACAGCCATCATGCATTCTGATCTTCACAGATCCCAAGCCAACTATCTTGCAAGCTTTATTGTTGCCAAGTAACACAGTCCCACCATTACTCTCTTTAATTGATTGAAACCAGTCTCTATGTGGACTCATATGGAAAGAACACCCTGAATCAAGAATCCACTCCTTTTGACCTTCATTTGAAGAGTGTACCAAGACCTCTGCAGAGTCATAACCTTCAGAAGCTACAGAAACATCTCCCTGTTCTGATATGTGGTTCCCTTGCTTTTTCAGCCTTTCAGGATATTCCCTCCTAAAGTAACCCAGGTTCTTGCAGTAGTAACACCTTAACTTGGACTTATCATACTTCTTTGATGACTTTGATCTCGACTTTCCTCTATTCTTGTTATTGTCCTTTTTCTCTGACCTCCCTCTTACATTCAATGCCTCACTGTTACTTCCTGAACTCACAGCCTTCTTGCACTACATCAATTCCAGTTCTTTGGACCTTATTGCAAGTTCCAACTCATCCATGGATAGAGTTTCTTTGCTGTATCGGATGGTGTCCCTCAATTGTCCATAGGTAGATGGCAATGAGTTTAACAAGATCACTGCCTGATCTTCATCATCGATTTTCTCACCAATATTTTCAAGATCGATGACTATTTTGGAGAATTCATCAAGATTCTCATCAAGATTCTTATCTTCTTGCATCTTGAATCCAAAGAACCTTGCTTTCAAGTAGATCCGATTGGTCAAGGACTTTGTCATGTACAGGCTCTCCAGTTTGTTCCAAACTCCAGCTGCTGAAACCTCCTTGGAAACCTGTCTCGACACATTGTCACTGAAGTACAGAATGATTGTGCTATAAGCCATCTCAAACATTTCTTGTTTCTCAGTTGCAGACATTGTTTCCGGCAGCTTGCTTTCTCCTGCAAGTGCTGGAGCCACCTTCTGTTGAACCAGAATGGCTCTCATTCTTTGACGCCAGATTCTAAAATCTCCTTTGCCGTTAAACCTTTCCATTTCAAACTTCGTCATGCCCATCTCAGATTCAAGAACCACCTCGTAGCAAGGCTCTGATACCAATTGTGATTATTGAATACCAAGAAATCAAACTGTCTTAGTCAGTACACCAATAACCAGTTCTTTCTGAGATCAAACAATTAGCCAAAACAGAACACAATACAGCAAACAACTAAGAAAAGAAATCAGAACACAAGAATTTATAGTGGTTCGGTCAATAATGCCTACATCCACTTGGAGACTCACGCAGCAGCTTTATTCCATATACAAACTTCTCAGTACATCATTTCTTTGAACCAACAATTTGAGTATATAATTAAGGATTAATTATGTTAATGTAGAACTCTTAACTTAATTAATTATCACGTTTTTCACATTTTCTTATTTTTTTCCCAACAAAACCAACTTTTTGGTAGTGCGGGCGGGGGTAGCATTATTCTTCCAAAGTTCATGGGTTTCCACCTTTGAGTTCTAAGATTAAAGTACCAGCTTCAACAGATATCTCACATGTCACATTGCCATATAGATGTAATTAAATAATTCATAATTATTTATTTATTTATTATTATTATTATTATTGCAATACAAACTCGATATTATCCTTTAAAAAAAGAAAATGTTTGAGATGTGTTAAGGGTTGACTATCACATTCCCTAAGCATATGAGTATGAACAGATTGACAAATAAAATGTGTTGGCCTTATCATATACTAATTAGCTGTTATTTCACCGTATATAACTTCTCTTGGAAGCAGGGATAAGCACCTACACACTTTCCAGCATTAAGATTGTATATTATAAGACTAATTCCTGGCCATAAGAATATGATGCTGAAACGATTTCAGCCGCTCAAAACAAGTCCTCTACAAGCAACCTTAAATTAAAATTTCGTATTTATAACTGATAAAGTCAGGAGTACTTCACACAACGAAAGATTACAAGAACACGGATTTGATATAAATATATGGATAGATATTTATATAACTTAAAAGCTTAAGTTCATGGGTTTTTGACTCAAACTATGTATATATAACACTCTTACTTTTTTTTTTTGAGATAACTCGCATATGAATATTTTAACAATAAATTTTGAATATCACTATAAAATTTATCTCTCTTTTCATGCTTGGGTGACACGAATGAAATGTTAAAATAATCTAAATATTCCTTTCTTTGTAGGTGGAAGAAGTGATGTTATTAGAGTGCAATATCCAATTGAAATAGCAAGAACACTCGATATGTCATCAAACTAAAATTTGAGCCCTTTTTAACAATCAAACTTATTATATTAAATTAGTATATGTAGGGATTTTTTTAATAAGAGTGAAAGGTTTTGAACTTTGATTTTTGGAAAAGATTTTAATATCTCTCACCTCTACACCAAAAGCGGAGGGCTAAACATGAGGAATCAAAGTCTCACATACTTGTAATTATTGATTTTACATGCATCGTAAATAAGTACAACAGTTTTATACTATGGTGTTTTACTTGTGGAATTTATTAATTAGCGCAAAACAATTTGGAAGATCAATAAAAATAATTCATGTTTAGTTTACCATTTGGCTCTCTTGTTTTCAAAAATAATAAATTAGGAGTATATATATATACACACACACACATAAAGTGATGATGCCACAACAACAACAAAAAAGGTTAACTTTACATTTTCATCTTGTGATTTAAACGGGTTTAGAAGTCTTAGGCTCTATAAATTAATTCTAATCTTCAAATTAGTTGATAATTATCCAATAATTTTAACAATTTCGATACAAAATTTGGTAATCTCACGTCTTTGTCCTTGGAAAGATTTTAACATGCTTAAACGATGCAAGTGTGTAGCACAATCACTTAGACTAACGGAGACTAACAACATAACCTCTTTTGAAGAAACGAAGCAACCTCGTGCAGGGGGTTAAATTAAACTTTTTTTAAAATACAAGATAAACCTGTAAACCTGCTTAAACTATAAGGTATAAGAAAAGTGAAATTTGTCGAAAAGAAGAAATGAACTGTTACTAGCTCCCAACCCTAATTAAGAAAGAGTTAGCATGTCAAAGAAGAGTTAACCAACGGTACACAGGAAAACGATAAGCAACTAAGCAAGTCGATGGACTTGCCACGACATGAATAACGATTTGTGGGGTCCAATTCTTTGATACGTGGCATATGATGAAATCTTGGATTAATTAGCCATGTAGTCTTTAAACTTGTTTCATTACATCATGTGTTTTGACATATAACAAAATAGTTTAATTTGTGCTGTCAATGCGCTCGCTGAGTTTTAAGTTATATATATAGTCTTATAGGTTATCAATCAAAAACCATATAATAATATGTGTCAAGAAGTATAAACCATAAGACGAACCCTAATTATTTTTCCCTTTAATAATTAATTAAAATAGCCTATTCCAACTGCTCGATCACCATTATCTTACAAGTAGAAGTAGATGCATAGCTCTCTCTCTCTCTCTCTCTCTCTCTCTAGGTAGTCTTAATTTTAGTGAGAAATTGTGGCTCCAAGTAAGTGTATTGTATTCATTTTAGCATTTTAAACATCTATAATTGAGCCACTTGTCATCTCTTGTCTGGTCAACTGGTTCTTGAGATACACGAAAGAATACTTGGCTAAGGATTCTTATTAATATTGTTTGATACCATCTTTTCTCATGATTCAATTAGAATATTCATTGTTGTTTGAAAAGAGGGTATATAAAAGTCGGAAGAGACCACATTTCTATATTATATAATCAGAAAAATCGACAAGCTATAGCTAGGGCTTGGCCAAGACAATCCTTTTATCCAAAATCAATACATATTAACTTGTACTATAATTATTTATTAATTTCTTTAAAAGATCATTTTTTTATTCTCTATGTGATAAAGATGTGATTGATGATGATTTTACGTAGCAAACCTTAGATATAGAAATGCATAAATTATTTCTATTGTTAAGAACTGCAATCAAGTTTAGTTTACATCTCTTTTTTTTAAAAAGAAAATACGATCAATATCTATCATGTATTATATAAAACTCACAAATTCGTCGAAACTATGATTTTTTTTTTCTTGATACATGACAGTTTTTTATTACATGTATTTCTAGAATTATTAAAAAAAATTGAAGCCTTAATTACATACTTTATTTCTAATTATTTTACAAAACAAAAATACATATTTTTCTTGTGGGTTTTGTCTCACATTAATGACTTAAAAGAAAAATGAAATGTCGACATTAAAAAGGAGAAAAAAAAAAGAAAAATGAAATGTCAACAACATAATTGGGAATGGGCCGCTAATGAACCGATCAATGCGGTTCTGTCCAATTTCTCATGCGGAAAAAAATGGATGGTGCAAATTAATCAACAAAGGTTATATCACATCATGATAGATCTCTTGGTATCAATCAATGTGGCAAAGTCTAAAAGCTGGTTCAAACAACAATTCTGATCCAACTTTCGAAAAGTTTGAAAGATATATGATTTAGTGCTTTATTTTATCATTAAATAATAAAAAAATAAAAAATATATTTTTTTTTTCATCCCGAGATAAAATTAACCTTTATAATATAAATATTTCATAAACTCAAAGTATAAATTTTTCGTCCACTCCTTTCTTTTATGTTACCATGTGTTTAAACAAATCAAAATCAGAAAAGGAAAAAAAACTATATTATTTTCTTTTATGATGTAATCTTTTAGACTTTATATTCTTTTAAATTTGATTTCTTAAGTCTTCTTTCATTATCAATTCCGCTAAGTCTTTCTTTCTCCTTTCCCAACCAATGTTTTTCTTTTTATTAAACTTAAAAGGAAATAAAAGTGTATAGTCTAAAAAGCAAGCACCATCAAAAGAAAATAATTTGTTCTAGTTATTTAAAACAATTAAAATTTGTGTACTAAAAAGTTAACCACGCTTGTATTTTACAGGTGAAAATCATCCATAATGATAATTTATAGGTTTTTTTTGTGATTAATCAATTTGAATCGTATCTGTTTGAACAGATATAGATAGAAATAATGGGTCTTTCGCGGTTATATATAGCATTTCATAGTTTTTAACGATTTTGGTTTTGAAATCTGATAACAGAATAACTAAACAAATACGGTTATGGATATGTAAAATTTTACAGTTAATCTATCCGTTGTCATTTCTATCCATAAAAAAATTGATATAGTTAAGCTTACAATACATTGATTTACAAGTTTATTTAAATTATAATATGGTTCCATTAAAGTTTTTAATTAATAAAGTCCATATCTATGCTATTAAATCAGTGCACTCCAGGCTAATTTCTCATTATAATGTAATTCATTTGTTTTTTTAAATAATTATTAGGTTTAATTATAAAAAATATAATGTGGTTGACTACATTTTCAAAAAATACCCCGAAGTTTTTTTTGTGACAAAAAATACTCAGTGGTTGACTCTATTTTCAAAAAATACCCTAAGATTTTTTTTTATGGTAAAAAATATCATGTGGTATGTTTCTGTTAGCAAAAAATATTTTGTAATTAACTAAAAGAAACATATGACGGGTTATTTTTTACTAACAACAATATATCACAAGGTATTTTTTATCACAAAAAAAATCATCGGGTATTTTTTGAAAATAGAATCAACAATAGGGTATTTTTTGTCAAAAAAAACTTTGTGATATTTTTTTAAAAATGCAATCAACTACAAGATATTTTTTATAATTAAACTTAATTATTATTAAGAAACATAAAGGTTAATTAGTTGAATTAACATAAAAGTTGGAACCACGCAGTTCACAGAGTGCACAAAATCATGCACATGGCGAACCATTCTTTTTCAAAAACTTCATCATCTTCCTTGACAAGGAAAAATTATTCAACGTGGCCAACATATTGATGCGTTTTCCTTCAAAGAGTAAGTAAATCTCATGCAAGCATACATCAACCATGTGAAACTTTTCATGCATAGATTCTCCTTCGACGACCGTTCAAAAGCACCAAAGGCCTGAATTTTGCTTGCTTACAACATTGTTAGGTAACGGCTGTAGATTTGGTTTTGTTCATAATGTTTTTCAATATAAAATAAAAATCAAGATTTTATTGCTGTAAAAAAAATTAAGAAATTTTATTCCTTTTACTGAATCCCATCATTTGACATAGATAGTCTCTAAAATTTGTAAAAAAAATTAATCAAATTAAATCAAATCTCATTAAATAATAATTAAAATAGCAATCACTAGGTGGTTTGATTTGATTTAACTAGTTTTTTTTTACAAATTTTAAAAAATAAATATCAATTTAAAGCTGACTTTAAGCTCATTCTAACAAATCATACTCTCGAGACATATTCGATTTATACTCCAAATGAGATCATGATCATCTATGACCTGATAAAAGAAGAGAGATAAAAGAAGACTGAAGAGTGAGACACACACACACATATATATATATATATATATATATATATATATATATATATATATATATATATATATATATATATATATTCAACCACCAAATTAAAGGAACAGTTCAACTTTTCATTTTTTTTACATATATGTAGAACATGAAAGTTTAATACATCTTAATTTCACAAAATCATCTTCCTTGCCATGATGCATTAAGGAAAAAATTATTTTTTTGAAAAAAATGTAAAAATAGAAACGATAGTTAATATGATATTCTGAAAATAAATAAATATATTTTCCTAAAATCAAAAACACTGAAAATATCTCAATCTGCTTTTCCTCAACACTGACCTCTAACACTATCAAGTACGTCGAAAATCATGATCTTCCTTCATAAAATAGAATCTTTTTGTCAATATCCCTGATTATGAATTTTAAAGGAACAGTTCAAGTTTTCATTTTTTTTTTACATATATGTAGAACATGAAAGTTTAATACATCTTAATTTCACAAAATCATCTTCTTTGCCATGATGCATTAAGGAAAAAAATTATTTTTTTTGAAAAAAATATAAAAATAGAAACGATAGTTAATATGATATTCTGAAAATAAATAAATATATTTTCCTAAAATCAAACACACTGAAAATGTCTCAATCTGCTTTTCCTCAACACTGACCTCTAACACTATCAAGTACGTCGAAAATCATGATCTTCTTTCATAAAATAGAATCTTTTTGTCAATATCCGTGATTATGAATTTTAAAGGAACAGTTCAACTCTTCATTTTTTTTTTTACATATATGTAGAACATGAAAGTTTAATACATCTTAATTTCACAAAATCATCTTCCTTGCCATGATGCATTAAGGAAAACATTATTTTTTTTTAAAATATAAAAATAGAAATGATAGTTAATATGATATTCTAAAAATAAATATATATATTTTCCTAAAATCAAACACACCGAAAATATCTCAATCTGCTTTTCCTCAACACTGACCTCTAACACTATCAAGTAGGTAGAAAATCACGATCCTTTTTCACAAAATAGAATCATTTTGTCAATATCCCTGATTATGAATTATAATAATAAAAAAAATCTAACCTTTTCTATTTATGGTGAATTCTCTCCCCGATGGGTATTTGCATGTTTAACGAACGTAGATGAAAAAAATAACAAGCTATAGATCTCACATGACAAATTATTCCATGCGATCTAATGAGCCATCACATGTTAGAGTTGGTGCATAATTCACAGATCTAGATTTGTAGAATTCCCGATGAACACCGGGGTCCGTGAATAGTCGTAGTTTTGCAGCAGGACAGAAACCCTAATTAGGATGTATTAAGTTGCTTATGAATATTCTCTATGTAATGAGTGCACATTGTAACAATAGGTATGATGTGTTAATTATAGTGAAACTTCTGCCAAGATATAACCCTATCTTGGAGTGAACCTGGGTATATCGTGTCTTACTATTTTCTTTTTGTTTATTATCCGTATGATTGACAGATCTCGAATCGTTTATCACTTGAGGTTTGGACCAGAAAGCCAAATTTATACACTCAAAATTTTAATTAATTACTGCCAAATGCTTATGACATTAATCTCATGCTTTTTCTTTCATTCCGCAAGATTTTATTAGCTTTTATTTATATAAATAAATAACATAGTATTTTAAACCCCCATAATTACTATTTCCTCTTTTTTTTAAATAAAAAATAGATAAGCAGGTAGGTTACCTCACATACTTTTCAGAAAGTATTGAACCTTAGCAGACAAAGTGAATCTGAAACAGTCCTAACCGTACCTATATTGGGACCGAAACTAAGAATCACACCGCATCACTACAAGATAATTGACATTTGTCGGTGCTTCATAAAAACACCGTAATATAATAATCGTCGGCGCTTCTTTTGTGGCGCTTCCTTGAAGCGCCGCAATATTCAAAGAACATATAACGGCGCTTCAAAGCGTTGTTATATGTAAAAACGCTGCAATATATCAGCGCTTGAAAGCACCGAAATATGCTCATCTGCATGTACCAGCGCTTCAAAGCGCCAGAATATGAAATGGGTTTCGAGCATATTCCAGTGCTTTTAGGCACCGATATATGCTCGAAACCCATTTCATTTTTTAACACTTTAAAGCGCCAGTATATGCTCCATTACATATTTCGGCGCTTCAAAGCACTGGTATATGCTAAAAATTTCACATATAAATTATCTTGCTGCGATATTTTTTCCCCTAAAATTTTGTTGCTGCTCCTTTAGCTCCACCGCGCTGTTTCCCTCGAAATTTCAGTCCTATAAGCTCATCCGCCATACTCTTCTTGCTGCTTCATCTAGCTGTCGCCATAATATTTTCTGGTAAACTCCTGTAATTGTTCTTTTCTTTTTATAATGTTTTTTTTCCTTCTCTGAAGTATAATAGAACTGCTCCTATTCTTTGTCATACCATTTGATTATTTTTCTGTTACTTATATTTTTTACTCTGTTACTTATATTGTGCCTTAATGTCCATCTCTGAATTGATTGAGCTCTATTACTTATATTGTGCCACTGCTTTGTTGTCATGTGTTTTTTTCCTGGTCGTTTTTGGGACTGGCTGTATTGACCACTAGACCAGCTATGTAATAGTTAGATTTCCTCTGGGCCTCTTCTCCTCACTTCGCTTCTTCTCTTTATTGGTCCACTGATACTTCCCAATCCTCTACCAAGACCTTAATCATGCACGACATTAAACCCCAACATAAGGATACTGTAAGCCTTTTGTTTACCCATTCAATCACATTATTATGTATTTCTATTTGTATTTTTTGAATATTTGTTCATGTACTTATAATTTATTGACTATTTGCATCTAATTTGGTTCTTGATAAGCTACAATCCAACTTATTGTGTACTTTGAAATTGTGCCCGGAGTTAGCGATAAATAAAACATAGCATGAAAAATGTGAACATGCAACAAGTATTGAAGTGATTTTGATACCAACTGGGTTCTTAAGGATCAATTAAGGAAGCAGTTTGATTTTGGTTAGTGAGGCTAATTGTTTATTGTATACCTCTATATGCGTATGTGAACTGATTCATATATATAATATATCTATATTCTATGTTAAAGATTGTACTATCTTGCAACCTAACAAGTCACAACATAACTTAACTGTAGACCAAAAGGGTGATTAGAAGCTTGAAAAATGCAATATTTCTGTATATATACATTGATACTGCTAATTTTAATCACTGTTGTTGTTTTCTGTTCTTTTTGTTAATTGGATAAACTCACTTATCACCAATCTTGCCTCACTTATCATCGTTTCCCCCAAAAATGGAAGGACTATAGATATGTGCTCAAAAGGGACCACGTGAGGAACAAAACAAAACAACAAGTTTTGAGCAATAACGTTCTAAAAGGAGTAAATCAAAACCAGTGGAAACAACTGGTGAACTACTGGTTTTCTGAGCAGAATGAGGTTGTTTTTTTCATAATTATGTTTCTCATTGTTTCTATTTTCTTTTAATGACTTATTATTCAATTAGTATATTGTTGGTGTAGAAATATTCTACTATAGGGACAGCAGCACGTGAAAGACAACAATGTCTTCACACGACCGAATCAAATAGTTTTGCGAGAAGACGAGATGAATATGTGAGTTAATTTGCTTCATTCATTCAATCTTTCATTTGAGATGTAGTGTTTTGATTCACTGTTTGAACTCTTTTCATAAATGGTAGGAGATGAAACATGGAAATTAGCCCGGGTGCGTAGATTTTTTTGTTGAAACTCATAAACGCAATGATGGAATTTTTATTGATGAAGCATCACGACAATTTGTGGTAAGTTCACTTAGTCCTTAATTTGACTTGTTAGTGAATGTCTTGAGGAAATGGCAGTCATTGTATTTTTCCTAGTTGACACTCTTTACAAACTCCTTTAAAGTAATCAAGGTTAAATGTTCCTGTCCTAGAAATTGGGACGAATTATTGGGAGGATAAATTTTTAAAAATCGATTGGTCCTTACTATTGATTATATAAGCTTGTTTTGTCCAAAATTTTGAAGGGAAGCATGGCATGGATGAGCTTCCTTATCTAAAGTAAAAGCAAAGGCAATTTCAATGTTTAAACTAAAGTAAAAGTCTAATATACCACAATTCCTCTACAAAGGAACAAGAATTCTCATTGGTGTTTCTGTATTTGCTTGTAGAGTATACTTTCCCAGGAATCATTACCTTTTTTCTACCCTAGTTAAGTGTTTAACCTTGAGTGGTGTCCCTGGAGTTTATGTATCTGAATTCAGAAACTTTTGGAATTTTGCTCACTATCTAGTGCTAGACTTTAATGATCCACAACCAAATGAATTATCGAACATTTTTTTCCCTTTTTTTGAGTTACACCTAACAAGGACCCTGCTATTTTATCATGCCTTTGAATGTCTGAAAATTGTATGAGTTACACCCATCTGTAGCAGTTGTAGCCTTGAATATACCACAGAAGTATATAGAAACAACTGCAGTACCATGGATGCCCATCTTTTCCTTTCTGGTGCATAGTCATCAACAATTGCCTCCTTTTATCTATGGCACTTTCAGCCAATATCTGGTTTTCCAAATGACAACCATTTTCATATATATACATATATATATATTATGTGTGTGTGTGTGTGTGAATGAATGATGAAACAATTTTGATAACTCTTTTGATGTTACTCTGTAGTAGCATTGGCTTAGTAAAGTCTGGCTATGTTCAAACTTCAGAACTGTTTTGAGTGGTTGATCTATTCAAAAAATAAAAAATAAATAATGTCATATTTGTATAATGGTGTAGCATCAGCTGTTGTGTAATGGTGATTCTGAAGTTTCTTAGAACTTTGATTTATTTCACAGAAATATCCATATTAGGTGGGAACATGTTGTGCGATTATCTACCTAAATTAATAAGCGAATAATCGCACTCGTTTTACTTGCAAGTGCACAAGGTCAACAATAATATAGTATGTGAATGCAAGATCATCTCCACAGGGATTGGTAAAGTTCGGTTTTAGAATTAGTTTCTTCAAAGTAAAAAGAAGGAAATAACTGTTGAATATGATTTAATAATAATATAAACATAGGGCTTTGATATCCACCACTAGTCATACTTTCCCAATGTGTAAAGTATCAGTGCATTAACCTTATCATGTATACCTAATGGTCGCCAACCTAAGGGCATGGTATCTACTCCTTAAGCTATTGATTTCCCTAAGCAAGGAGTTAGGCATGGTATCTACTCTAACTCTTTTCTTTCTAGAGGGATTCAGCATGGTATCTACTGAGTTGTTCCTAAAGAAAGCATAAGGGCTGTGGAAATCGACAACCACATGAGACCTAGGGCATGGTATCTACTCCCGGTTTCCCATGTTGATTAACCCAAGAATCTGATGTGGATATCTTTTGTTACTATTGTTAGACCCAGGACTCGGTCATCCAAATTGATCTAACTAACCAATCTATACCACATGCATACGTTGGCCATACACATACATATGAGAAATTTAAATAAACACAGACATTAATCAAGTTAAGCAATATAATAAAGGTTATTGGCAAAGATAATCAATGAATAAATATATGGGAAAGCATAACTAGGGCTTCAATCGAGCCCTATAAAGAGTTAGTTACACATGATGTCTAAGATAAACATCATATATAAACTAAGCATAAAATATAAAACCCGAAGAATACTAGGGAGACGGGTTGTCAATCCTATCCAAAGCCTAAAACTTCAAGCTAAGCAAAAGATACAAGAAGCGATCTAAGAAGTGATCTCTAAGAAGTGATCTATCCCAAGTTATCATTTGTGTGTGCTTTACAGGTGTATTTATAGGGCTTGAGTAGTCCTAGAAGGCTCTGGAAACCCTAACTTCCAAAAACACAAAAACTCTCTTATTTCCAAAATAGGGTTCTGCCGTTTTACTGTTCACGCCCGTATATGTGCACTCGATCGCACGCGTCTTGCCCTCGATCGCAATGCTGCACTCGATCCTTCTTGTGTGCGAACGATCACATGTGCGCTCGATCTTATACAGTAGTGCGATCGATCATACTTTGACCAGAAGCTGGTCCAGGATTTCCAAGCTTCTTCCCTTAAGTGCCAAAACTGCTTCTTTTTTCTCCAAGACCCTATAAAAACATGTGAAACACACAAATGAAGTAAAATGGACTAAATTAATATAACTAATGACCTAACCAATGTAAATAAGGGGACTTAAATATGAATATTTAAGCACCTATCAGAACATTACATTCAAAGTATGGAGTTGAGTTCCTTTAGTAATTTACGAGTTACCTTTAAATCTTTTGTTATTGTTGTTATATGTGAACTCAATTTTATTAAATTCTCATAAGATTATGAATACTTTTAACTGGACCAGAATTATGGTTTGCCAATATAACAAGTAGTCAATCCCTTGGTCATTGGATTCTTTAATGTAGGAAATATCAGTGGTATTATAGCTGTATACTTGAAATTGTTTATTTACAGCAACATCTCTGTGTGTGTGTGTGTGTGTGTGTGTGTGTGTGTGTGTGTTCAAACTTACAGACAGATTGCTCTCTCAAAAAACACACTCATGAACTCTCTCAAAACACACTGAATATATATTTCCTCCCTCAAGCTTCAAAACACAGTCAAGCACCCTCTCTTCCATATTCACACAAAACCAGAAACCCAACAACACCACCAACAACAACAAATTAAACAATGCTTATCTTCTTTCTCCTCTTCCTCCTCTCCCCAACTCCCATTCTATCTCTTAACCAAGAAGGCCTTTACCTCCAACGAGTCAAACTTGGTCTCTCAGACCCCGACTCGGACGTTTCTCCATGTTAACCTTGCTGGTTTTGCTGTAATCTGGTGCTCCATATTTACTTCCATTTTGCCTGAATTGATTTTATCTGCAAACAATATACATGCTTGTGTTACTGGGTGTTAATTTATTTCTCTTGAACAATTTTCTAGTGTCTAAACCTCTTTTTTATCTGTTGTAATACTTTAAATTGTTAGCTAAATGGAAATAATTTTGTAAATGAGGAAGAAATTATAAAGTTAATAGAAATTTTATGTTGTAAATAATTCCTCTTGTACATGGGTTGCCACCCACCTGGTGGGCATCATATATATTACATAACTCAAGTGTAAAATACATAAAATCTTTTATAGATTTTTGCAATATGCAAATTCCTCTATAATGTAACTCCAAGTTACTTCTTATCTGTATTTCCATTAATGAACTGAGAAATTCTCGATTTATGTCGATTATTCATTAGTTTTTCTATAAAACTTGGCTAAGCTTTGTTTAATACCCCATATTTTTCCAAGAGATTCACTTCACCACTACTAAGCATAGATTAATTTATGCTACCTTTTGTTGATGGTTGCTACCTCAATTAACTAGTTGAAACTTAGATCACTGTTTGGTTTATTTTGTTTGGATTGTATTTTTGTTTTTCATTTGCATGAGGTTTTATGGAAATATCTGCCCGTTTTTCTATAAAATCTGATAAGCAACTTTTTTTTTATATAACTTTTGCTGCATAATCTTTGGGGGAGTTTAATCTTTATTGTTTCGTAATTGTAGGTGATAACTGAAACTCATGTTGCCGAACTTGTTGCAGCTTCAGGATCTTCTGATGCTAGCAATAATTTAGCAATACAAAATGAAGTCTTCACTGAGCTTATTGGTGAAGAGAATTCTGGTTGTGTCCGAGGTCAAGAGTTTGGAGTTACACCCTCTGCCGTGTATGGACTTTCAGCTCAAATTAGGAATGATATGGGATACAATGGGGCTTATGCTGAAGAAATAAATAGTTTGAGAGCACAAATAGAAGAAAACAATCAACAGTATGCGCATCAGATTCAAGAAATAACAGCGAAGCACGATGATCAAATGAACAATATGCAATCCCAAGTTGATGAGCTGAAGTCTTTCTTACAACAGTTGGTTAAGAGAGGACCTCATAATTGATTTCAAGTGTGATGGTAAAATAATTTTCCAGACTACATTCCATCACTTTGTTTTGTATGAATTTTATATGTTAACTATGATTGTTTTTTTGTGTAAATGAGATGAATTTTGTATTGAAATTTGAATTTTTATGGATTTGATGGTACATTTTATATATTGAAGAACATATGAATTTTTATGGATTTGATTGAACATTTTATTTATTGAAGGGTGTATAGTGTTGATATTTAAGTCAAAATACTGTAATAATACAATTAAACCCACTCTATTGCGGCGCTTAAAAGTGCCGCAAAATTTGTACTATCCGTAATATTGCGATGCTTCTAAGCACCGGTATATTACGGCGCTTAAAAGAGCTGAAATATACCGGTGCTTAGAAGCGCCGAAAAAAATACATATTGCGACGCTTTCTTTAAGCGCCGGTATTGCATATTTCGGCACTTTAAAGTGCCGAAATATGTTTAAAAAAACGCCGGCGTTAGCCTTTTATCTTGCAGTGACTCTATGCGATGAAAACCAACAAACGCCTATAGAGAGACTTACCAAAACTTAATGCATGACAACAGGTCTACAACTAAACTTAAACCTTTTTCTTTTTTTTTTGCATTATATATACTTTTGGATGTGATTTAAATTATTTTGAAAAACTGTGAACAGTAAAATAGTTATACTAAAACTTTCAATAACAAAGTGGAAGATTAGATCAAAACATTGAAAATCTTCTCCTCTTAAATGGGTTTAATTTTTGTATTTATATCGATTGAGATCCAAGAAATTTGTGAGATTGGATAGACGTGGGTTTAATTTCATACTAACATGCAGGCATTAATGAGAAAGAGAAAGCTTAATTATACGCCCTGATTCCCTAAACAAGTTAGAAGAATAACTCAATTTGTCATATCCATGTCTGTTGATGTCAATATTGAGATCAGCTCCTCTACTATATATATAAAAAAAAAAAAAATGTAATATATTGAAAGTTTTACTTAAAAATAAATTGATTCCCTGAATATATTTTTTCTTGTTTGGAACCTCAGAAATTTACATGGATTGTATTTTTGATTTGCAAAGGCTTGAACAAATATTCTACTACTACAGAAAACTGAGAAAAGCATGATCAATCAAATGTAAGAATAAAACAGTAATGTGAAATACTTGTTAGAAAACCAAAGAAAATTCTACATATATGGATCCAGTTCCATTTTGTTTGACAAAAGTATTATCTAACGCTTTCTTTTCTATCTTTTGAAGAAAAAAATTGTAATAGAAAAACTATTAGTATATATCATATATTATACAAGACTCATAAATTCATGAGAACGTATAATTGTTTGCTAACAAATTCACGTTTTGATTACGTTTTTACTCAAAAGATGAAGAAAAAAAATTGATGAAGCTAAACTCGAACAAATCTTTATTGGTGAATTAAATAGTGCTGTCTATCTTATATTCATTTTGACTAACCACAAAAATTGTTTCCTAGTATGAAAGAATAAAAAACCAATTACAAAATTGACTATGAACCAAACATTATCCCTAGCCAACCTTTCAACTCAACCATGGTTTTGGACGGAGAAAAAGTGTTATTCATTCTATTTCATAATTTTTGTAATATTTATTATTTAATCAATTAAATAAAAAAAAATTTATTATTAAATTTTTTTTTTTCATATATACATAAATACAGTTTAAAAGTTTTTAAAATTTTAAAATTATATATATAAAATAATTAAATTTAAATTTAAATAATAAATAATTAAAATTATAAAACCGAAAAAGTATAATATTAATAAATTATTTTGTCCTATTTGTTACTCTAATTATTTTCTCCTTTCACCAGAACATTAGAATTTCTCGCTTGATTTTCCACTATAAAAAGCGCACTAGCCCTGCAGCCATACGTGCCAGGCTCATAACTCTCTCTCTCTCTCTTAATCTGTTGACTACTAACCCAGAAATAAAGAAAACACACTGCCAAAAAAGACAAATGGCTCTCCCTCAAACACAGGGGAAGACCCTCCCTGATGCTTGGGACTACAAGAGCCACCCAGCTGAGCGGTCCAAAACCGGTGGTTGGGCCAGTGCTGCCATGATTCTAGGTTCTTATTTTTTAATCACCACCACCACCCCAAAATTTTCTCACTTAATTTCTTTTATACCTTAATTAATTTGTCTGTTTTTTATTTCTTAGAGATGGGTTTTTCGTTTCTTGTTTGTATGTAATATCTGATCAGGTGTTGAGACAATGGAGAGGTTAACAACATTAGGTATTGCTGTTAACTTGGTGACTTATTTGTCTGGTACCATGCATTTGGGCAATGCTACTTCTGCCAACACTGTCACCAACTTTCTTGGCACCTCTTTCATCCTTTGTTTGTTTGGCGGCTTTGTCGCCGATACCTTCCTCGGCAGGTTAATTTTTTTGCTCCTTTTTTTTTAATATAACCAATTCTTTTCTATCTGTGTGCGTGCACACAAGTAGTTATTCTATATGAGATTGTTTAAAGTAAATCAATTTATCGTTTTAATCAACATCAGATTAAGTCAGATGCTCAAAACAAGTTTATAAATTAACATTTAGATGATAAACGTTGAAATTATACATAAGCTATTTTAATTTAAGTTTGATAGATGTGCTTAACTAATTTGTTTATTTGTTCAATTGGCTTCATAAACTGACAGGTACCTCACCATCGCAATTTTTGCTACCGTTCAAGCATCGGTAAGTTCAGTAAACCTTTCTTTCAATCTTCACAAACCATAGGGGAAAAAAAGATAGAAATCGAAATTTAATTTGTCTTGGTTATTGGTTATGTGTAAAGGTGACAAAAATTTGATAGTGATCTTTTGCTACTTAAAATTAATTAATTTCTCTTCTTTAATTCTTGTTACAAATGGTGATTAATTAGGGAGTAACAATCTTGACAATCTCAACAATAATTCCAAGCCTAAGGCCCCCAAAATGCGCCATGGACGAGACAGATTTACATTGCATCCCAGCAACCGGCATGCAACTAACAGTACTCCACATAGCACTATACCTAACCGCCCTTGGCACCGGTGGCCTGAAATCGAGTGTGTCCGGATTCGGGTCGGACCAATTCGACGAGTCGGACCCCGAGGAACGATCTAAAATGACCAACTTCTTCAATTGGTTCTTTTTCTTCATAAGCATAGGCTCACTTGGTGCGGTGACATTCCTTGTGTACATACAAGACAACTTGGGGCGTTATTGGGGGTATGGTATTTGTGCATGTGCTATTGTGATAGGCTTAGCTGTGTTCCTCTCCGGGACCAAACGTTACCGTTTCAAGAAATTGGTCGGTAGCCCCTTAACGCAGATGGCCGCGGTGTTTGTGGTTGCCTGGAAAAAAAGGCACATGAAATTACCGTCTGATTCTTCGTTGCTTTTTGACGTTGATGATGTTGCAGTCGAGGGAGCGAAAAAGAAGAAACAAAGATTGCCACACAGCAAGCAATTCCGGTTAGTATCTTTTATAATAAAAATATAATCATTAAATTAAAAAACCCAAGTTATATTAAATTAATTGTGAATATCTAAATTATTGGAGAGAGATTCAGATTTCAGAGACTTATTTTTAAACACATGGCAGTTCTCACAATTGTTCCAAGTACTAGGGTAGGTGTGGCAGGCAGCTAACTTATCCTATTGGTTGGCCATCTTTGATAGATAATCTTCAGGCCGACTTGCAATCAGAGACTTGAGAGTTATTGGTTGATTTAAGATTCTTTACTAATGGGGCATAAATGGGACAGCCAAATTTGTTTAGAGACCATCAGTGCTTGCCTAAAAAATACGTCAGTATTATCGGTTTTTTGTGGTGGAATACATGCAAGATAATGGAAAGTCAAAAGAAAAAGGAAATAAAAAGAATTAGCTTTAGAATAAAATCGTACGCATTTAAATCATTCATGGATCGAGTGAATGGTACCAAAAAAAAAAAATCAAAAGAAGATCACGAGCCATTGAGACAGACTGTCTCCTAATCAGTGGTAAATGGGTAGGTGGGGTCGTGTACGGTATACTTTTATGGGTATATATTAAAAATGTTGGTTTTTAATATGTTTTAATTTTTATATTTATAATAATGTTTTAACAGATAAGTAATGGGTCAAAAACGGATATTGACAAAAAAAAAATTATATTTAAATAAAAAAAGAGCGATCTCGATCGGATACGGATCGAGTCTTATGAGTACGAGTTTAAAATGTTTGTTTTTTAATAGATTTTATTTTTTTATGTACATATTCATGTTTTAACGGACGAATAACGAGTTAAAAATAAATATAAACTAAAAGTTTTACCTCAATTTGCTTTTCAATGAAAATATCACTTATCCAAAAAAGTCTCCAAAGTATCAATTGGTAACTCATTTATAATATTTGATCAATCGATGAATATATGGATGATTCTTATAAAAATTATATTGATATTTTATCGTTTTAATCGTAAAATTATTATTTTGACAATTTAATGAATATAAAAGATAATTTTAATTAATGGTTAGTCCAAATTATCAAAATAAACCCTAAATTTTTACCTTCTTCGAGAAGGTAGAAATAATATTATATATTCATATAGACACGTACTCTTAACTTGGTGGGTCCATAGCTATATGCATGATCACGATTACCACCGTTCACAATTAGAAAAATGAAACTTGTAAAGACAAATCAACAATGACATTTCATCAAATTCTATTTGAATAAAACAATTTTCAAATGTGTCTGGTATATATAATTGGTGATCAATTGTTTCATTTCTCTTTTGCAGTTTCTTGGACAAGGCAGCAATCAAAGACCAAGAAATAAGTATAACTGCCAATTCTACTCAAGTGATCATAAATAACAAGTGGGCATTATCGACATTAACAGATGTTGAAGAAGTGAAATTGGTTATTAGAATGTTACCAATTTGGGCAACAAATATTATATTTTGGACCGTTTATGCCCAAATGACAACATTTTCTGTGTCACAGGCAACCACCATGGACCGTCACATAGGCAAATCTTTCCAAATCCCCCCAGCCTCCCTAACGATATTTTTCGTTGGAAGCATTCTCTTAACTGTCCCAGTTTATGATCGAATTATCGTTCCAATAGTAAGAAAATTACTTAAAAACCCTCAAGGCCTCACTCCATTGCAACGCATTGGTGTTGGTTTAGCTCTATCAATTTTGGCAATGGTAGCAGCAGCACTCACTGAATTAAAGCGATTGAGAGCCGCACAATCATTCGGCTTGTTGGATGATCCGAAGGCCGAGATCCCGTTAAGTGTGTTCTGGTTGGTCCCGCAGTTTTTCTTCGTGGGGTCCGGCGAGGCGTTTATGTACACAGGGCAGCTTGATTTCTTCCTGAGGGAATGCCCTAAAGGGATGAAAACCATGAGCACAGGGTTGTTTTTAAGCACACTTTCGTTAGGGTTTTTTGTTAGTTCTTTGTTGGTTACTATTGTACACAAGGTGACTGGTGAGAAGAAGCCTTGGCTAGCGGATAATCTGAACCAAGGCAAGCTTTATGATTTTTACTGGTTGCTGGCTATTTTGAGTGCTCTGAACTTGGGAATGTATTGGATTTGTGCTAAATGGTACGTATACAAGGACAAAAGGCTGGCTGAGGAAGGTATTGAATTCGAGGAAGCAGAGCCTACTTGCCATGTGTAAAATGCTTTGTTTACAATTATGATGAACTGGTTGTTGTTGTTGTTGGTGTGTTATAAGAACAAGTTTTTAGAGTTTGAATAGGTTTGCAATTATGATAATCAGCTACATATTTCATTATGTCAGCTTCCAAGTTCCGTCTTGAATCCAAGTAATCTTATTATTTTTGTATCCCTTGGTAATCCTCACTCAATCTTGTGAAAGGGTGTTAGAGTGCAGTTCATTCCTATTGACCCATATTTGATTTTAATAATGACAAAACACTACTCTAATTGTATTAACAGTTTTATCTAAGTGTATAAGCAGTAAAAGCATTCAGCATAGAAACAAGATGCAGAATTTAACTACATTCAAACACCAAGACAACATAGAAGATATAGAATAGGCATTAAGGTAATAGAAACAACTGTAAATTTCTCATGTTCAAATACTTAGCTTGTCTTCTGACTCTTTTTACAAAAGAATTTTGACAAAACTATTAATTCAAACACTTTCAAGTCAAAAAACAGTTTTATCATATGAAAAACTGGATTGAAGGGCAACCTAGTCGACTGCCTCAAATGTACAAGTCGACTGGGGTACCGAACAGAATGTCCCCAACACCACCCAGTCGACTGCCATCTAGGACAGTGAGTTCTCAGTCGACTGGTGCTTAGGATCCAGTCGACTAGTACTCTCTCACAGCCTAAATGTGAGATTTCTCACTTGACCCAGTCGACTGGTACAAAGATCCAGTAGCCTGGTAATTCAAAAATATGACCGTTTGAGACGCGAGACTTGAATATTTAATGCACCAAACCTACCAAGTCAGACTTGAATAAATATTATGTATATACTATATATTTAATATATATTATAAAAACATATATATATTTATTTTATTTCAAATAAATAAGTACTAAATTTATTTCAAAAAACATATATATTTATTATTTTATTTCAAAAATATTGATTTAATCTCGCGAATCGAACTCGAATCTAAATTTCACTTTACAAATCAAATTTAAGTTAATTTTTTTAATTTGAACTCGACTCAAATTAATTCCTATCTATCATCATTTTCGATCAATAATGCAAACATTTGTCATTACATCTATTTATTAAAAACAAAATTAATACCAGTACAATCTGTTACATGGAAGACCATTACCCCCAATAAAAGAAAAATGAAGGCCATTACATTGTGGATAAATATATTCCAATTGTGTGCAAAAGAGATCTGTCTTTGACCATTCTAGTGCACCTGCCTCAAGCCTTGGATGCAACCAGCTAGCTTGTTTAATCGAAAAGACCAAGCCAATAAATGTCATTTTCTACTAGTACACAAAATGTCGAAATCTCTCTTCCTCTCTTAATAATTTGAGAACCCAATAATGTCAGGGGACAATTTTTATATTTTTTACTAAAGTAATGCTGTACAGATACAATGGAGTTGTTTGGGCGGATTTAAAATCAATTTTAAATCAAATTTTATTTTCTAAATTTTTTAATAATTTAACCTAACCAAATCAAATCATCTATTAATTTATATTTTAATTATTATTTAATAAAGTTTTAATTTGATTTTATTTCATTTTTTTACAAAATTTTAAAAATAAACTCTAACACCCATACAAATTCAATTATACAATCACAATATAAACCTACAATATTAGTAATAAATTTTACAAATAACTTTCACATAGTTGAAAACCGAACGTGAGACGAAAAGGTATCAAAGAGCATCATACGCTGACCCAATTATAAATCTTTTTCAAAGTCAATCCTCCGTTTTAATGGGTTTAAGTTGTTTTGCATGAGGAATGTTTATGGTGAGAATGAATCTCATATTATTAAATGAAAGAAATTCAAATCTAATTTTATCATGGTAACATTCAATTTTTACAGTAAATTTGATAAAAATTAAAAACAATCATGCAAAAAAAAAAAAAAACGCAATCATTCGAGATATTGTGCATTCATGCAAGCAAAGGACTATCATTTGAGTTTGACACGAAATCAAGACGTGCATGAGGAACTTGTTCGAGGGAAATTCTCTCAAATCAGCTAGCTGTCAAGTAAATCCCATTTAGCAGGTAATTAGGAGGACTAAGCAACTAGGAAAGGAACATGCCAACGTATAGGTAGGATGTCAATTTTCAACAACCAAATCAACAATTATTGAATTTATATATGCAATTCTATTTTGTTTGTTTGAATTTTTAGAATTCCATTTAATTTTCTAGTCTAGCTATTACTATCCTATTGTTATCACATCCTATTTTATAATTTCTATGTGAACATTTTTATTAAGAAAGAAATTGTGGATCAGTCTAACTGATCTATCACAAGAGGCTCTAGCCACTGATAGATAGGGATATAAAATGTAGTATATTAGTAATGGTATGAATATATAGTAATATATACATAATACATTCCAGTTGCAGACATAATCAAAGACGAGGAAAAGTACTATTACCAGAATGGACAGTACCCTCTTAAACAATTTGATGAACAAATAAAAATGATGGTGTTAAATTCACACTTAACAGAAAGAAAAAAAAACATTTGGTGTCAGAACGTTTTTTTAAAAGAAAATAGACTTATCTTCCGTTAATTTAGTGTCATCCAAAAAAATCAACATTATTTCGATTTGACTTTGTATTTCCATGCTTAATTACAAGCAAACTAATAAATTATACTAACAAAGAGAAAATAAATTTAAAAATTTATTCAAGAAACATTAAAAAAAAAGAATTTGAATGATAAAAAGTTTCAACCACTCTAAAATTTAGTTTAGGCCTTCATAGAGGTTATCCTTTTGCAAGCCCATGACAATATGACCTACTTGATTTCGACTAGCATGTGAGAGAAGAAGAAATACACGATTAAAAAAGTTTAGAAATGATTTCTATTTAAAATACCTTGAAACGGCTTTTTCCTGACTGAATATAAGAGAATAAAACAATTGATATGTCAAGGTTCATCATAGCAGGGCATATATAACAACAATCAAAGGCACCTACAAGCAACCATTTGCCCAGTAATCTGTACCAAGTAGCCCAAAACTGACCTATTTATGTGTTTTTTTAGATAAAGATTAAATTTATTTATCCAAAAAAACAAAGCTTACACTACTTGCCATTAGGAATGAGAACATCCAAACCCCATTTTCCAACAATACTAATTTTAAGAGAAATGTCATCCATCTTGTAAATACTAAGGATTTTCTCTTACATCAGCTGTAATTTTGTAAAGAACAGCATCAATACTACTATGGACCTGTTTCTCTTTCTCCAAATATGATGAATACTAGCATTCCAAGTTAGTTTAATGATGATAGCAAGAACAGATTTTCCTTTAAAAAAAACTTTTATAACTCATTCAAGCTCATCTTGCCCATCCATGTGTTGTTATATGCTAAATAAGAGTAAAACTTTCTTTATGGGTTGGTGGTGACCATGGACTACGATGTTCTTTTATATGGATATTAGTAGAATAACATTTCACTTTCAAACATAAGACAACGTTATAAATGCTATCAAAGATGAAGGATGTAGTTTTATTTTACCTTATTATATAATCAAATCCACTAAATTGATTTTTTTCTTATCAAATTATGGTTTAGTTTTAATCTTTATAAATAAATCTTTTACAAATTATGTAATTCAATTCATTGAATTGACAAAAAACAATTAGCAAGGATTTGATCTATAATTATTGTTATCTATTTAACTGTTTAATTATATTCTTATTACAATAATAAATTCATCTGCATATTATATTTTATTTGCATTAGAAGCCCAAATAGCTCTCGCATAACATAACTAGTTCAAGAAAAGAAGTTTCTGTTTTACTTTGGGTTCCTCTTGGAGGATGGTATATTTGGGGCAATACTACTATCCATGAAATCCAAATCCAGTCAGTTAAATCTCTAGGCCTAAACTGCTAGCATGACAAAGCTATACCACGTAACTGTAGATCCCTGCCCATGACCAATCCTCCAGCTAAAACCGAGCCAAAAAAGTCTATACAGCTATGAAACCAAAGGAGAACTACAATACTCCCACATAGTTGTATGTCAAAGCGAGAAAATCCCCCCTTTCGAATGCTCAGACGAGTAGCAACATTAGATTTTTTTATTTATTTATTACTAAGAAATACAAATAAATATCAGAATGGAATTGTCTGCCAATGGCTAGTACAGTAGAAGAAACAAACAAATGAACTGTAGGGGGAGAGAGTGAGAGACTACATTACACAAACAACCCCCCACTAGAGAGTATAGGCAATGCTACCAGGAAGTATTTGGCTAATCCCCCTAGCAGAGAGAATGGAGTCAATGGACAATGTTACAGAACTATTAGGTTGTGTGACCTACTCATCATCTATAAACTGAAAGATGAATTCTTCACTCAATTATCCCTTGGGACAACTATGTCAACCTCAGAATGTAACCTGGGCCAAATGCAAGAATCCGGCACAAGCAAGCTATTCGGTGCACAGTTTGCCCTGTTACGGTCCATTAGTCCTGAAGACTTGTTTATTCTGCATTATACCCAAAGTTACATGCAATCAGATCTAATAAAGGTAATAAAAAGTAACTGCCAAAATGGTCAATGAATTTCACTAGCAAAACGACCAGTGAATTTAACCTATACCAGCCCAAGAGAGGGTCAGAGAAATGACAGAAGGAATGAATACTGGGACCATTTCTAATATTTAATTATTCAAGTATATGAAAAAAAAACAACTATTTAACCATAAAAAAGGGGGTAGGCATTTATCAGATTTTTATTGCTTCCAATGGAACAGTGTCCACAGGCTTCCAGTTATAGCAACTCAAATGAAAAACACCATAATATAGTGGAAACTGGGAAGTGTACTTCAGAGGAATGTGAGAAATTAGCATCAAGAATGTATGCACCTGAATTAAAGTCGAGACCCTTCAGAGGAATCAACAAGTTCGTCGTTGAATTCACCAAATATGTCTGGACATCCATCCCATTTTTCTTGCTCTCGTGCTTCCCAATAACCACCCACATATCGGAAGGGCCCATTTTCACCTTCTCTCTGGAACCATCTGGGCTTCCACCCATTTTCTTGTAGTTTCCTTGACTGTACAGAATGAGAGGAAGCATGAAGATCAGCAATAAAACAAAAATAATAAATATTTTATAAATATAGACAATTTTTTTTTAAAAATAAACCCCAGTTGAAGGTAGAGATTGTTGCTGATATGTCTGAACTTTTAGGATCTAATATTCCCCATCACAACAACATATCATTTCACATGCAATAGTTGCTTTAGCAACACTGTCTTCCAAACTAGAAACCAATCTTAGATGTAAATTCATCCATAGGGCTTGATTGGTGTTCCAAAATTTAGATTCAAATTGTTGTTCCAGTATCAAATCATCTTTGGCTTAAACTTCTATCTAAAACTCAATAATCCTTCACTTTAGCATTAGTATCACTGTTAAAAGAACAATATATAGTATGGCAACATAACAATCACATAATTCAGACCCCAACTTTTGATGAAAAAGGACATTTAGCAATTAGTTAAAGCATGTGGCTTGATTACCTTGGGTTTGGAGAAGGAAAAATCAAACATGAAGAATAAATTCAGAAAATGATTGTGTAAATACAGCGATGTCTACCAGATAACAACGGCGCCAAACATACCAGTCTTTGCCTCCTCTCTAACCGTTGCTTCTCTGCATTTGCCTTCTCATATTCTCCATTCTCCAGGTGACGCTGGTCTGGTCTAAGCCTGGAATCCGTGGGCGGGAGCTTCTCCTTAATCCGTGATCAAATACCCGGGATCAGACAGAGCTATAACAAACAATTAGATATGCATGAGGAAAATGGAAATGCTTATGAGAAACTGATCACTACATCATCTCTACCTGCAGTCCTGGTGTCAGTTCATTTAGTGTGATTGCAAATGACGTTAAGTTGTATCGAGTGAGATTAAGAGGTGACTTAGTCCTTTCCCACAATAAGGAGGCATCTGATGAGGGATTGCAATCCTTCGGCTTGCCAGTCCCATCGCCATTAGTATAATACATGCTGCCATCCCATTTACCAAACACTGTGGCAACCTTTTTCCCACCATCTTCAACAAACCCATTAACCTATAATGAATCAAATAATTATTTCAGAAGATTAGAAATGTATTTGAGCTGCATCCTGATCAGTTATATAGCATGTAGAATCAGACGCAAAGCAACCAAGCAAGTATGCAGCATCTAGCAAGATCAGAAGATTCCAAGACTTCTTAGATGTCTAGAGCACATCTAATTGGAATGAAAGCAACAAATCAAGTCGAATTTGCTACAAATAGGATCCCGTTACTAACCTGGTGAGGGTTTCTGTCAAGAATAGACTGCTCCTTGAACTTGAGTTTGCATGAATATTGGCGATTACCATGAATTTGCATCAACCCATGGTGATCACAGTATACTTTACCGATAATGAGATTATAAATAGAAGTTGTAACCTAAGAACAGAATGAACATGTTAAAAAATTTTGAACCTTACAGAAAGGAAAATATGCCAGAAGATTAGAACAATTGAGCAGTCAATGTTCAGCACAAGCACAGCCAGCAGCAGTACACACCTTGCTCCACTGGAATATTTCCCCATCATCAAACTCTAGGGTCAAAACTCCAACAGGGTCAAGTTGAATTGATCGCCCCCAAAATTTTGTTCGAATATTGCTGTCACCCCAGAATTTCCACCCCTTGCCTTCACTGTGGCAGGCAATGAGGGTTGGGTGGTGGCTTACCTGTTTCAACCCAAAATGTCAATGAAATATATGCTTTGGATTCAAGAAAAAGTTATAATTTTTGGATATAGAAACAAAACACATGCATTTGTGTAATACAAAGTGTATGCACGGTAAAGCAATCAATTGTATTAAAGCATGCCACACGCATTTTTCATCATACCTTTGCAGTACACTTACCAAATTTCTCAAATAACACTTTCAAAACAATTAATTAAATTTTGTCTCTATCACCATTTTAAAGAACTCGAAGCCAAAAATTGTTTGCATAAGTTGGTTAGCAAAACCATGTAACTTCCTTGAATGGATTTCATCATATGATTTCATACGTGACATTTTTATTTCCCCCATTTTTAAGATGGTAACAACTTTTTTTTCTCTTGTTTTTTCAAATCATCTGGGGCACTCAAGCCCAGTCATATTCATCTCAAGGTTTTTCTATTTCATTTATCAAAGTTCCTGCAAATAAAAGACCACTTCAATTTCTTTTAATTGTTGAAGAATGAAAGTGCTCAATCATTAGACCATTTGCAAAAAATTTAAGTTCAAGAGAGCTGTTGCATATTTCCTTTCACCATATTGTGTAAAGTGTTGATAGATCCAAAACACAGACCTTCTCAGAGAAGAAACGAACTCCTTTCTCAGCATAGTCAGCTTCATAAGTTTCTCCTAATAAAGGATTGAAAGGTTTACAGTGCCTGCCCTCACAGGAAGCGTATCCAGAAACCGCAAAAGCAGCAACATTTAGAGCTCTTAAGAGGCTGTTTCCCTGATAACATAATACAAAGCCCCCATGAGCAAGTTGTCAGATTCAAAATTAAAATAAGAACAATCTTTGATGCTCATTAAACATTTCTTGTACAGTCAAGCCAAAGCTTCATAATGGAAATTAAGAGAATAATTGTTGATGCACAGAAAGAAATGGGGAAAAGAAAGAGTGTTATTGTTTCAGTTTTCCTCCCTGTGGCCCTCCCTCTGGTGGATTTAATTACGACCTCACTCAATGAAAGGAAGAGAGATTTCGCTTGCTACAAGCCAGTAATAACTTCATTTCTAGAATTTTCTGTTAATTATAAAACTCAATAACACATGCTTTTGAAGCTTAGAAACCATACTAAAGGGCTTAAGGTTTTCAATAAATAACTTATTAAATATTAGATCCTGACACAACAAACTGTCAACAACATAAATCTAATTGTTTCGCAGTTGTAAGAACCTTCATATGGAAAAGCCTTTTCAAATCGAGTTATTTTAGATGAAATTTTCTTCAATGAACAAAAATTTGCTTTTCTCTTATCCTGAATTATGAAACCTCAGAGCTACTAAATTGACAACACAATTATCTACCACCCAGGAGTCAGTTTCAACACATAAAATTACAAATAAATTTTAACACTTAGGAACTCAATAGTTTATCATGGAAGCTTTTAGGCATTCTACAGACATTAAATTAGCCCTTGAGTTTTACATTAAATAAAATCAATAGCACATTATTGTGCGAAAAACCAGTGGACAACAAAGAAAACAAATAAGGTCCATTACTGTAATTCTAAAACATCCTAATTTTTACTCAAAAGCTTTCAACAAAAATTAAAATGAAAAAAAAAAAAAAACTCGATCAGTATCAATGGGACACATGGCCCACTAGTTGTTCACGCATAATCCTGCAGCAACACAATTTAGGCAAACATACTCGACAAAAATCACCTTTAAAAGGGAAAAGTATGGCAATGTCAATTTCCAACTGCAATGACACTCATAAACACACTATGACCTACCCACAAGAAGATTGCAATTTTATGTACTTCAAGACAAAAACAGTGTATTTAATACCAAGAAGTATTTCCCAACTTACTGCTTTTCCATATTCATATGCTCGGTCCAAAAGATAAGAATACTCCAAGTCCTCAAAACATTTTTGAAGGGATGATATCGGTTCATTAAAGTAAACTGGGAGACAAACTCGTGTAAGATCCTTTCCAACATTGTCTTTGATCATAGACCAAAGGCTGACCCCTTTTTCTTTTTCAACTGGATCAGGAAGCTTTTTTCGTCTTTCAACGTGCGGATATCCAGAATTACAAGCTTGCTTAGCGGCATGCATCTTCTCTGCATTATCAAATTGATTTTTAGGTTCTTTATGCTTCTCTGCATCATCTGTAACTCCCTTTATAGACCCACAACTAAGAGTGGGTTCAGTAAAATACTCTTTAGTGTCATAGAAGGAAGTTTCATCTTCATCTGACACATCCTCAAGCTCTTGCTTCTCAATATCATCAGATGATTCAGTTGTGCTGTATTCTAAAAACCAAGAGAATGTCAAGAAGCCACTAAAGAGATTTTTTTTTTTAAAATAATATAACACACAACACTGCTTGTTAATATAGCAGGAAATTGGGCAAATCATCCACTGCATCGATACAATTAACTTTCTATAATCATATGATGACAGAATACTGTCATTTGAAATTTAAACAAGTCAATATGAATAGTTTTAAATTTGGCGACTAATCAAATTTATAAATATACTTGCTTCAGCCCAATTTTACATTAGTATTAAGGAGTAGTTAACCATACGCACATGATAAAGAATAATTAAACACCTCAGGTGCTTACTCTCCATTCTAAAAATTCAAAATTAACAAGAAGAGAAAACCAAAAAAAGGAAGACCAATGACAAACAAATAGATGATATGAAGAAGAAATAAACATCAACCCTAATTTTTCTAAGTTTCCTGAAAGAAAAAGCTATCATATAAAGCAAAGGCAGTTTCTAAGAGATATACAGTGTTCAAGTGAAATGTGCCTTCCATACTCTAGTGGCTTTCAAATTCTTTGTCTGAACTATTGAGGACACACACAGATAAAGTTGAAAGATATCTTACGTACCACTATATTTTCCACGCCCTAGACTGGAAAATTCATGCTTTGTCAATTGGTATTCATTATCATGTATCTCTGTGGCTTCAGCTTCAATGTTAGCTGCCTGTATGCACAAAAAAGAAATTCTTACATGTGCTCTAAAACAACAAGCTTATTACAGAAATGCATATGATATACTCACAAAATAATGGTAGGGTATTGTGCATTCTCTAGAAGAAACCACACTTCAAAACAAAAATATATCAAAAGAAAAATAATGACCTCCAAAACGCATTGCCATTAAAACAAATAGGAAAACCCACTAAAATGATAATAAACCAGTTATCCCAACAAGACCATGTGATAAAAAGTTGACCCAATAAGAAACAGCAACCAGTTGCAATGGCACAGCAAAATAACCTTTTTGCCTCCAATATTCATCGTCTCGAGGCAATGCATAAACTTTTGAACCTATGAATTTTGAAATTATATGTTATTGGCATGATAATGACAAAGAGTACTAAGTTCTTACTTATCATTCGTTCAACACTAATCCCATATGATAACAAGAAAATAAATTAGAGATTTCATAGAATGATAATATGAGTAATATTCTAATGATAACATGGTCAGCAGATGTTTCAACGACCAATTGAACAGTACTTTAATGGAAGTGGCAAAAAGGAATTGAAATATCTTCATTCCAATGTAAAAATCTACTGTTTTACACAATTTTACTAGCTCTTTCCATTTATGCCTTGTCATCATAGGTTACCAATATTGTTTGCTTGAAGTTTGAGAATCTGGAGGCCTTTGAGACACAAAAAAAGAGTAGATCTATGAAAGAAAGGGGAGGGGAAGACTCTTTGTACAGAGGAAGTAATCAATTAAGGCCAATCCAAGGTTGGAAAGCAAAATCTCTGTCAAGAGCGTATGGTAAAATTATACCAAATTCATGACATATATAACAGTTCAGAGTGTGTGGAAAGCATATCATTAACTGTTACCTCATTATAGAAGATATTAGATCAATAAAACAATTAACTTCAGAAACTGGACCAGTCTTCCAAAGCATTTGCTCCAGCGGTGTTGAGGTCGACTTTGCATTGTTTGAGAGTGTATCAGAAAGAGTATGGATGTGAATGTGGCTTATTGAAACAACCATCATAACAGCTGAATTAATTTGTTTTGGGCTTGGTGTGGGTTTAGGGCTTCTAAGAGACTCAAGAAAGTTTATTCTTTGATCCCTCTTTCTATCTTTTGGATTATTTCGATCGAGAGGAATCGTAAAGCTTTTGATGGCATTAAAAAACTTATTGATATAATTAGGGAAAGATAGTTCAATGCTCTTAATTTTTGGGTCAGGAGGAGTTATTTTGTAAATAAAATAGATATAGCAGATCTTGTAGACTATCTCTCACTCAGATAGTTTTGTACACGGGTTGCACCCCCTTGGTGCTCTTTTCTTTTAATACGCTTTTTACTTATCAGAAAAAAAAAAAAGAAAAAAAAAATTAGCTTCAGAAACTGGACCAGTCTTCCAAAGCATTTGCTCTAGCGGTATTGAGGTCGAGTTTGCATTGTTTGAGAGTGGATAGGTATCAGAAATAGTATGGATGTGAATGTGGCTTATTGAAACAACCATCACAACAGCTGAATTAATTTGTTTTGGAGTGCTTAGATATACTTAAACTTAAAAAAACACCTATTGGGGACTGGGGAGGAATGAGGAATCTACTTGCAGGATAATTGGGCACACCAAGCTTCTGTTTATATAATGTTCGCTAATATTTTACATGATTTAAGAGCACTGTGGATTATATTATAGAAGCAAAAATGTAATCCCATTAAACTGAGATCATTTTTAAGAGACGTAAAAAGCCATAATCTAATCAAAGGTCAAAGATGCCAACGGCACATAAGAGACTGTCTAAATATATGAAGAAATAATAAATGACAAGAAAAGAAAATAATAATGTTAGACTATTATATAAAAAGCTATAAATTGTACTTTAAATACATCACCGCTGAAAACAATAAAAGCAGAATTGTCCCAAGATATTTTAATTAGTTGCAATCTCATATAGGCAAACACCATTAGTCATCTACATAAGCTGCATAAATCTGTATCCATCTGAGGCGTCAAGATAAATAATCTTTTCATTTTACTATTGACAAAATCCCCTGATATTTTTCATTGGCATCAATAGTAGAGTTTATTAGCAGGTAGATTAGATAGTATAACCCCAACAGATATAATTACTTCAAATGTTAGTTCTCAGGGTTCAGCTAATCTTGATAGAGAATAATAAACACAGTTCAATGAAATGAAGAAAGAAATAATTGAAGACAACACTAAACAACGAATGTTTTAGTCGTGTAACAAATGATCAGAGAAAACTCCAATGAGTGAAAACTTTGTGAAACTTGATGTCATCATATGTGATTAAAGGCTAAGGAATTATATGATATATTAGAATTTAAGAAGATAGCCTAAGGACAACTTCTCACTCAATTAAGTAGGTATCAAGTTCATGTTTTAGGACTTCAGGGTCTAGATAATTTAGCAAACTTGAATTGAGAAATCTTTTTGTTTCTAGCCCCAAGTAAACCAAGGTTTTGTTAGGTTGACCAGACTCTTGGACAAACAACACAATAATTAAATTTATTACATTGACCTGCCATATTTACTTGGGAGTACAATTTATAGGGGAAAACATGACTTTGCCTGCCATAATAATAAAGTTAAAAACAATAATGCAATAAAATTAATATTCGATTTACAGCATAATTGCAGGGATAGAGCATGAGGTCACATATTGTACTTTACTTAGGTGCATGAATTTATTTTTTAGGAAAAGAGAATAACTTAAATTGACATGTTCAACAAAAATTAATCCTCAATATTGTAAGAAGCATACCATCCAAAACGCATACTAACATGAAGTACTACATTACCTCTAACTGTCTCAATGTGTCAAGCAAATTTGATCGTTCTTCACATAGAACTTTAAGTTGTCCTTGTACTTCAGAGAATTCTGAGAGCATGATCTGTTCACAATCCTTTACAAGATTCTCTCTGATTCCCTCTTCAAGTAAGCGTTTCTTGAGCCTCTCAGTTGATATAGACAAATCATTTGGTACAAGGGAGAGATTATCATTCAGTGATCTCAAAGGAAAGAGGCTTCTAGTTGAGACTAAAGCAGATACCCAAGCTTCTCTATCTCTTCTAGAATTAGTTCTCAGTTGAAGGGTCTTTGTAGCAGTAAATATGTAAAACTTCCTATCATCAGATTTGCTTTCCCGAAATGATGAGATCTGCTAAAAAATTGAATAGCATCTCCGTAAACTACAAGGAAGAGCCCTATAATTTTGGCATTACGAACAATATTCAGCATGAATTGATTAAATATGTTCTCATTACAAAAAGATAAATCAGATATTAAATGCTCCAATAAAAAAAATTGAAAGCCATTTTATAAACTAGAAAATGAATACATACATACTATTAACTCATAATGTCAAACTGAAAGCCTCGCCAATATCTGGTACTGATAATGTCAAATTAAAAGCCTCATCAAAGATAAAGAGCATATTATATACTTTAACAAATAGGCATACCAAGGGAAGAAACCAATAACTCGAGCTCAGTCTATCCACCTTTCAGGTCACCAAGAAGAAATAAACCAAATGGAAGTGCTCTTGTACCACTCGAGAACAAAATGGTTACCTAATTATAAACAGAAACTTTAAAGCTTCTCAAGACATCAACTGTCTGGCCAGAAGACCATAAATTTCCAGTCATGCAAACCCAAACGAAAATCATCACCGCAAAACCCAGTAATCTTGAGTTCAGCACTGGCTGGAACGACCATGAAGATAGACCCAGAAACTAGATCTACTGGTGAACGACGAATATGCTTAAAAAGCACAAAAGATCTGCATATCTTCCCGTTTTAAAACAGTGAATAATAATATAAATTCAATCTTCTAATGGGTAAAGCCCCACCTACGGTCTCAAGTCCCCACACCCCCTTTTTGTGTTCTGTTTATTTCACTAAAAATCAAATCCATGCCTCAAAAGAGACCAGGTAGCTTAAAATATAGTAATAACTTACCCGCAGAAACGGTGAAAGTGTGAGACCATAGACGGCAACAAACAAAAAACCCACCTCAACATCTCAGAGAAAGCACCATCCCCACCGTTCGATTATTGCAATGTTTCGCGTCGTATCTCTTTCTTTGAAAAAAAAAAAAGAATGCAACGTCTTTTTCACTTTCCATTATTTTAACGAAAAAATTATTATGAAGTAGAAAAAGAAAGGGAAGAATTAAAAAACAGTTTCACAATCTAAACCACAAGGTCCTTGCAAGTAACGAAACAACCAAAGTTGACAAATACAATATGAAAGAATTTGTAAAACGGAAAAAAAAAAAAGGCCAAAAACCACATCAAAGAAATCAAGGGTCATTTGATAGCGCAAATCCCTCCATCCGATATTCATCCATCTGATACCGATCAACCAATGATGGGACTGCAGTTTAAATACCTAGACCTACAAGGTGTATACTATCATAACCCCAAAACCCACCTGCTGATGTGACCCACTCTACATCAACGCCCAGTTAAACTGTAAAAACCAGAGTCTAAAGGTGAAAGATGAAACCGAAATCACCAAAAGATGAGAGAGGTAATTAAGCCCCACAGAGAGGAAAGAAGATTTTTGGGGTCCTTTACATTCCACACAGTAAACAACATGACGGGCAATGCGAGAAATCTACAGTTCTTGCTCTCCCTTTGCTCAGGTATCAAAGCATTTTCCTTTTTTCGCTTGGCAGAAATCATAAGAGAAAATAAAATCAGAGACTCATTAATAAATGATAGAATTATTAAAACTCAAGTGAATAATTTTGAATCAGAACATTGCCTATATTGGAAACCTTTATAGGGTAGCGCCAAAAAGGGCTCGAAACACGCAACGGTACATGTCACCGATTGTAATTTGGAGCTCAAAACAACAGATCACGCAGCATCGCAATATATATTTCTATGATCATTCATTGGTCTAATTATCAGTTTACTCTCTCTCTTTTTTCTGAATATTCTCAATTTGTGATTTCTCAGTATATTTGATATATACCTTTAGATGAACAATGCCAACGGTTTTCTGGTGCTTCCGTCTACCACTGCAACTGTCCATCCTCGAGAGCCGATTTGTGGAGATATCTCCTATCAATTTCACGTCATCGGACGTCGACAGGAAATTAAGATTCTCCGCCTGGCGAATCTTGGAGTAAGAGAGGATTCCATTTCTTAGAAGGAACCACCTAGATCTCCACCCCTTTCCGTAATTGGTCCATTTGTGTAGGACGCCGGCGACGGTGGCCTCAGATCCAGTCGGTGGCCACCCCACATTACCTCCGTCAGATCCGCCAAACGCGGTGGTGGCAGGTACCGTCACTCCAGCCGGCATGCTTCTCGCCCTCGTCAACGACAACGATGCGTCCGGCGACTGGTCTCCAATGCCCGGGCTCTCAAGGGAAATACAACACAGCGGATGCATTTACTTCACTCGCATTTTCTTTTCCTCGATCTCGATCACTCGAGAAAATAAATAAACATTTAACAAATTCAGTTTCCCTTATTCTGCAACAAACAAAAGAACAAAGAGGTAAGTAAGTAATTATATAACTAACAGCATATATCAAAAATGTAGGTTAGGGTTAACGTGTAGGAGTGTGGGCTAAGAGACGGAAGAGGGGTTTCCTCGAGGAAGGAGACGAACCTGAGCTCTGAAACTGAGACATTCAGGAAGAGAGAGAAAGAATTGGAGTCTTTGTTTAGCTTGAATTGTTGGCAAAGTATAAAATATTAATTATTTATTTTTTCTGTGTATGTATATATCCATATATATATATATACGGCATTGGAGGAAAGAAGTTGAGGTGCAGCAGGTAACTAAGATGGTGGCAGAATCGTAATTAATTAAGTGACGTTGAAGGCTTTAGAGAGCTGAGTTTTTATCTCTTCACTGCTTGTGGCAGAGAGAGGATGGGTGGGTGTGGACTGTGAGAGCCGAAAGGAGGGGAAGTTTCTCGCGATATACTTACTTTGTTGGTGTACGTGTGTAGAATTTATCGGTAAAATATCGTCTGGGTTTGAAGTTTGAACGAGGACTGTGGCAGTTGATAATAATGAGTGGGGGAACTGGGACGATTTTTTAATGGCATTTACTGCGTAAATTGCAATCATGAATTTTATCTTTCATTTTTTAAGTTTTTTTTTTCTCAAACTTGAAGAGATAAAAATGTAATACTCCGATTAGTAATTAGCAGGGTATTTGTTTGTGTTCTTCGATTAGGGATTGTTTGTGCGACACTTTAAATGCAATTTAAAATTTTAAAAAAAATTGTTTATATTTTGGGAGAAAGGAATGAGTAATGCGTGAAGTCTTTTAACTTTAATTTGCTAACTCAAACAACGCCTAAATGGGAGCTTTCGGTAACCAATTCAGAAAAGCTTAACTCTAAATATTTTTGGCTAAATTATGAAAAAATTATAGTTAGCCTAAACAATAACTTGGATTCATATATTATTTTTTTATTTTTGAAAAAAGATTCATATGTTATTAGGTTAGATTCATAGGTTAGATAGCACGGGTAGCATTCTTTTCTTTTCATTTTTTTTCCTTTTACAAAGGCTAATAACGAAAACCAATAATAGACCTAAAAATAAATAAAACGCTCCATTTGGCAACACATTAGTAATAATCTAATTATATTTTTTATTTATGATTATTACAACGGTTTTTGAAACATATTTAATTAACATAGTTGCAGAGGTAAAAATTATTTGTATTTGATAAAATAGTTGTTCCGACACAAAATCAGTTTCTTAATGATTTTTTCATAAATGATTTTTTAAAAAGCATTTGGCTTAATTTTTGTTTATATAAAACAAAAATAATTTCATAAATTTTTTCAAATTGACCCTTATATCCCTTTAATTTGTGTTTGAAGGTCCAAATTCAAACGTAATTTTTGGATTTATTTATAAGTATGGGTGCACACATCGGTTTGAGTCGATTTACCTTAAAATCTAAAATTGAATGGATAGAGTTGATGTAAAAAAAACCTTAAATTTAAACCGAACTACAAACTGTCAAATCAAAACCAATTTAATTTTTCGATTTAAGCTTGTTTTTTTTCAAACTAATTCAACTTTACTACCTACAAAAACAATAATTTTACGAGTCATTGTCCATAAATTGAAACATTTATCCATAAGAGAAACTCATTAATTAGCTTTCAAATCATCACTCACAACAACCAATTAAATTAAAATTCAATAATATCAAAAAATTAATACAAACCATAAAATGCAGAGAAAGAAAATTATGGTATAAATGATATTTATAATATATGTAACTATATAATTACATATAAATAACATTAATTCGATTTTTACCAATATGTAGATATCTTATATTTTTGTCTATTTTTATTTATTAATTTTTTTATATTTATTATGTGTTTATATTATTAACTAGAGAATTTAATGCAATAATCAAACAATACCGTAATCATCCAATAGATAATCATGAGATTCAAAGCAGTGATCTAAAAAACTAAAATCTGATAAAAGAAAGTTGCATGTGATGCATTAACATTACAAGAAAATCCCCAAAAAAAGGCAGATAGTAAGAGTGGGGACCTCTAAAATTAGCGGTGGTCACGCATTTTATGATTTTCTCAGTTCAAATAACTGCACATAGTACATACTGCACTTCTTTTGAAGTCGAGATAGGCTTCAGCTCATAAACATCTTTTTAACTTTTTTCTTTGAATTTTCAACGAAAGCTTCAATGGATCCAAAATTTGAGGGAACAAATTTGTTCATATGAACTGCTGTTTCAAGGGGAAGAAAAGGAGAATTCATTTAGCATTTGTTTGGTGAAAGTGACAAATCAATGACAACAATAAATTTTGATGAAAAATGAGAAGTGATATATCAGAGTGTCATAACACGGATTTTAATTATCTCAATTTTATACGAAAAATATAAAATAATTTATTTGCATCTCAATTATCTCATTTAATTCAATTGTCATTAGTATAGCCACATTAACAATGAAACTTAAGATAAATAAAACTACTCGTTTTGCGTAGCTTTAACCTTTTCAATAAATTTTTCATTATTTTCAATAATAAATTTCTATTTTTCTCTTTATATTTTAAGCTCTAACAAAAAAAAGATACATAAAATTACAAGTATTTTTTATAAAAAAAATTAAACTAGTATCATATTTTTACTTTTTAATATTTTTGGTACATCTTTTCAAAATTTTAGAGTTTATAATATTCAAATTAAGTATAAACTTCTTAATTATCTTTTAATTTTAAAAAAATTAAGGTTTTGAGTTTTAACTATTTTTAAAATTCAGTTTTTGAAAGTCGTTACCTAAAAGAGTTTATGTTTTCATCCTTAAATTATAGTTTATGAGGAAAAACTTATTATCTTTGAATGTCAAGACAACACTAAAATTACTAAATATTTGAAAATTGCTTTGAAGAATAAATTAAATCAAATTAATTTAAATCTTATCTTTTAAAAAAAAAACTTTGATCAAATAAGTGGGGATAGAACTTTGGTGTGTTACCTAGTAAAATGACTTTTTTTTTTATACTTGATATAAGTAGCGATTATATTACATATAATAATTAAAACATAAGAGTCGAAAAAAAAAAAGCAATTAAGGCATAATCAATAAGCAGTAAGGAAATAATATTTTCAAAAGTATGTCGTGTGATATGGCATAACCTTAACTTTAAGATAATTTTTTACAGTTGAGATGTAAACAAATTGTCTTTATATTTTCCGTACAAAATTGAAAAAACTAAAATTCATTATAACACGGGATAAATAAACAGCCTTTTTATTACTAATACAGTCATAAATTTAAGTTCTTTTATTGTTTGGTCTTAGGAAAAAAAAAGGGAAAAGAAATCAACATTTAAGTCAATCAACTAAAACTTTTATTTTGACTAAAAATAGTAAATTTTTATTTAAAAAATGATCAACATTTAATTTAATGAAAGTGATACTACAACAAAACCATTAGTGAAAAAATGTATTATGCTCCATAAGTTAGCGATTATAACTACCAAACACTAGAAAAAGAGAAGTGAGTAAAAGGAATAATTATTTCTTTCCCCGTGAAAGCAAGAGACACAGCATTGGTAGTAGGGGAGGGGCAGAATAAACAGAGCAGAGAGAGCGCATGGAAAAATGCAGTACGAACCATGGGGAATAGTGGTGTGTGTGGACCGCCGGGACGGGGAGGGGCCGGAGTTGGTGCTTAATCCCATGTTCTGACACGTGTTGGCAACAAAACAATATTTATAATAATATTAAAAGACACATATATATATATATATATATACACATTATTTTATAACAAAAAATATGATATCGAACTATAATATTAGCTAATAAAATTACAAATTTTATATGTTTTACCTTTAAAAATGAAAACTTGATTTAGTAAAAACTAGAGACTTCGTGATGATCTCGTATTTTATTTTCATTGATAGTAAGTAATAAGTTATTTATTTATATAATATTTATTTATTTATTTTTAACGACTAATCCAAATCCAATAACATTTCAGATAACTTTTGTGATAATATTATAAATTTAAATCGGACCAACGTTTTAATCAAAATTCAAATAAAAAATATCATAATTTGACTTGACTATGTATATTCTTTTGTGCGGCTCCGGCTTCCATTCCCCACGCTTCCATTTTCTTTTCTTTCCTCCTCTCAATACCTACTCTCTCACTCTCACCTTGGCGCGTGCTATCTAATTTATTAATGTTCTTTCTAGAGAAAACGAAAACTGCTTGAATGGAAACAAAAAAAGCATAAACAATATTAGGATGACGATACCAGTTGGTCTTTTGAACCAAATAAAAAAGGAAAATGATATAACATTTGGTTTTTATCAAAGTTGCATGAAACAATAAGTTTAAGTCAAAAACATGTTTTTTTAAAAGTTGTTTAGAACCAAATGAAAATGAAAATATTTTTATTTTTAAATAAATTGAAATATAATGAATTCATTTAAAGATGAATTACATACAATTATAGAATTCATTTGTTCCAAATGGATGGAGTGTAATATATTATTGTCTTAAACCTTTTTCCTTAATATAAAAAAAAATGTTTGAATACTAACAATAAGTTTTTTTTTTTTTTTCGGGAGAAAAGATAATACAAGATCTTCTCTCTGATCTTATAAATCAAAACAAAGCTTTTGTTGATGCCCTTGATATGTTGAGGAGCTAGATGAACTTCAAGAGGTTTTCTTTTCTTTTCTTTTCTTTTTTTGGGTGGAAGCAAGAGGTTTTCACTAAGAAAGCGGGAGAGGAGGTGGGGGAAAAAGAAGCAGGGGCAATAGATCTAGGAAGAAGATAGGCAAGGAGGAGGAGAGGAGGAAGAAGAAAGAAGAGGGGTTCACTTTTTATCATTTACTTTTTTTTTTAGCATTTCAAAAAATGATGTAATCTTAACTATTCATATATATGTTTATCCCATGTAATACATAAATTTGTAGATTCTATATAATATAAAAAAAGGTTAAGAGAGTTGTTTAATTCTGTGAATTGAGTCTCTAAATTTTAATTTAAAAGAAAGAAAAGATCAAGGGGAATAATAAAAACAGGTGTCTTAGGAGCTTGGTTCTATGAACCGGTGCATTTTTTATTTTTTATTTTTAGAGTTTAATATTAATGTGTATTAATTCTTGAATTAAATTAAGTACATTAGATTTTTTCTAATTTTAAATTTATTTTCTCAATTTCTTAGATTTTTGTATATTTTAATTTTAAGTTGTTTTTGTGTAACATGTGTCATTTCCGTTATAATTTGTACCGATCGACACTTCAAATTTCAGTAAATCAATAAATTTAAAGTTTAAATTACTACAATTGAAACTTTAAGGTCAAAATACAAAGAATCCTCGAACTTTAGGGGTAAAGTACATTTAAGCCTAAAGTTGACTCTTTTGTCAGTACTGGACAATCTATAACTGAGCCAATCCGAGTCAGGCCTGACTCACAATCTGGTTCAATTATGTTGGCCCTAACCTATAAAAGTGCTGTTGTTGGGATAAATTTGCGGCTGCTAATGTTTATCATATCAACATATGACAGATCATTGGTCAACAAGTAATGAAAAAAAAGAAAATACTATATTGCTAGAGAAATCATGCATTTATCACAATTTAGTCCCCCACTATTACTATTTGGGGATGGATGAACTGGATTGAACTGAACTACAACGAAAAATGGACACAAATGAAAATGACATGTCTAATGAGCATTATATGGTCAATTTTAACTTTAAAAAAATGATAATTACGAAGTCAACTATGTCACTTAAAACAGTATATATATATATATATATATATATATATATATATATATATATATATATATATATTCCAAATCTTAGTTATGCCAAAATCGTCGAATCATTACAATCTTTACTCTTTTGGGTACAACACTCTCGTTGTGAAATGTGGTTTACATCCGACAAATCACTAATTAAAATCGTCGATTGAGCTTTTGAAAATCTGTTTTGATATTATTATAAGATCCAATTTTCAGTTTTACATAATATTATTCGTTTTGACATATTAAATTTTATGATTTTAAAACCATAAAATTTAAGACGCGGAAACAAAAAAATTTGTGCCAATAAAAATGATCACGGATGTTACTAAATTCATTTGAGAGGTGGAAACAAAAAATTCTGTGCTATAAAAATGATCATGGATGTTACTAAATTCGAATACATGAATCATCAAAAATCAAAGTACAAGCATTGAAATAAAAGAATATGGAACGGTTGAATTAATTAAATATCGAATGGGGTGAGCAAATCAAATCACAAACACTCACCCAAAAAAAATAATGATGTCAGCTCTTTGTGAGACCAAAACTATTTTTGTTATCTTCTATCCACGTGTCTATATTAAGATGAATCAATACCCTGTTTTTCGTATGGCCCCACGGAGTGCTTAAGAATTAAGAGAGTCCCAATCACAAGTCTCATTCTGGGCATTATAGGCAGACTTGCTTCTAAATGTAACATAGAAAGAACTAAAATCTTGCTTTACAACCATACAAATTATTCTTTTTTATCTTTATTCCTTTTATGTTAGCATTCAAACAATACAAATTAGGAAGAACTGTAGTATTATTTAGTGGAAATCTTTTTCTTCTTCTTCTTCTTTCTATTTGAAGGCAATTAAGTTTGAACTGATTGACATGGGCATAATGTTTGTTTTATACAATTCGTGGCACTAGAGCGTTTTATAAAATAATGGGGCTTGTGGGGGCTTCTTTCAGAGTGGTGGTTGTTGCCTTGCGAGGATCCACATGGTCATGTGTTAAAAGGGAGATAAAGAAAAATGAAAGTTAGAGTAGAACTTTTGTTTGTACATTTGGAGGCAAATAGTAGTGAGGAGCATCATTTCCAAGTTTTATGGGATGGTGCACTCTATTAATATTTATACCTAATTAGAAGAAGCTTTATGCGTGATATGTTGGGTGTTTAATGATGCTAGCAAGTGATGACTCCACAAAAACACAGGGCATGAACAAAGTACAAGTATTGATATCTCTCCATTCTTCAATATTGATTAACAACTAACCTTGTTTAACTTGCACCGATGGATCTGACTGAGAATTTTTTTTATCTAGAATTGATCAATAGAATTTTTTTGAATTAAAAATATTTTTTATTTAATGAAAATTAGAGAAAGAGAAGAATTTTTTTTTTTATCTGACAATGAAAAATATCTCTAATCCAGAAAATCTCTTAGACCCAATATAAAAGAAAATCTATCGTTGGTTGAATTCCAAGATCCGCCTCCAACCTTAATATAGAGGTGATACAATACCATTGTGGGGGATTAAGTGTCACTAGCAGAGTCAAGAATATTAAATTGGGGACGAATAATTTCATGAGAATATAGATTATGTAAAGTTTAACCGATAATAATGTAAAGTAAAAGTGAATGAACTTATAAAAAAATATGCTTGTCAATTATTAAATTTTTTTATAAAATATATTTTTCATCTTTAAAGTTTATCTCTTTGTTTTTTATTAAAAATTACATCTTTGAGACCTGAGCTATTCCCCAATATAATCAAGAGCTAGGCTAGCATTCTAATAAAGTCTTTTATTGTGCTAACATTAACTTAGTCTCCTTCTCTTTTTTTTTTTTTTTTCCTGGTACAAAGGGTGAAAGGGGGTATCGAATCAGCCAAGATCTCCTATACGGAGGACTTGAAGATAACTATTAGACCAAAAGACTTTGATTATTTAGTCCCTTTATCAAAATTGTATGAAATGTCACGATTGAAATTTTAGCCCAATGTCGATTCTTAATTGGAACAATTCAAACTCAAATATATTTATCAAAGTAGAGAATTTATAAATATTTTAATAACTGTTTACATTTTACAAAGTTACTTTTGGTTAAATGTGTGAAATTTATTGTGGATTTAGGGCTTTGCATTAGATTAGAGGCTAACTAAGAAATAAAAAAAAAATGAAACTCCAATAAGAAACAAGTAAACATTTAGAAGTAGTATTATTATCATTAATTAAAAAAAAAAGAATGATAGAGCATGAAAGGTAAAAAAGGGACAAAATAAAAGAATACTCACACTAATTTTTTATTTTGTTGAAAAACTTGCCTCTAATTTACAATTACTTCATTAGAGATCATTGTCAAAAAGCAGAAAAATAAAGTAAAAAGAACAAACGGAGAAAATAAAATATTAAAATAATAAGATTTCTTATGAAAATGACAGAAATACAACTTATATACATGATACTTAAATTTTTAAATTAATTTTTGGTTTACATTGTCATATTGAAATTCAACCAGTGTTTTAAAGTACAAAGTTAAAAATTAGCCGTATGATTACTTAAAAACTCAATTCAAATTGACAGAAAATTCAGTTTTGTTTTTATTTTTATTTTTATTTTTATTAAAGGGACTAACGATCAATCTTTCATTGAGAGTAGCTTTAAATTTGGGAACAGTATAAAATTTGTACAAAATCTCTTGAGAAATTTGTATACATTTCTTGTAGGAGTGAGCATGAAACCCGATTGACTTGCGAACCCGAACCAAACCGATATAATGGATTGGGTTGGGTTGTGTCTTTTTAGAGATTGAATTGGGTTGGGTTGAAAATATTTTGAACCCAGTGGGTTAGGTTGGGTTGAGTTATGGGTTCAAAATTTTCAACCCGACCCAAACCGGTAACTCGGTCAAATATATAATTATATATTTTATATTTATTGAATATAAAATAGTGTATAAATAAGTATAGTATAATTGTAAAATATATAATAATAAAATGTTCATTATAATTACTACTAGTGTGTAAAATTATATGTAGCAGGTACTCCAATATCCAAACAAGTCTCATACTTTCTAATTTCCCATATTTTAGTTTCAAATATTTACATTAGAAACAAATACTGATTTCGAGTTATGAAATAGTTTTCATAATTTTTCTTAAGCATAACTTCAATCATAACAAATTGATGCACAATTAACTTATGTTAAAAAAAATTTGATTTCTTGTACCATTGTAACTATAAAATAGACATATAAATTAACACTCTAACCTATAAGATTCCAATCGAGATCAATGTATGCAGATAAACATATATTCTAAAAAGATGTACCATAATGTTGATGGAAGAAACGTTGAATGCATGATAAAGCTTAGTAATACCAACTTGCTGGAAGCCTTTTATATAAACATTATTGAACCATTCAATTTGCCTCTTTGTGACATTTTAAGAGCTCCTATGTCACTTCCAAGTACATTAAAGTATAGTCCAAAAAATTAGACTGATTAATGAGAAAGTATTAGTACGGCCAACAAATGTTGAGTTATTAAAATATATTATTAGCAACTGTGCAGAAATCCAGATTTCCTTCGTAATTGAACAGTCTTCTAAAGTAAGTTAAATTCATGTCAACTAAAGCAGTTCCTAGCGCAACAATCAGATGGAGATTGTATTTTTCAATATAACGATGATTCCGTATTCTAACATCAAGGGCTCCAGATTGTGAGCATACAGATAAGCAGTTGATCATGGTCACTTTATCAAGCTTCATATTACTCATTTGCATTTCACAAAACAATGCCAAAACATCCTTACCAAGTTTGACTTCAACATAGCCTCCAATTCTGGTATTCCATGGCATAACACCATTTTCTTGTATGTCATCAAAAAGCTTTTTTAGCAGTATCTAAAAAACCAAATTTAACACAGCCTACAACCATTGTAGTCCATGAGACAATTGTTATCTTTTCCATGTTATCAAATATTCTTTGTACTGTCAGATACACATATTTTTCTTATAATATGAATGGATTTAGTTTTGGATTTAATAAAATATTTTTTTTGTTATGTAATATATATGGTTTAATTATTTAATAAAAAATATATCAATCCGGTGACGTAAATCGATTAGAATAAGTTGGATTGAATTGAAATTTTTTTAACCTAATATAAATGAATTGATTTGAAATTTTAAAATAATCCGATTCAATAACGATTCGTTTCTCACTCATAGTTTCTTGGAAAATTTTCAGATTTTTAGGGCGATTTGACCCATCCCATGACTTGGCTCCGCCCTGTGTGTCAGTGCATATTTTAAGCTAAAATCTCATCCACTAAACATATATTTTCCTTCTTTTAAAGCACATGCATGGTGTGTCCTCTCTTACTCTCCCCGCAACCCACTAACCCTAATAAAGACAAGTGAACGCTTGGAATTAAGGAAAATTTTACTAGTGAAAGAAATCACTTATCACACCCACCACAAACTATAATTTAATTAGCACAACAGAGATCAGCCACGCACTTTAAACTGTATGGAAGATACATAAAAAAATATAAAAACCAAGCCCACCAAGTTCAAGAATTTTTTAAAGGTGCGGACACTAAATTAATGTAGGATCCTCACCTTCACCTATCTAAAGCCTGCAAATTAACTTAAACTTCTTTTATTATTGGAAAATTATGAATATATATCCAATCCATGTTTCTAAAGTACTAAACATGGAACAAATTTCCTGAAAGGAGATCACAAATTAATCTTCCAGTTGGGAAACAACTCATAAGAGTACTAACAAATAACAAACCGGCCCCTCACCCCCCTTCATGTCTTGAATCCATGGAGCAATTACTTAATATGCTACTCCTATCATTTGATATATAATATTATATATATATATATATATATATATGTATATATCATATAAAAAATGTGTGCCTCACCAGCACCACATGTTCCTGCGCCCATACCTATCACCCCTACGAGGCATCATGTTCCCTTTCCTCACAGTAGATCCAATTTTCATGTTCTATCGCATTTGCTCATATGGGTTTTCTTCAAATTTAAGTAATTTCTCTTATTGATCAAATGGAAATTTTATTTTTTCTGTGAGTGTGGATTGCACTGATAGTATTTCAACAGAATTTTGAGGTTTTAGAGATGAACTCTAGGTTACAAAGAACTTGCAAATTCAGAATCTTGTTGTTTAAATGGATATTATGAATATTATCCTTCTTAAGGATGCTTACACCAATCTTCATCCTAATGACACTATCATTTCTGATTGCAAGTCTTTTATTCGATTTTTCAACAACCTGAAGTTTGAACAATACTTCACGGAAGTTAATAGGGTGACAAACGTTTTCGCCAAAAAGAGTAGCAATATGGAGTGCAACTTGATACAACCAATAAAGTCACCCTCTAGTAAATGGATGACACATGGAGTGATACTCCTCCTATGACCGAACGACACGTGACTACGCCCACGAGCCACCTCCAAGTACCCTGTCGACACGCAAGAAACTCCCCTCCAGTAACCCAACGACATGTGGAACGAGAAGTTGACGCAACCATCGTCACTCGCGGACTCCCATGTAGAAGTGTAAGTGTGATTATGGGGACTAAGCCACCTCTGAACATGCGACAGAGGCCCTCCGGCAGAGAAGCGAGATCTTAGAGATCACGCCATTCCGGGCAAGTGACTGGCTTGCCTTAGGAACACTATAAAAAGCCTAAGGTATGTGAATTTAGGATCATCTCCAATCTCAAACTCATTACTGAAACACTTGTATCCCCACCCCATCTTCTCAGTATCTTGTTCTAACAAAGACATCGGAGAGTTTTTGGAGGCACCATCATTCTCTCATTCGGTGACTCTTTAGTTTACCCCTCGTTATTCGTGCAGGACATTTGACGTGGAACCTCTATCTCAGCAATAGGTTTTCGACATCAACAGATTGGCACCGTCCGTGGGAAAAAAACTAATATTTCGCTAAACAGTAAAAGTGAAGAAACCTAAAGAAGTCATTTGTTGCCATACTACCTAGAAACGCCCAAAAAAACTAGCAAGGGGGTCGTCGGGGCCAGCTCCGTACCTATACAAAGCCATACCCACAGCCAACAATCCGGTTCAAGGTTCCCCGCGATATCTGAACACGACCTTTGGTTTAGACTGACGGGTTCCCCTAAGAGAACAATGCCCTCGCCATTCAAGTACGGATTCCCCTGACCTTGGAGGGGTGGTCGCGGAGCATCTCACTGTTCCGGTAACTCAAACTCAGTTCCAAAGAGCTCTATTGGTTGGTAACCGACCTGGCCACCGATGTCCGAAAAAGAAGTCGACAGCCCTCACCTCCGCCTTCTGACCACACTCCTAGGAAAACTGGCCTTTTCGGTAACGAACTCCCTGTCGACAGCCGTTCTACCGCCGAACCTTCACCACCTTGAGCCAGTCAGTCTAGGGGAAGCTCCTCCTCCAAAAGCAACCTCAATCTAGACAAGCAGATCGAAGAGATGGAGGAAAAAATCAATGAAGCCTTTAAGCACCGAAGTCACAATGTCCTAGATAAACTTAACGTCTAAAACCCCCTGTTCACATAAGAGGTCTTCGAGGCCCCGCTCCTGCCAAGTTTTAGAATGCCGCAAATCAAACCCTATAATGGTTCAGTGGATCCCCTGGACCATCTACAGCATTATAAGGTGACTATAACGTTGCACTGACATTCCAATCTAGTAATGTGCCAAGCTTTTCCCTTAACACTTGAGAAAGCTGCCGGTACGTGGTATTCACGCTTGAAGCTAGGAAGCATCGACACTTTTAGAGAACCCATCTACGTTTTTGCTTCCCATTTTATCAGTAGTAAGGGACCTAAAAAGACTTCAGAAAGCCTATTCAACATCATCCAACACCGAGGGGAGAGGTTTCAGGCCTACATATCAAGGTTCAACACCGTCGCTTGGGAGATCCCTGATCTTGATCCCAACGTTCAGATGTTGGCATTAAAAACGGACTAAGATCCGAGATCTTTGGCTCTAAGCTCACCAGGCGCTCGCCTAAGGACATGAATGAAGTCTTGGCCCGAGCTGAGAAGTACATCCTAGTAAAAGACGACCAAGCCTTCCAGAGAGAAAGGGAATGAGAGATGGAAAAAAAGAGGAAAGACGTCGACCCTCATAGTGGGGCAGTCAAAAGACCCCACTGAAAGGGTAGGTACAAGGCCTCGACCCACTTTGATAGCTTCACCCCTCTCAACACATCCAGGACCAACATCCTGATGTAACTCCAGGAAAAATCAATCCTCTTGTGGCCCCCGAGATCGCAACACCTCAACGGAGACAAAATCAAATGGTGTCGGTTCCATAGGAACCATGGGCATGACACCGAGGAGTACCACACCCTAAAGCAACAGATTGAAGCCCTCATCAATCGAGGGCACCTAAAGGAGTTTACCGAATCGCGGCAAGGGATAGTGCCTGTCCAACTTAGAAGAAGCCTCGGACGTCCCTCCTGTCCGGACCAAGTGTAATACCCGTATTTTTATAGTAAGGGTAAATATGTATTTTAAAAAATATGACAAAGAGTCAAAATCCCAGAAGGCTGAATGAGGATTGAAAGAGACAAAGTTTTAAAAAAAAAAAAAGTCAAATGATGAACAGTAAACTCGTGATAGCACATATACTGCCAACCTAGTGAGTGATTTCAAAAGGCAATCATTATATCTTTTATTATCATTTCATTTTGGTGCCTTGTGTGCAAGTGGAGAGAATATTAATGGTGATGTTTTAAGCCATCATTATGTTTTCTTCATCATTTTTGGCTCTCCATATCGTGAGACTTGGAAGAGAAGGGGGGGGCTGCTGATTTCTCAGCCCAAGCTCCCCTATAAATAGGTGTATTAAGTTCGTGTAGTTACACGAAATTTTTTTTCCTTTAGTTCCATATAATTCATTTGTTTCTTAAAACACTTGAGGATTCAAAGAAATGCTGAAAAAGCAAAATTTTGAAGGAGTTTTATATGGAATTTCATATAGAATCATGAGAAGCTATCAGAAGCAAAAGGTGTTGACGATCTACAAAGGGAGAAATTTCTGAGCAGAACGGTAAAGATAAGAAAGGTGACCCACGGATAGCTTTAAATGCTACGAGGTGAGTTAGATTTACTTTAAATAGTCTAAAAACAAAAACAAAAAATCTAGTGATAATAAATTATTGATATATGTTTGGGTGATAGATGGAAACCAAATTAATTTATAGGTATGAATGGAAACTTGGTCATATTGAAATATTTTTTGGTGATAAATAATATTTTTTTTAGAAATAATAAGTTTATTTGAGAATAAAAGCGATAAATACTTATTGATGAGGTATATTGATGTTTTAATACGAATTATGATGAGATGAATTTTAGTGGACCTTAACAAATTTTGATGGACGATTTGAGATGTATTTTTAATGGACCTCGACAAATGTTGATGGATGATTTGAGATTAATTTTTGTGGATCTTGACAAGCCATAATGGATTATTTGATGTTAATTGGGATAAGAGGAAATTTTGTTATATAAATTTGAGAATAATCAGGATAGCCAAATTAAGTGTTTTGATTTTTTTTATGTTGTTTAATATTACTGTTTATATGCATATTTTATATCATTGCTCATATGCATATGTATTAAATGAGAAAGAAAAGAACCGGGAAGGCAGCCGGTCTAATGAAATAACCGTGACAGCCGATATATGTTGGAGAGAACTGAAAAGGCAGCCGGTCTTATGAGAATGAAAGAATCGGGAAGGCAACCGGTCTTATGAGAATGAAATAACCGGGAAGGCAACCGGTCTAAATAAAAATAAAAGAACCGAGAGGGCAGCCGGTCTAAGATAATAACAACCTGTCGACAGGCGGGAAGATGTTCCCATCATATGCATTCATTGCATTGCATCTGTTTTAATTATTGCTTGCATTATTGAAATACCGATGTGTGATGTATAAATTTTGAATTCAATTATAGATGGTCGAGTCTCATAAAAAGAGACAGTTGTGATGATGAGATTTCTGAAAAGCTGAGATGTGGTATATTGTTGTGAATTTAATTATAGATGGTTGAGTCTCATAGAAAGAGACAGTTGTGATGATGAGATTTCTGAAAAGCTGAGATGTGGTATATTGTTGTGAATTTAATTAAAGATGGTCGAGTCTCATAAAAAGAGACAGTTGTGATGATGAGATTTTTGAAAAGCTGAGATGCGGTGTATTGTTGTGAATTTAATTATAGATGGTTGAGTCTCATAAAAAGAGACAGTTGTGATGATGAGATTTCTGAAAAGCTGAGATGTGGTATATTGTTGTGAATTTAATTATAGATGGTTGAGTCTCATAAAAAGGAGACAGTTGTGATGATGAGATTACTGAAAAGCCGAGATGTGGTATATTGTTGTGAATTTAATTATAGATGGTTGAGTCTCATAAAAAGAGACAGTTATGATGATAGTATTATAAAAATGTTGATATGTGGTATGCTATTTTGAAATTTGTGATAGATAATTTGGTCTCACAGAGAGAGACAATTATGGTAAGCAAGATGAGAGAATGATAAGAACCATCTAAATAATGGATTTTATGATGAGAACCTCATTACAAGGTAATTATAAGATAATTGATGGTCTTAAGGTTGATCAATGATTGAGAAGAAGAGATTGATAGAGAATAAATCTTATGATATGTGAAATGATAGTAGAAAGTTCTCATCAGGTTATGTGAAAAATAAAAGATTAAATATTACAAGACTATTTATGGAATTTAGAATACTTCTAGTAAATTTAATTCATTGAGCTTGTAAAGGTCACCCCTCATTGTACAATGATTTTCAGGTAGCAAGCTTAGCAAATAGTTTGGTGAGTTGAGTTTCAGAAGAAATCATTTTCTGTAAGCCGTGTACGTGTCATCATCCTCAGACTAATGAGAAAATAAAACGAAAAATTTATTTGTAAATCTTCGTGCATTTTACGTTGTATAGAATGCTTAAAGATCAGATTGATGTAAAGTTCTTTGATGATATTTATTGTTGCATATATGTGTTATGCTGGGATTCTCAAAATGTGATGATACCGTTTTGGGGTGGCCAACCCGGGATGCGTCGTTACAATTTTGGTATCAGAGTATTAAGTTTTATGATTATGTAGACTACATAAAAAGTAAGAAAGTGGAAGATTTAAGTAAATTATAATGAACAATCTGTGGATGACACGTGGACGCGCTATAGCTAGAGTTAGAATTGTTGATTTGAGAGGGCGTGGGAGGCCCGCAATATTTTTGATAAGTCGAGGTTGAGTCTGAATCTGTGGTTCCTAGAAAGGAATGTGTTGGTAATATGATTGATATTAGTAATATAATTGAGGTATGAGAGAATCTGAAGTTGAAAGAGATGAGCTAAGATGAGCTCTTACTCATGCTTTTGAGAAAATGAATGTAACAAATGATCGAGTGGATAACTTATAGCATGGACTTGATAAGTAGACTAGAGTAGTGTCTGATGTTGTTAATCTAGTAATGGTAGACACTTAAAAAGAGGGAAAAGTGGATTTATGCATAAGATGCAGGGAGATATAATTAAAGCTAAATGCTTTGTTGTTTAAAGGATCTATGAATCCTTTTACGCTTAAGTGTCGGAGAAATATGTGGAGACATTATTTAGTATTTTACGACAGATGATTGCCTTTACTTCATTTACGTTAGAAAGAGACGTTTTGTGAATGATGGAAGGATATTCTTCCCAAGGTAAGTACAAATATTGATAGACCCTTAACCTGAAATAGGTTTAAGGAAGTTTTTCTTGATAGATATTTTTTTCTTATATATTTAGAACTTATCAAGATAGAGATATTATTTATTTGGAATAAATGTGTTAATTGTGGCTCAGTATGATAGTAGATTTATGGTTTTGTCAATGGTTGTACCAAAAATGGTAGACCTAGAGGAGAAGAAATGTAAGAGGTTCAAAGATGAACTATATTTTAAGGTTTGATCGAAACTATCTTACATGAGGCATATGAATTATGTCAGATTGGTGGGTATATTATTTCATATCGAGATAAAAGTGATGGAATTTAAAGGAAAGAGAAAGAGTGGTTAAAGAGGCTTAGACATGAAAGTTATGGAGATAGTAGCAATATGATTGTGCAGGGTAGGAGACCACCCAAAGGAGGAATTCCTTGTCCCAGGAAATCGAAGTACAGAGTCAGAGGAAATCATGATCTATTACTTCTGTAGCTCAGAATACTATTGGTGAGACCCTTAGATTTGGGAGACAGATTATGAGAAGTAGAAGTCATGGTAGAGGAAGTAAGTATGCCACCAAGTGGAAGTGGCAATCTGATGTATGATTGGGATATAAAAGTTTATTATAATTATATTCAGAAAAGATATTTATCCTAGAATTTTCAAAATTTGAAATACTTTATGTGTGGAGAAGATGGACATGTCAGTGTTGTTTGACTTTGATGCAACCCATTCTTTTGCATCAAGTATTCATATAAAATCTACTGAAAAATTTATTAGTCATTGGATTGCAAAATATCCTTGTTAAAGTTCTTACTTGAGATAAAGTGATAATCATGAATATTCATGAGGGATTATGTGATTCGTACCAGTGACAGAAAATCTGAAGTTGATTTATTATCTTTGAATATAATTTATTTTGGGAAATAATTGGTTATCGATGTTCTATGTCTGGGTTGATTATTCTAGAAAGAAGGTTCAAGATATAGACGTGAGATACTTTTAACTATCTTATTTTTGCTCTGGCCAATAGAAGATGATTGAAGAAGGGTTTTAAGGAGTATTGGGCATATATCATGAATTATAAAAAGGAGATAGTGATGAAAGAATATTCTATATTAATTTTTGATGAGTTGTTTAGGTTGCCTCCAAGTAGAGAGATTAAAGTCTCTATTGATGTGATACTAGGATTATCACATATATTTAATAGCACCCTATAGAATGACGTCAGCTGAATCGAGAAAGTTGAACGTACCATTTTAAGAATTTGTGGATAAACAATTTATCTGACCTAATGTATTTGGGGAGTCAGGTGTTGTTAGTGAAGAAAGAAGATGGAACGATAAGGATGTGTATAGACTACAGATAGTTGAATAAGAATAAATACATTTTTCCCAGGATAAATGAATTGTTTAAGCAGTTGCAAGGAGTGAGAATGTTTTCTAAGATAAACCTGAGATCAGGTTATCACCAATGGAGGATAGAGAAGGGAGACGTGCCTAAGATTACTGTTAGGACACGTTATGCTCATAAGCTTTTGTGATGTCATTTGGATTAACTAATGTTCTGGAAACATTTATGGACTTGATGAATAAAATATTTAAACTGTTTCTTGATAATCTTATGGTTGTGTTCAGTAATGACATTCTAATATATTATGAGAAGGAAAAACAACATATGGACCATTAAACAGTGTGCCGGAGATTCTTAGGAGAGAGAAATTATAGGTAAAGTTTCTAAGTATGAATGTTGGTTGAAGGAAATAACTTTCTTGGTACATATAATATTCGGTAACGGCATAACAGTTGATCCACAAAAGGTAAAGATAATGTTAAGTTGGGAGAAACCAACTAATATAACTGAGATTAGAATCTTCTTGGGATTAGCTGGTTATTATAGAAGTTTCTTTCAGAATTTGTCTATTATTGAATTGCTGTTGAATAGATTGACCAATAAAGATGTGAGATTTGTATGGTGAAGGAAATGTGAGAAAAATTTTCAATTACTAAAGGAGAAATTGACTACAGCTCCGGTATTGGTGTTTCCTTCTGGTGATGAAGGATTTGTGGTGTATAATGATAAGTCATATCAATGATTGGGATATGTGTAACATAGGAAAGTTATGGGCTATACTTCTAGGCAATTGAAGATTCATGATAGAAATTACCCTACTCATGACTTAGAGTTAGCTGCCATAGTGATTGTATAAAAGATTGGAGACATCATTTGTATGGAGCCACTTGTAAGATATTTATGGGTTATAAGAGTTTGACATACTTTCCTACCTAGAGAGAGTTGGATTTGAGGCAAAGATGGTGAATGGAGTTGATTAGTAACTATGATTGTACAATTCATTATTATCTAAAAATATGAAGGTGATAGCTGATTTATTGAGTAGAAAATTCTACAAGAGAGTTAACTGTTATAGGGATCCTGATGTGAAATTGATGATAGATTTAAAAGAGATAAAAATGAAGTTGAATATCAGTGATAGAGGATTATAGTTAACGAATATGGTTGTACAATTATCCATAGTGAAATGTTTTAGAGATGCAAGGTTAAGATGAAGAGATAGAAAAGATCAACTTTGAGTGCTTACTAAAAAACATTTTGAGTTCAAATCTGAAATGAAGGCATTTTGGTGTTGGTACATGGATGGTGTTCCCAATAATGTAAAAATTGAAAAAGAAGATAGTGAGAAAGGTACATAATGATGTAGATTCGATGAAATTAAGTAACAATAAAAAATATAGAGGATTTAAACAGAAATTTTGATGGTCAAGATTGAAAAGGGATGTAGCTGAGAATGTGAGGTTGTATGGAGTACTATTGAGCATAGTATCAAATAAAGATGTTAGATTTACATCTTGGTATTGGGAGAGACTTTCAGAAAGCCACGGATACACAGTGGCAATTTAATATAATTTTCATGCTCATATTGGATTTTTAGAATACTAGAAGATATGTTAAGGACAAATGTGATGAATTTCTCAGTAAGTTGAGATGTTTACATTCTATTGATTGAAGTTACTTATAATAATCAGTATAAAATTGTATTGAATGACTCCGATTGAGACATTGTATGGTAGGAGGTGTAGAACTCCTACATATTGGGAAGAGAAATATATTTAGTCCATCAATGACTGAGTTAACAGCTGAGATGATCAAATTGGTTAGAGAGAACTGTAAAGCAGCCTATAGTAGATCTCTTGAGTCTCAAGTAGGTGATTGGGTGTATTGAAAAATATCTCAACGAAAATGTGTGTTGAGTTTAAAAAAAAAAAAAAAATTTTGAATTCGAGGTATGTGGAACTCTATGAGGTTGATAAGAAAGTTGGGTTAGTTATGGAAAGCCTGGAGTCGCCTTCAGAATTAAAACGCTTATATAACGTATTTCATATTTCTCTATTGAGAAAAGGTTTACATGGTGAGTACTATAATATTTCGAGCTAAGCTATAGAAATTCAGAAAGATTGGGTGTATATCCAAGTACCAATAAGGATTTTTGAGAAATGAGCAAGTTTTGTATAATAAAGGAAATTGCATTAGTTTAAGTACTCTGGCGGAATAAGGATGCTAAAGAGATTACGTGAAAGTATGAGTCAATTATGGAGAAGTGGTATTCACAATTGTTTCTGGAGCAAAACAAAGAAATCTCGAGGACGAAATTTTTGTAAGGTGGGTAGAATTGTAATACCCGTATTTTTATAGTAAAGGTAAATATGTATTTTAATAAATATTACAAAGAGTTAAAATCCCAGAAGGCTGAATGAGGATTGAAAGAGACAAAGGTTGAAAAAAAAAATTAAAAAGTCAAACGATGAACAGTAAACTCGTGACAGCACATTTGCTGCCAACCTAGTGAGTGATTTCAAAAGGCAATCATTATGTCTTTTATTATTGTTTCATTTTGGTGCCTTGTGGGCAAGTGGAGAGAATATTAATGATGATGTTTTAAGCCATCATTATGTTTTCTTCATCATTTTTGGCTCTCCATATCGTGAGACTTGGAAGAGAGGGGGGGGGGGGGGGGGGGGAGGGCTCCTATAAATAGGTGTATTAAGTTTGTGTAGTTACACAAATTTTTTTTGCCTTTAGTTCCATATAATTCATCTGTTTCTTAAAACACTTGGGAATTCAAAGAAATGCTGAAAAAACAAAATTTTGAAGGAATTTTCTGTGGAATTTCATATAGAATCATGAGAAGTTATCAGAAGCAAAAGGTGTTGACGATCTAAAACAGAAGAAATTTCTGAGCAGAATAGGAAAGACAAGAAAGGTGACCCACGGATAGCTTTAAATGTTACGAGGTGAGTTGGATTTACTTTAAGTAGTCTAAAAACAAAAACGAAAAATCTAGTGATAATAAATTATTGATATATGTTTGGGTGATAGATGAAAACAAAATTGATTTATAGGTATGAATGGAAACTTGGTCAAATGGAAATATTTTTCGGTGATAAATAATATTTTTTTAGAAATAATAAGTTTATTTGAGAATAAAAGCGATAAATAATTATTGATGAGATACATTGATGTTTTAATACGAATTATGATGAGATGAATTTTAGTGGACCTTAACAAATTTTGATGGACGATTTGAGATGTATTTTTAGTGGACCTCAACAAATGTTGATGGATGATTTGAGATGAATTTTTGTAGATCTTGACAAGCCTTAATGGATTATTTGATGTGAATTGGGATGAGAGGAAATTTTGTTATATAAATTTGAGAATAATCAGGATAGCCAAATTAAGTGTTTTAATTTTTTTTTATGTTGTTTGATATTACTATTTATATGCATATTTTATATCATTGCTCATATGCATATGCATTAAATGAGAAGGAAAAGAACCAGGAAGGCAGCCGGTCTAATGAAATAACCGTGACAGCCGGTATATGCTGGAATTAAAAGGGAAAACCGTGGCAACTGGTATATGCTGGAAAGAACCGAGAAGACAGCTGGTCTTATGAGAATGAAAGAACCGAAAAGGCAGCCGGTCTTATGAGAATGAAATAACCGGAAAGATAGCCGGTCTAAATAAAAATAAAAGAACCGGGAGGGCAACCGGTCTAAGATAATAACAACCTGTCGACAGGTGGGAAGACGTTCCCATCATATACATTCATTACATTGCATCTGTTTTAATTATTGCTTGCATTATTGAAATATTGATGTGTTATGTATAAATTGTGAATTCAATTATAGATGGTCGAGTCTCATAAAAAGAGACAGTTGTGATGATGAGATTTCTGAAAAGCTGAGATGTGGTATATTGTTGTGAATTTAATTATAGATGGTTGAGTCTCATAAAAAGAGACAGTTGTGATGATGAGATTTCTGAAAAGCTGAGATGTGGTATATTGTTGTGAATTTAATTATAGATGGTTGAGTCTCATAAAAAGAGACAGTTGTGATGATGAGATTTCTGAAAAGCTGAGATGTGGTATATTGTTGTGAATTTAATTATAGATGGTCGAGTCTCATAAAAAGAGATAGTTGTGATGATGAGATTTCTGAAAAGCTGAGATGCGGTGTATTGTTGTGAATTTAATTATAGATGATCGAGTCTCATAAAAAGAGACAGTTGTGATGACGAGATTTCTGAAAAGCTGAGATGTGGTCTATTGTTGTGAATTTAATTATAGATGGTTGAGTCTCATAAAAAGAGACAGTTGTGATGATGAGATTTCTGAAAAGCTGAGATGTGGTATATTGTTGTGAATTTAATTATAGATGGTCGAGTCTCATAAAAAATAGTTGTGATGATGAGATTTCTGAAAAGCTGAGATGTGGTGTATTGTTGTGAATTTAATTAGAGATGATTGAGTCTCATAAAAAGAGACAGTTGTGATGATGAGATTACTGAAAAGCCGAGATGTGGTATATTGTTGTGAATTTAATTATAGATGGTTGAGTATCATAAAAAGAGACAGTTGTGATGATGAGATTACTGAAAAGTCGAGATGTGGTATATTGTTGTGAATTTAATTATAGATGGTTGAGTCTCATAAAAAGAGACAGTTATGATGATAGTATCATAAAAATGTTGATATGTGGTATGCTATTTTGAAATTTATGATAGATGATTTGGTCTCACAAAAAGAGACAATTATGGTAAGCAAGAAGCAGAGAATGATAAGAACCATCTAAATAATGGATTTTATGATGAGAACCTCATTACAAGGTAATTATGAGATAATTGATGGTCTTAAGGTTGACCAATGATTGAGAAGAAGAGATTGATAGAGATTAAATCTTATAATATGTGAAATGATAGTAGAAATTTCTCATCAGGTTATGTGAAAAATAAAAGATTAAATATTAAATGACTATTTATGGAATTTGGAATACTTCCAGCAAATTTAATTCACTGAGCTTGTGAAGCTCACTCCTCATTGTACAATGATTTTTAGGTAGCAAGCTTGGCAAATAGTTTGGTGAGTTGAGGTTCAGAAGAAATCATTTTCTGTAAGCTGCGTACGTGTCATCATCCTCAGACTAATGAGAAAATAAAATGAAAAATTTATTTGTAAATCTTCATGCATTTTACGTTGTATAGAATGTTTAAAGATCAGATTGATGTAAAGTTCTTTGATGATATTTATTGTTGCATATATGTGTTCTGCTGAGATTCTCAAAATGTGATTATATCGTTTCGGGGTGGTCAACCCGGGATGGGTCGTTACACGAAGAACGTCAAAACCTCCGAAAAAGTCCCAAGCCCAACCAAGAAGAGCTTGGTCGAAGGAACCAAGAGGTTGCGGCAACCAAGGTTATCAAGATAATCTGTGGTGACCCCGCCACCAGGGGTAACTCGGGTAGAATGGTAAAGCATATGCCAGATCTGTGGCTTCTACCAACGGCTCCCATAAACGGAGGAAGACAAGCCTAGTGTTCTCCTTCACTGATGATGATTTAGATGTGGTGCAGACCCCACATGATGATACCATGATGGTCTCCCTCTTTGTGGCCAATCACGAGGTTAGACGCATATTGACAGACAACGAGATATCTCTACTTTTTAAAATAAAAATAAATTCTTTTTCTAAGTTATTTGCTTGTGATTGAAGAAGATGGTAATCCATCACATTGACTAAACCAGCTGAGAGGGCCGGAGAGCCCGCACAAAGTGGAAATAATGAATTATTTGTGTCCTTGATTTGTATCTTTTTCGAGAAGCATGATGAGAACTCAATAGCTGCATGGGGAGCATTTTAATGGCAATTTATGTGAATGTACAAACAATTTGTACGATGTAGGGTGCATGGATGCTCAGGTAGCATGTGGGTGTTTTTTGAAATTGTTCTTCTTTGTACACACTTGGTACATTGGTCAAAAAATAGAAAGCAGGTACGTACACTAACTTTTCCAATTTATTTGATAATATAACAATAAAAATAGTTTTTTTATATAAATTTAATTTTTAAAAACTATTTTTTAACTTTTAGTTCACTCTATAAATTATTATTTTAATATTTATTTTGGTAAACGAAGACAAAGAACAGTTCTATAATCCACATCATCCAACAAGCATACAAAAGGAGAGGGGCATGAGAAATAGTGCTATAGCTCATGTTCTCCTAGCTAATCTATTCATTATTTTGTTGGCTCTCATTAGCCTGTGATGCAGTTTGACTTTAAAGGACAGTTAATTTCATAAACTCTCCCGTTACTTAAATGGGTTCCAAAATGACGAAATTTTTTTTATTTATATAGAATGTAAAATAAAAGTTTTATACTAAGTAAAAGTTTGATTAATAAAATTTTTATTTATTTTATATTAAATAAAAATTTTATTAAAAATATTCACTCTCTATATTATAACCCTAAATTACATGGCAATCGATATAATGTGAGAACAGCCTTTATATTTGAAACACAGAAACGTACAAGCAGTGAATCTGTAAGGAAATACCACCTGTCAATCTGAAAGTTGAAACACAATTTGCAAAAGTAGTGAATACACAGAAAGAAGTACATATGTCACATGTAATGATTCCAATTCAATCCTATTCAGTACAAACTGTAACTCAATAGCCCAAAATTTACCATATATCACCTAAAGCCAAACTTAACCTGGTCAAAAATTAAAAGAGCCAAGCTAAACTGTATACAAGAGCAGAGGTGAATGGGCTAAAGAATCTTCATAATGCTGAGGTGATGAAAAGTGCAAAAAAAATACATGCAGGATGACTCCAAGTACCAATACAAGTCATCATTTTAATTTTCCGTAGGTAATAACTTAAAAAGGCCCTCACATGCATAGCCAACCACTTTTGTCCAAAGAAGTATAAAGGAAAAATATTTCACCTTGGTTGAATTTTATCAAATTGGTTAAGATATTCATGGTCTCATACAAGAAATAATTCTTCTGAAACAATTTAGTTAATGGTTTTTCGAAACTGCTTTTAGTTTTATTATCATAAAAGAAAATTTCATTTTTAGTCTAATTTTTGTTTTTGAGAAATAAAAATCATTTTAAAAACTTCATCAAACGATATTTAATTGCAAATTTAAAATCAATTGGATTAAAATGTTGTTTTATAAATAATTTAAATGCAATTTAAATCACATTAACTTAAAGTTTTAATGTTAAAATTTATCATTCCAATTTTCTTGATGCCAATCTAGCATGGACACATGTTCAATATAACCAGGCTTTTGAATGATTGCCTCTTTTTGCTTGGGCCCAATAAGTGAAAAGGCTGGTTCTGCAGAGAAGTCGGCTTTTGTTTTGAGGGTTGAAATTCGAACTAAGATAATGGAAAGTGAAGAAGAAAAGCATATGTAGATGTCCCGCAAATCGACAATCTTCTACTCCAGCAGCACAGCCAAAAAAACCAACAGCAACCCTCCATTTCATGTCAATACTGGGGACCAGCCATACAGACCAAGTATACACAGATATAAAACTAAGAACAGACCACAAATTCAAAGCTTAATCCCATGGTAGGACCTCTAAAGTAGTGGGTTCAAGGCTATATAGCAAATAGTTACATCTAACTAGCATTAAGAACAGAGATCGCCCTTGGATTCTACACTGAAAACAAAGTCCTTGCAATTTCAATGCACAGTAAATATATAGTGTTCAGAGAACTTGTTTGCACCTTCTTTTTTTTTTTTTTTTTTCTGCAACAGCAAATAGAAACGAGCATGGAAGCAATAATAATAATCAATCATTCTAGTACACACCAATCCACAAAATGTTTTGAATCTCAATAAGTCCAGCAAGCAAACATGGAATAACACAAGGAGAACAATGATTTCAGTCACTTAGGCTTTGATTAGCAGAGAAGAAAAGAGGAAAGAAGAAAGAGAAAAGAAAAGGGAGACAATGGAAAAATAGGAAGAGTGATGTTTTCCATCATGATTTTGGTAAGCATGATGGAAAAGTGATTAGAAAAAAAACGATAAAAAGATTAGTTTGTTTTAGCTTCTCATCAATCAACCCAATTTTGGGAAAATTATTATTTGCACATGTGAAATTCCTGGCTTTTTCCGTTCCTTTCCTTTCCCTATTCCATCTTCTTACTTTTTCTTTCTACCAATCATAACCATAACTCAGTTGATGTTCATGTGACAAATAAGAATAAATCAAAACATGCATTACTTCACCCATCTTTTCATCTAGGTACGTTTCACAGTTCCATCATGATACCTACAATAGCAATGATGTAAACTAGCAACTTAGAACAATCATTGACAACATTAATCTAGCAAGTTTACGAAGTCACAATTAATCAACCAGTCAACCAAGAACACTTAATGGATAAAGCTTATCGCAAGTAAAGCAGATGTTTGATAATGACATAGCTGACTTTCATCTAGTTTTGGGACAAACTGAATTTCAATATAAAAGTATCAGTGAAATACAACGATAAATACTTACTTTAAAAAAATTGGAGGTGGGGGATCCAATGAAGAATGGAGAAAATATCAACCAGCTAAAGACAGTTAACCAATGTATACTTGATCACCAAACTACTCAATTCTCTCTACAATTAACGCATACTTGATCACAGCCAATGATGATATCTCATCTCCCTAACATATTTCATACTTTATAGAACAATGGAGGAGGCTTGGAAATGGCTCTACTAAACCTTTTTATGTGATAGAAACTACCAACATGAGAACCCTAAATATTGCGTAATCAACTCAATAAAAATTAATTGATCATGTATACAAGTTCAGCATGATTATGCCCCTACTTTAGTGATTAGATGATGCTAGATCATATTAACAATTCTGCAGAATCTTCTCTTTTCAAAGTCCTAGAATATATTTTATTCCAAAAGCCAAATATTTTCTACAAACAAAACCAAGCAAGACAGAAGATTAACTTTGCCCAGCTAAGTGAGATTATATATTGCAGAGCCAATTCACTCAAAACTAAGCAGAATATGTGTGTTCTTACCACAAAGGGAGATAGGTGCTATAGTTGCTACCACGCAGAAATAAAAAAAAGACATCTGCTAGAAGCAGATTCGTACATGGAATCAATAGTGTCCTGACTGGTTTTGTTAAAAAAAAAGCCATCCCATATTCGACCAGAACAATGTAAATCAAAACTCTGAAGAAACTTATCAGAAGATGATCAAATTACTTAATAATATAAATTCACTTTACTATGCTATATAAAGCTATAATACAAAAACAAATAAACTCATTATTAATCAAAGAAGTTAGAAATCAACTTTGCATGTAAGAAAATATGCTTGGTAAATACTTCTTTTTTCTGACTGCATGTAAAATTTGAAGAATATTACTGAATTTCATTTTGGAGAACAGCTTAAACAATCAAAAATACATGCTCACTTCGAGAGAATGAGGGGGTAATGCTGCATGTTATTTATTTTAAGTCAAGAATATTAGAATAAATATGTTGGACTTGTCTATCTGTTCAATATCAGGCAGACAAAAAGATGCATCAATTTAAATGGTAGATTGTTATGAACTTTACAGCAGTTAACCAGCTTCTCAGTAACAAGAATCCTATTGGGTACAGAAGTAAGAGAAGGGCAATGCAAAAAAGTCACAAGGCATATATTAACAGGGACATATAAATCCACCATTTACAAAAAGAATATCACCAAAGTAAAACAATAACAGGGACAATAGTAAAGGAAACAGAAGTATTGTATAATCACAATAGAATTTACACTACATTCCACAAGAAAGCTATGCTGAAGGTCACCCGGACTTCAATAGATCAAGAAGTTCAGTTTCCAACAGAGTCACGGGTGGCCCAACTCAGAACAAAGCTTCAACAAGAGAATGAGCTGCAAAACAGATAAGGGTGTTATTCTTCAACCAGACCTTGGCCTGGCCTAATTGACAGTCCCAATAAGAGATTATTTCCATGGCAACAACATCATTTCCTTTTCCAACAATACTTTATCAACAACTCATCAGATACATGAGTTTAACTTGGAGAGGTAGAATTGAGCTTAACTTCTATCATTCATAATACAATTTAGGACAATATAAAAATTATTTCTAATCTATAAATGGCTATAGTTTAAGGCCATTCATGTTATATCATGACTGCCGAAGGAAGTAAGTGAATAAAATAAAAGATCAATTCTAGACATTCCTCGACCAACCCCTACCCCCAAAAAGGAAAAGAAAAAAACACAGCTATATTCCAAGATTAATAGCGTGTTCTCCAAATTCCCTGAGATTGCATAACAAGAATAAAACTTCTAGATAAGAAAGCAAAAGAAGAATAATACAGGGACCAATAACAGTTGGTTCATTGGATTTTTCCCAAGTAAAAACACTTAGGTGCCTTAAAGATCCAAGGGCTGAATCCCCAGGCCTAACAACTCCCTTATGGGCAAGAGAGTTGCTGTCATGTGTGGGTTGGGGGGTGTTGGGAATTTGTCTAAGAAATTAAAGATTGAAGATGAGGCTTCAGCAGCATTGGGCGCCATGGCTCAGGCTTGGCGCGCTGCGGCCACCAGCAAGGAGGATTTTCATCCTCCAGGTGTGCACCACGGCACAGACTGGGCTGCGCCGCGACCACCAGCAAGTGGGGACTTTTCCCCCTGGTGCGCGCCGCGGCTTGCCCTGTTCTAAGCCCAAGCCGCGGCGCGAGGCACACCTAACACCTTATTTTCAGCTTCTTCAGCTGGTGCATGAGTTTTGGTTAAAATGCATAGGTTCACTTAGACCACTTAGAGGGCCATGATTGTTTGGTTCTCAAGTTCAAAGGGTTGAGATTGACTTCAAGTTGGTTAAGGAAGTTGTTGCTCTATATAAAGGGTCATCTAGGAGCAAAACAACAAGTGTCAAGAAGAAACACAACACAAGAGAAACAAGAAGAAGTCTCATTCCAAGAGTGGCTGGTGTTTAGAGAGAAAGACTCTCAAATCTTCAGAGGTGTTTCTAGTGAGAGAGAGTAGTTAAGATTGGGGTTCAAGGGTTTTGTAATTAGAATTTTCTGGGGGAAAATTCCAGGGAAACATTTGGTTCTTATCTCTTTCTTTTCTCTTCTTTCATTCATCAAGAACACATGATTCTTGAGGAAGTGTTGCTGTAATTGTAAGAACTCCATTGATTTAGTGCAGAGAGCTCGGAGGAGCTCACAGCGACGTAGGCAATTTGCTGACCTCGATAACAATTGCTTGTGTTTTCTCTTTTATAGTTTGATTCTTGTTCGGCTCCAAATCATTCTGGATTTGGGTGTTTGAAGGTCACCACCTGGGATTCTTAAGGTGATTTTCAACAGGGGGAATAAAGGTAATTTAGAATTCATCGTTGAACTAAAACAATAAAAAGGAAAACAAAGGTTGCCTTCAAAGACATATGTTTAGCTTGATAGGATACCAATTACCTCAGCATGTGTGTATAATTGCATCCTTAACTATCCCTCCAATGGAAGTCAAGAAGATTCCTATAAAATCCACAGCATCTCTAAAGGATCAATTAAAATATCATAACTTGTTAAAAGCACATACCATGACATATATTTCCCTCAATTACTAGAAGAGCTCGACATATACTAATTTCTTCAAAGCAACGACTAACCAGTTTCAGGTCAATCCTATGTCATTATAAAATGCAAGCCTCATGGACCAAAATCACGAGTATTACTTTCAGCAATAATTCTTCCAAAATTAGGGGATAAAATATACTTCTATAACTTGGATCATGGATTTATGGTTGACACAAACCATTTTGCTTCAAACAAACTAACTACAGTTTAAGTATTTCTTTTAATTGAAGTTGGTCTTTCATTGATCCAAATAGTTTTAATATATGCTAGTGTCTACAAACTAACCACTCGATTTGCAGGCATTTCATGAATGCTTAATTTAGGCAGTCCACAAGCTGCTAGCAATCCTAACCAATAAGGCAAACTAAAGGATAACCAGCAAGAGTTGCACTGCACATACATTGTTCAAAATTTCCACCTTATACAATTCACACTACACAGTTTTCTTTTCTCAAACGATTTCAATGATTTGGATATTCAATTGTGGAAATTACAACGAGAATGCTCACTCACAACTGAAGCAACTAAATTACAAGAAAATAATCCATTTCCCTTACCTCGAACAAGATTTTCTTCTCAAAACCTCAGAAACCAAAACAAGAAAAGAGCCTCGAGAACCCCCAAGCATGCATCTACATCCAACACGAAATGTCTCCCGAGCAAAATCCTAGAGATTGCAGTCACGAAAGCCCACACGCAAACCCCCAAACTCACCCGTCCCATACTTACTCTCCCCTCGTTGTTACCCCCAAACCACTTCTCCAAGAATGATCTATTGATGCCAAAAATGTGCTTGCTGAGTTGGAAGTCGAGCCTCGAGAAAGCCTGCACGAGAAAGAAGAGGTGAGCTAGGGGGTCGCCGGAGGGAATGCCTCCGAGAATGCTCCGAAGCTTTAGTTAGTGTGAGAATAATGGGCGTTTTCTTTTTTTTAGGTTCAGAAGAATCTATCTTTCTGGAATGCGCAACTTAATCTTTTTATAGGGGTCTGAGTTGGCCTTTCATCAAGGGCGGGTGGTGACGTGGAGGCCCAGCTGGGTAGGCAATGATGCCTAGGAGGCCCAGCTGTGTGGCCTTGCTATCTCGGTTGGGGCTATCCATGCTTGAGGCGGCCCTTGTGTTAAGGGCGATGATGACCGGGGGTCTAGCTGTCCGAGCCTGGGTTATCCGTGTGTCACCTTGTTGCCCATTCCTAGGATGGTCCACGTGTTGCCTTTTTATTGGGTGTGTGTTTTTTAGCAGTATCAGAGGCCCCTCACTTCTTTGAGTATATTTATGAGCTTAAGGAAGTTTTGCAGGGTTCGGTCATTAGTAAGGAAGTGTAATATGCCGAGTTGTGTCAGTGCCGAGCCGAGCATGTGTGGAGCGATCCATCTGCTTAGACCTTGGAGAGGTTTTGAATTCCAGGGAGACTCTTGGGCTTCTTATTTTTTGAGCCTATGAGGAATGTTTCTTGAGTTTTCTTGGGCTTTGCTAGAAAACCTGGGCTTTGCCTTGTGGGTTTTTTGGGCTCCCCTAGGGCCCAATTCCTTTGGGTTTCTTGGACTTTATTGACATGTGGTAAGTGTCAGTCCTCATTAAATACTTATAGCTGTTTTTTCTGGGATGACGATGCATTTAATGATTGGTTTTCTGGGGGGATGAAACGATATTTTTGGCGGCTGAACTGGTGCCTAGGGGAGGGGGATGACGCATAGGGGAATGAAGCGACCCCTAGGCTGTAATCATGGGCTGCCTAGTGTGTGGCGGAGAACTCCTTGGGGAGAGGGAAAGTTGCTTCGAGCTCCTGAGGTGTCACTTCCCCACCTGTTTCTTCATTTAATGTTCTCGTTCATTGTGCCTCCTTTTCCTATATAAGGAGGCCCTTGCTTTTTTCCTTCTTCATTTCAAATCATAGTGAGCTTTTGCAAAGAGAGGGATATCTTTGAGAGCCCTCGTCCTCATCCCTTTCTCTTTGAGAGTGTTCGTCATCGTTTTATCTTTTAGAGAGTTCTTTATCCAAAATTAGGGAGCCTTCCTCCTCGTTTGTGAGAGCCTTCCTTTTGATTTCTTTGGAGTCTCAGTGTTCGGTGCTTGTTAGTGGTTCGGATTCGATTGGCGGTGCAGGTTTTTGGTTACTATGATGTTTGGAGGGTTGCTGAGGAGGAGGTTCCTAAGGAGCTTTATTTTCTAAAGGAGTTGAAGTTCGAATCCCTCAGACTGTTGGTGAGTTTCGTCCACCTATCTTTTAAATATGTCTAGATTTGACGAATATCGAGATCTGCCTAGTAGTAATAGTGGTAGCGGTAGGAGTAGTGATAATCGTAGTAGTAGTAGTAGCTGTAGTACTGAGGAGACGGGGTCGTTCACGTCCTCTTTTAGGAGTGCGACCCCGAAAAGGGCCGTGGTGAGCGAAGGGCCCTTGGAAATGGTGCCATATGTCCCCATAGTGGAGAAGTATGAAGAGGAATCCTCTTCTAGGGACGAGGTCCTGGCTGATATCAGGGGGACCTCGGCTGCAGATGAAAAAGAGGAGTGAAATTATGCTGCCAATGAGGTCCCCAATCAATTGAAAGAGGAAGACCTAGAGGTGATCCAGAAGACGTACCGCATTCCGTGCTGGTATGCCCTTCGATTGATCGGGGTAGGAGAGAGGGTTTGTGACCCCCTTTCAAGTCGTATGCCCTTTGAACTGTGCGTGTATGAACATCACATGGGGGCCGGGCTTCGGTTCTCCCTTCACCCATTCTTCTGTGCCATTTTACGGTACTTTGATATTACACTGTGTTACTTAGTGCAAAACTTGGTACGGCTGATTATGACCTTTATCTGTGTCTGCTTGGAAGTGGACGGGCTAATGAATATGGATATTTTCAAGACCCACTTCCTTATTAGTAGGCACAGCCAGACCATATGGGTGGTTTTTAGCACCCGGGCTAAGAGGAGGCTACTAAAGAAGACTCCATCGTCACTCAAGAGATGGAAGAACAACTTTTTTTTCATCCGGTCTGCCAAAGACTTCAGTCTTCCCTGCTAGTGGAGTATGGACTGAACCGAGAAATGTAAAAAAATGAGTCTTCATCCACACGAGCAAGAGATCGTGGATGCCATGGTGGCCTCGCCGTTAGATGTTGAAGTCCTCTACAACAATGAGGAGCTAGCGAGGCACGGCCTGTGCCCTCCATGCACCGAGTCTTCGCTCGAGAGCGGTAAAGATCCGTGCCTTTAATACTTGCAGTTTTTTATCTCTGCTTTGCTTTTTGCCATATAGTTTTACTTATGCATTTTCTTTTCTTTCATGCTAAGCAAAAATGGATGCCACGGCACGCGCCCGGGAGTAGGTGAGGAAACTCACCATAGAGAGGATGAAAGTTGCTGTGGCCGAGAGGCAGCAGGCCTCGGGCTTGGGGGTAAAGAAAAGGCTTCATGCCTCTACCACTATCGATCTGGAGAGCCCTCCCTGAGGCCATCCCCAGCTAGTGTCTGCTCTAGTGACTTGCACTCCCCCGATAGCTTCGGTTGGCCCGGGGTTCTCGGTTGCTCCTGGCCTCTAGGTGGGTGCTATGGTTTTCAGGCCCAATTAGGCCCTCAAGGTCGATGACTCAATTTTTACGCACCTGTGAGTGGTGCGAGAGCATCTGATCATGGGAATCCCTTCTCAGGATCTCCAAGAGCTATCTCAAAGGTCGACAGAGGCCTTTTGCTCTGTGGTGGAGACCGTCACGTCGCAAGTATTTCCTATCCCCTAAGTTCTTTACTTTCATTCGTGTTTCTTTGGTTTATTTCAACTAACACCCGTTCGCCTAGCCACAGATAGGTATTTCTCTTGGAGTCACCTCCTGCCACTGCATGGAGACGGTTGAGTAGCTGGACCGTACCCAGCACCAGCTGGAAGAGAAAATCGAGACCATCCAGTGGTTGCAAGCCTCAGAGGGCACAAGCAACAAGGTCAGGGTAGAGGCAATCTGGACGAGGGACGTCGCCCTCTGCGCCCGGGTCGAGGCTGAGTGGGCTGTGCAACGCTTGAGGGACAAGGGTGAGGCCCGTACTCAGAAAGCTATCGAGGAGGCTTTGGTTGCTTTCCAGGGCTCGGATTCTTTCAGGACAGCTGTGGACTTAGAGAGAGAAAAACAGTTCCTCGAGGGCTTCCTAGAGGCCAAGAGGAAGGTCGAGGCTATGCACCTAGAGATAAAATTTTCAAGCCTCGACCTTCTAGAGCCTAAGGATGGGGAGGAGGAGGAGTTCGCTACTGTGGAGGAGAAGGCCAAGGCTCCAACAGAGGAGGAGACGGTGAACGAGCCGGAAGCTGAGGCGGCTCCAGCCCTAGACTAGGTTCATTTTTCTTTTCTTTTGTATTTCAAGGCCGTTAGTGCCTTTTTGTAACCTTTTGAAACGATAATAAGATTTTTCTTTTTTCCAAACTCATTGTTTTGTAACAGTTTTCCATTTACACTTTCTATTCCAATCGAATTTCCTTTCAAAACTCATGCACGGGATCCGAGTTCATTGGTAGAAACGTCAGAAATGTTCAACGTTCCAAGTTTGTGGAATACACTTTCCACTTAGTTCTTCAAGCTCGGAAGTACCGGGACGACATACCCTCTTGGTACGATACAAGCCCTCCTAGTTAGGGATTAGCTTCCCTATTTCCCATGGTTGAGATACTTTGTTCTTTCGTAGAACGAGATCATGAAGTCGAAAATGCCTTCTTCGTATTCGAGAGTTGTAATACCCGACGGTCCACTGTTGATAGGCCGCCAGTCAGATCTGGGCTTTATCTAGTGCTTTGTCGAGAAGATTGGCGTTCACACGAAGAGCCTCATCGTTGCTCTTGCCTTCGAAATTTTGTATTCAGAGTGAAGGCATTTTGATTTCCAAAAGGATGACGGCTTGGGAGCCATAAGTCATGAAGAAAGGGGTTTCGCCAGTGGGTGCTCGGGCAGTAGTCCGATATGTCCAGAGGATATTCGGTAAGTGGTTTATCCACTGTCAGTCTGCCTCATTTAGTCTTCTTTTAATGCCCTGTAGGAGGGTTTTGTTAGTTATTTCGGCCTACCCATTAGCTTGCCGGTATCTGACAGAAGATAAGCGATGTTCGATATGCAGCTCGTCACAAAACATTTTGAACCGAATGCTATCGAATTACTTGCTATTGTCCATTACCAGTACTTGGGGTATGCTAAAGCGGCACACTCTTGATTTCCAGACAAAACTCCTGGCCTGATGGTCGGTGATACTGGCCAGTGGTTCGGCTTTTACCCACTTCGTGAAATAATCTATCGCCACTATGAGGTACTTTTGCTGGCCAGGCGTCCCAGTGAAAGGTCCAAGGAGGTCTATCCCCCACATAGCAAAATAGAGCGGGCTAGTGACCGGAGTAAGGGGGTTTATCGGTCTACGAGAGATGGTAGTATACTGCTGACAATTTTTGCACTTCTTTACTAGTTCGATGGCTTCTCCTCGCATCCCAGGCCAATAATACTCTTGGCGAAAGATCTTGAAGGTAAGGGCCCGCCCCCCAAGATAATTCTCGTAAATCCCTTCATGGACTTCTCGAAGAGCGTAATTAGCCTCACTTAGGCCTAGACATCTTAAATAAAGAGTTGTGAGACCCCTTTTATACAGTTGATCATTTAAGATTGTGTACCATGCCTCTCAAGAGACAATTTTTCTGGCCTCGTACCTTTCGCTCAGGAGACATCCATCTCGCAAATACCTGAGGATAGAATCCATCCAGGTTCCCTCAGCGGCCACGAGCAACATGGTTGTTTTATCAATGCTGGGCGCGGTGAGCGTTTCGAGGTAGACCGCTCATGTGGATTCGAGCTATCGAGAGGAGGCGAGTCGGGCTAGGGAGTCAGCCTTCAAATTTTTGACTCGGGGAACTTGGTTGATTCGGAACACTTGGAACTTGGCGATAAGTTCTTTAGCTTTCGCTAGGTAGCAAGAAATATTCTTTCCTCGGGCCTCGAACTCTCCATTGACCTGGTTTACCACAAACTGTGAATCGCTGTAGGTGTTTAAGGCCTCTACGGATAGCACCCTAGCTAACTTCATCCCCGCTAGTAGAGCCTCGTACTCGGCTTCATTGGTCGAGGCTATAAACCTGAACCTTAGGGCGTACTCGATGGAAAAGCCATTCGGGCTACTCAGGATGAGCCCAACGTCGTTCCCGGTATTGCTGGAGGATCCATCAACGTGGAGTGTCTATTGAGGGATTTTCTTCATCTTGTCGAGATCTAGGGTAGAATTTTCTTGAATCGAGAGTGTGGTTTCCACTTGATAGTCGTACGAGGCCGATAGTGGATGTCAAATTCTCCAAGTTCTACTGATCATTTGACCATTTTTTCGAAGATATCCGGTTTGTGGAGTATTTATCGAAGAGGCTAGTTGGTCAAGAGGACAATCATGTGTGCTTGAAAGTATAGCTGGATCTTGCGGGCCGTAACCAGGAGTGCATACGCCATTTTCTCCACTGGAAGATATTTAGTCTTCAAGTCGTGGAAAACCTTGCTCACATAGTACATTAGCCATTGGACACCCACCTCTTTCTTGATTAGGATGGAGGCCACCACATCATGCCCGACCGAGAGGTACAAAAAAAGCTCTTCACCGGTGGTGGGCTTGGTGAGTAAGAGGGACAAGCCTAAGTACCTTTTCAGCTCCCCAAATGCTTCTTGGTAATCCTTGGACCAGATGAAGTCTTTGGCCTTTCTAATGGCTTTGAAGAAAGGGAGGCACTTTTCTACTGATTTCGACATGAATCGGTTCAAAGCTGTTATCCGCCCAGTGAGTCGCTGGACTTCTCTTATGGTTCGGGGTGATTTCATACTAAGGACGACCTCTATTTTTTTGAGGTTCGCTTCGATGCCCCTTTATGTCACCATGAAGCCGAGGAACTTTCCTTCGGTGACCTCGAACGCATACTTAGAGGGATTAAACTTTATATGATAGTACCTAAGGACTTCGAAGGCTTCTTTTAAGTCATTTTTGTGGCCTTTAGCTTTGATCCTTTTCACCAGCATATCGTCCATATAGACCTCCATGTTTCGGCTGATCTGTTCCCGAAAATTCTTATTTACCAATCTCTGGTAGGTGGCTCCAGTGTTCTTTAATCCAAATGGCATAATCTTATAGCAGTAGAGCCCTTGTCCCGTGATGAAGGTCGTTTTCTCCTAATTGGGCCTGTATATAAGAATCTAGTTGTACCCAGAATCTAGTTGTACCCGATGTTGCATCGACAAGTTGGTCAATCCTTGCCAAAGGGAAGCTATCCTTCGGACAGGCTTTATTCAGATCCGAGAAATCGATGCAAATTCGTCATTTACCACTGGCTTTCTTTACCATCACTATGTTGGACACCCAATCCGGATAGTCTGCTTCACGAATGAAGTTGGCCGTGAGTAGCTTATCTACCTCGACCTGGACGGCAGTTTATCGTTCGAGCACAAATGATCTCTTTTTCTAAATGACTGGTTTGTGGTTTGGGTCCACATTTAACTTGTGCACGATCACCTCAGGGATGATTTCGAGTATATCTGCCGCTGACCAAGCAAAGAAGTCCTGGTTCTCTCGGAAGAGAGTGAGCAAGGGTCCTCTAAGGTCATCAGGGAGATTAGAGCCATTCTGGATGGTTCGAGAGGCATCCTCTTTGAGGGGTATCGTGGTCAACTCTTCCACCAGTTGGCCCCATGGGTTCTTCCTTCATCCCTAAGGTCATCCAACTCAAGTGGGAGAGCTTCTGCCCTTCTACCTTCCCTCACTGCATTGAGATAGCAAGACCTGGAGATCTGCTGGTCTCCCCTAACCTCGCCTACTTCGCTCTTGGTCGGGAACTTCACTTTCAAGTGATATATGGAGAAAACCACTCAGAGCCTGTTGACGGTGGGATGACCCAGGATCATGTTATAGGACGAGGGCTGTCGAACGATCAGAAAAGTAGTCTGTACGGTTGTTGCTTGTGGGGTTGTTCCTACCATTACTGAGAGAATTATGCTACCCTCTGCAAACATCGGGCCCCCCGAGAAATTGTAGAGTGGGGTGAAGATCAGTTCCAACTGAGATTCTCCCAGTTGCATTTGTTGGAAAACATCGTAGAACAGGATGTCGGCCGAGCTCTCGTTGTCAACTAGGATGCGTCTGACCTCATGGTTGGCCACGAGAAGAGAGATGACCATGGCGTCGTCATGCGGAGTCCAGACTCCCTCCAAGTCCTTATCCGTAAAAGTGATGGTCATGTCCGCCCTTTATTTTTTGTGGGGTTCGATGATTGAGGCTATAGACTTGGCATAAGTTCTTCCGTGGTTCCCGGAAGTGCCCCCTGCTGCGGGCCTTCCACAGATGGTTTTAATGACCTTGGCTGTAGCACCTCTGATTTCTTCTGGCTGGGCTCTCTGTGGCTTGGAATGGGACTCTTTCGAGCATGCCAGACCACCCTATCTTGATTGGAGGGATGCTCGGGACTCTTTCAGGGTCATCCTGCGAACTTCTCTGACCGAGGCCCCGTGAATTCTTTTAGCTGCCCTCTGTTGATGAGGGCTTCTATCTAGTACTTTAGTGCCTGGCAATCTTCTGTGTCGAGCCCATGGTTCCTATGGAAATGACACCATTTCCCTCAGTCCTCATTGAGGCACAACAGTTTAGGAGGCCATTGCAAGAGCGCCTTGTCCTGGATCTGCATCAAGACCTCAGTTTTGGATACATTGAGAGGAGTAAAGTTCCTGAAAGGGCCTGGGAACCCTAGGTCTATCCTTTCGGAAGGGTTGCTTGACGGGCTCTGATGAGAGCCATAAAATACATCTCAACAGTGCTTAATTGTTAGCATTTTAGGGTTGATCTTAGTGTTAATTGCACTTTTATACATTAATAACTCTAAAGTGATATTCTTGATCATTGACTTATTTCGGTGTATTTTCAGGCACTTTAAGTTCAAAAGAGATGGAAAAGATATCATTGCTTGAAGCACAATGACTTGATGAACACCGGAGTGAAGGTTCACAAGCAATTGGAAATGAGTTTCACTAAATTGCCAGAATTGCCCGTACAGATCAATCATTTTTGCAAATTAAACTGTATTTACACAAGAAGAACTAGGAGATGAGCCATATATTCTTAGAAAGATCCGGAAGTCTATTTTCTGGAGAATTTCATGGCTCGTAAAAATGATTCTTCTAGAGAAAGTTATGACAGTTTTAGTAGACAAAAGTCAGGCCTCCAGAACAGCACCAGCCTGTGCTGCAGCATCCCTCAGCCTGTGCCACAGCACCTAGGAGCCTCCACTCTTGCTACACCAGCTTGTGCTATAGCATCCCTCAGCCCGTGTTGCAGCACCCAGGAGCCACCCAACCAAGTTAAAGGCAGTGTCGCAGCGCCCATAGAGGAGTGCCGTGGCGCGCACACGAAATTCCTTATCCGAGTTTTGACCTAATTAGGATTTTAATGACTTTTTTTAACCCTAAAACACCCTTGGAATTTGTGATTATAAATAGACCACTTATTGTTTTAGAAGAGACATTCTTTACATAATCTTGGAGGGCTGGAAATCAAGGGGAGAGCTCTATCAAAGTCATCAAACATGAGCCCCATGGCAAACTAATCTCCAAGCAAGGCGAAGGGATGAATCCCTAGGTGTAGTTGTTCTTATTTTCCATTGTTGATTCAGTTGTAATTTGGATTTATTATCAAAACATTGTTTATGAGTATTCTTTGATTAAACAAGAAGAATTTAAGTTTATGTGACAGCTGCGCTTTATGTTCTTCTTATTTTAGATTTTCTTAATCCGGTGATTGCATGCTTCTTCTCCATATAAGTCTAGTCATGCTCTTCTTATGTCAAGTTGCTTGGATGTGATTGAGTCCTGTAGATTTATCTTTTAGATTTGTCCATTACTGCAATATTGTCATTAAGATATATTGTCACTTCTTGATAAATCTATAAGATAGGTCATGTGTGCTTGAATCAAAATCAAAGAGTACTTTATACAATTACATTAGGGTTCACATGTGCTTTAATTGAATATGCACCGATTGCTTGTTTGGGACGTGAAACTTGCAATCAAGATAAAAACAGCTAAATCGAGATTGGAATAAGGCAATGAATCTAGGGAGGATTCCTAGAACCTTATTGTTTCCTTATTATATTCTTCATTACAAATACATAATTTCCTCATAATACTTTACTATCAAAACTCAGATTTACTTATTTGGATTTTATCGTTTCGTATTAAAGTTTACACTTTTCCTTATAGTTAACTTATTTCCCAATGGAATCGACACCCCAAAGCTGTGCTACAACTACTGCATTACTCTTTGGGCGTAATCAGGCTCCCTGCACGGACTGGTGGGGCTCCTTCTTTTTCTTTCGACGTCCCTCTCCCGCTCTCTTCGAAAGGTTTGGTTATCCTCTGCCAGCATGTATTTCTTGGCTCGGGCCAAGATCTCATTCATGTCACCAGGCGGCTGCCTAGTGAGTTTTGAGCTGAAGATCCCAGATCTCAACTCGTTTTTAAAGGCCAACATCTGGACACTGGGGTCGAGGTTGGGGATCTCCCAGGCCGCCGAATTGAACCTCGATATGTAGGCTCAGAGTTTTTCCCTTTTTAACTAGACGATGTTGAACAGGGACTCTGAGGTCTTCTTGGAACCCTTGCTACTAAGAAAGTGTGAGGCGAAGGCATAACTTAGCTCTTTGAACGTACGGATGCCCCCTAGTTTCAAACGAAAGTACCTCGTCTCAGCCTCCTTCTCAAGCATCAAGGGGAAAACTCGACACATTACCGGATTGGAGTGCTTGTGGAGTGTCATCGTGGTGCTAGAGGTGGTCTAGGGGGTCCGTGGAACCGTTGTAAGGTTTGATCTGGGGCATTCAGAAGTTCGGTAGGAGGGGGGCCTCAAGAACCTCCTGAGTGAAGGGAGGGTCCTAGACGTTGAGCTCGTCCATGACGTTGTGGCTACGGCCCTTGAGTGCTTCGTTGATCCACCTCTTCATATCCTCTATTCACTTACCGAGGCCCTCACTGCTCCTGAACGAGGGACTTTCTCTAGACTTGGCTGGCCGAGGAACAGTCGTCGATGGGGGACCTATGGCTGACTGAGCCAGTGGGGCTGGGGTCTGGTCGTGATGGTGTGAGAGAAAGCTGATGAGCCCCTCTGTGAATTTCGACGGCCAGGTCAACCACCAGTCGTGAGAGTTCTACGAACTACGCTTGAAGTGTAGCCATGTTAGGGTGCGCATCAGATTCGGCTGAGGAACTTGATCCGGACCGATGGGTGTTAGTACTAGCCCCCGCTGCTCCTTTACTGGCAACCCTAAGGACGTGTCTGGGTGGCATGGCAACAGATGAGTTCTTTTAGATTTCTTTGCTTTTACTGTTTAGCAAAAGATAGTGGTTTCCCACGGACGACACTAATCTATGGATGCCAAAAATGTGCTTGTTGTGTTAGAGGCCAAGCCTTGAAGAAGTCTGCACGGGGGAGAAGAGGTGAGCTAGGAGGTCGCCGGAGGAAATGCCTCCGAGGATGCTCCAAAGCTTTAGTTAGTGTGAGATAGAATGTATGAGAATAACGGGCGTTCTCTTTTTTTAGGTTTAGAAGAATTTATCTTTTTGGAATGCGCACCTGAATCTTTTTATAGGGGTCTGAGTCGGCCTTTCATCCAGGGCAGTGATGACGTGGAGGCCCAGCTGGGTGGGCAATGATGCCCAGAAGGCCCAGCTGTGTGGCCTTGCTATCTCGGTTTAGGGCTATCCAGGCATGAGGCAGCCCTTGTGTTAAGAACAGTGTGACCTGGAGGGCGGTGATGACCCGGGGTCCAGCTGTCCGAGCCTGGGTCATCCGTGTGTCGCTCTGTTGCCTATCTTTGGGATGGTTCACATATTGCCTTTTTATTGGCTGTGTGTTTTTTAGTAGTATAATGATCCAATCCCAAGGTTGACTATGAATCCTTCGATGGCGGTGGTGAAGAGGCAAATGAAGGCGGAAACGAAGAAGATGTGGGAGGTATGGCCATTAGAAAAGGAAAAGTTGTCTGCGAAGATGGCGGGGGACATGTTGGGGTTGTAGTGTGGGCGAAGATGATGGAAGAGGATCTTGACGAGACCGACGAGGGAGAGGTCGATGAGGAGGCAGGAGACGAAAGGGATTACGAACGAGAAGCGGAGGGGAGAGATGGACGGGGAGAGGAGGAGGGAGAGGGAAATAGGGAAGGAGAGGTAGAAGTCGGCAGAGTATTCGAGGAGGACAAGTCTACCATTCTTGCATTTAACTGCAATCAATCAGAACCAATATTGCATTGTGAAAAACATAATTAAAATTTCAATTGCCTTTAATTATTATGAAATTTTCCATTTGTCAATTTTTCTTTTTTAGAAGAATATGCTGCAAAGCACTAATCTCTTCACATGTAATGGTTTGATTTGATGAAACATCTAAAATCAGCTACTGCTTTATGAAATTAAAGCAAAGTGAATTTTGCCCACTAGATTGTTATCTTTACCCTGTACTATAAAAGATTGAAGAAAGTCATAATATAAAGGAGTCACAGGTTAGTGAATCTATGACAATGATTTTCTCAATCTTCCAATGGAAAAGCTAATATCAGACAGTGTAGGCTTTTCTAATAGTTCATACTACAACTGGATTACCAAGTGAAGAAAGTAGCCATTCAACAAGAAAGCCAATTAATCTTAAGAAATAAAGGCACAATCTTTAAAGGAATAACATAAACACTCAAAAAAAGTAATTCAGTTGTAATATCTTCAAAGGGGTTATAAGAAAAGTTTCCAGTTTGCCGTTCGAACCAGATAGTTTGTGAAGTTTCAAATATGTTCATAAGTTGCAATAGTCTGAAGGCTAGAATGAACCGAAACATGAATTTTGACACATATCGACAGAAAACATTCAGCATAACTAGTAATTGTAAATAGCTTTGGAGGTAGAGAACATAAACTAAAATTGCATTGAAAGTAACTATAGATACACATCAAAACCTAATGGCACCCGCCTTTTAGAATGGCATAAGTTATGTCATCAGGGCTCAATCCCTTCCTCTTCATTTCTATAAATAGTTTCAATGCCTTATCTATACATCTATTCTTTACATAACCATTAATCAAAATCGTTATAACAGGCAATATTATGCAGATGGCATTTGATTGCCATGGAATCGAAAGAATCAACTGTTTTATCCATTTCACCTTGCAGACAGTATCCATTTATCAATGTATTGAATGTAAAGGCATCAGGCCTTATACTTTTCTGAATCATCACCTCAAGCACTTCATGAGCTTTTTCCATCATTCCACCTTTACAAAGTGCATCCAACAATGTGTTATAAGTTACTATATCAGGTAAGATATTTTGACCCGCCATTTCATCAAATAGTCTCAAGGCCTTATCTATACACTTATTCTTTACATAACCATTGATCAAAACGACATAACAGGCAATATTATACGGATAGCCTTTGATTGCCATGGAATCGAAAACATAAATTGCTTTATCCATTTCACCTTGCAAACAGTATCCATTTATCAATATATTGAATGTAAAGGCATCAGGCCTTATACCTTTCTGAATCATCACCTCAAGCACTTCATGAGCTTTTTCTGTCAGTCCACCTTTACAAAGCGCATCCAACAATATGTTAAAAGTTACTATATCAGATACGATATTTTGACCCACCATTTTATCAAACAAGATTGTGGCTTCTCTCCACCTCCTTGAATGGCATAATACATATATTAAAGAGTTGTAAGTGACGTGGTTGGGTTTGAGGCCTCTCTACATGGTAAGGGCTTCTTTAGTTTCCATTTGCTTGCAAAGAGCATCGATTAGAGTGTTGAAAGTTACCACATTTGTTTGTTGTCCCTCATCTATCAGTTTATTGAGCAGTCCTGTGGCTTTTCCCCATTTGTTTGAATGACACAATCCATACGTTAAAGATTTGTAAGTGATGATATTAGGTTCCATACCTCTATCGGTCATTAGTTTTAAAAGATAAAGCGCCTCTACAATTCGTCTTTCTTTGCATAAAGCATCCACCATAACACTGAATGTTATGGTATCAACTGAGATACCATAATCAATCATTTTGCCTACGAACTGTTCAGCTAATTGTTTCCATTCATCTGACTTGCATAGTGCACAAATTATAGAGTTGTAAGTGACAACATCAGGCTTTGTGCCTCTCATAATCATTGAATAAAATACAGCAATAACATCTTTTATCTTTTCTTTTTTGCAGAGAACATCAGTTAGAACATTGAAGATATACGCGTCAGGTGAAATTCTATGACCAACCATGTCATTCAATAATCTTTGAGCTTTTTCCCACCGACCCGAGGTGCATAATCCGTGAATCAAAGAACTAAAAGTGACCACAGTTGGAGCAACACTTTTGTGGATCATATCTTGGAAGAGCTTCAAGGCCTCATCTACACCTCTATGTTTGCAAAGACTGTCAATGATTATATTGTAAGTTACAATGTTAGGTTTCAAACTTCCTTTCTCATTCATCTCGTTGAGTATGCCAAGCGCACTGCAGGTGTTTCTCATTTTGCAGAGCCCAATGATTATAGTATTATAAGTGAATTTATCACATGGTCCTTTGTCCACAATTTTTCGGAAAAACCCAATGGCCTCATAGATTTTATCCTCTGTGCAAAGCCCATGAAGCAAAGTACAGAAACTATAACAATCAGGTTCAAGACCACATTTAAGAATGACTACTAATGCAGAGAAACCCAAGTCGACTCGCTTTAATTGGCAAGAGCAATTTATCACATTACTTATTGTGCAAATATCAGGGAGCATATGAAAACAAGTCATTAACTCCTTGCACATAGAAAAAGCAGTGGAATAGTGCTTCATCTTGGAGAGTGCCCCAAGCAAATGATTAAAAGCCCAAATAGAGAGCATGGGTTGCATTCGGATCATGTGATCAAAGAAACCCACAGCTTGTTCAAGCTTAATGGATCCTGATTCACATTTTGATTTGATAAAATCGATGGTTTTCTTCGGACCCTTTTTGCCAATATTTTCATCAATAACACTAGTAGAAGAACAACAACAATGATGAAGTGAAGTTCTTGAAAAGCTAAAAAAAAAGGAGAGAGAAGAATTACTAGTAAAAGAAAATGAAGAAACAGGATGCCATATGCCTATTTTTCTCATCATCATCTTCAATTTGATACTCTGGTCGAATAGTGTACCTTTCTGCTGGTGTGAAGAAAATCTGGATGGAAATATGGACTAGTTGGAAGCTAAGGAAAAAGAAACAAAGAAAATAATGGTAGCTTAAAGAGGCAGTAACCTACTTTTGGGCCATGACCCATCGCCTGGTGTTCAACGAAACTCTCATTGTTGTAATTGGATCCATAGCCTGGTTCCTTTTGGGTCATGATTGTAATATCCGTGTTTGTAAAGTAAGGGTAAAAAAATACTTTAATAAATATGATATGGAGTTAAAATAATATATATATATATGCGCGAAAGAGCTAATTTTTTTTTATATAAAACAATTCTTTTGAAAAAAAAAACGTGGCAACAAGTGATGCCACCTGTTGCCAAAAGAGAATTGTAGTGCTTCATGTAAGACAGCACTGCAATTTCGTGGTAGACTATAAGGGGATGCTGAGTAGTGTTTTTAAAATTTTTAAGTGTGTATATATATATATATATATATATATATATATATATATATAACTTTAGTTTATTTTATTGATTACTTACCAAATCTTATTTGGTTTTCCTTCAACTATGATTCAAATTAATTTCTTTCTTTAAACACTTGGGGACCCAAAGAAAGGTGGAAAGAGTAAAATTTTGAAGAGGTTTACGGGATAATTTATAGCAAATCATGGAAAGCTCTAAGAAAAACAGAAGATAATAACATGAAGTTTATTTTTGAAATTTAGCATACATGAAATTTTTCGAAATCCAAAGTGAAAATTTTCAAATGGTGTGAATTATGGAAGAATTGAAGAATAAATTAGAAATTTAATATAAATATTATGTCAGGTGTTGACGATCAGCAAGCTGGAGAAATTGCTGAAAAGAACAAGAAAGACAAAGAGGTGATCCACAGGTAGCTCTAAGTGCTACGTGGTGAGTTAGATTTACTTTAAGTAATCAAGATAAATATGAAATATATAGTGATAATATTAGAATAAATTATTAATTTATACTTTGGTGGTAGATGAAAAATTGGTTGATAGGTATGATAGGAATAATGGATGTGTAGAAAATTATTATATGAGAAATAATATTATTAGAATAATGAGTCGATTTAATAATAAATGTGATAAATAAAGTTCTTATCGAGCTATGATTAATGATTTGATATGATTTATGAGGAGAAAAATTTAGTGAAAATTTTCAAATGATAATTTAAGAATAATAAGGATAGCTAGTTTAAATGTATGAATACATGCTTGTTTTTATTTTATTATTCATATGCATATGCATGAAATAAAAGAACCGGGAGGGCAGCTAGTCTAAATGGAAATAAAAAAAACCGAGAAGACAGCCGGTCTAAATGAGAATAAAAGAACCGGGAAGGCAACCAGTCTAAATGAGAATGAAAGAACCGGAAAGGCAGTCGGTGTAAGATAAAAAAATATTGACATGTGTGAAAATGTTCCCAATGGTAATAACATTTAACTTCATGCAGTGCATTTGATTTAAATATTGATTGTTATTGCTTGATATGTTAAAGTGCTATTTATGATTGTAAATCTATTGATAGAGGAATAAGTCTCACAGAGAGACAAATATGCTAAGGAAGAAATATGGAAATATGTCTGATAAGAAACTTAAGAAGAGATTGTGTAATAAGGGAATTATGAAATTGAGTAGTGATTACGGAATATTGTTATTGAATTATTTGAGAAAAAAGATGAATGAATATTGGAAGATTTTTTAGAAGTAATTGAATTATAAGATGTAACTGGGAGTATAAAATTAAATACTTCTAGTAAATTTAATCAACTGAGCTTGTGAAGCTCACTCTTTATTGTACAATGATTTCAGGTAGTAGGCATGACAGATAGTTTGGTGAGTTGAGATTCAGATGAAGTCATTATCTGTAAACCACGTGCGTGTCCACATCTTCACACTAATGAGAAAATAAAATAAAAATTTATTTGTAAATATTCATGCATATTACGTTGTATAAAATGTTTAAGTTAAGATTAGAATGATACATCTCCCTTGTTGAGGGTTGAAGATTGATGTAAAAATTTCTGTTAGTATTATTTTTATTGTTGCATATATGTGTTGTGCTGAGATTTTCAAAATGTGACAACATTGTCTCGGGGATGATCAACCTGGGATGGGTCATTACAATGACCCATGGCCTGGTTTATGTTTTCTTATTCCTTTGAAAATGACAAATAGTTGACCATCCGCAACATACACCCAAATGGATTAAAGGGAGGAGGAGATTGAAATATACATTCTATAATGATATTCATGAAAAATGGGATTTCTGACTAGTTTTTGAGGTAGAATTCCATCCAGCACAACATCCACAAAAAGAAATTCCTCTGTACTCGGCTCCCCTTGTCCCTTGCCTTGTAAGACTATTCTAGCACTAACAACAAATGAGGTGATATAGGATTAAAACCAGAATGGGAAACCCAACTGAATAAGATTTGGTGCTCTATCCCATTGCTTAAGCTGTTCATTATACAAAACCAGACCAATCATAGGCTTTGAGCTGATTTCCTGAAACACACATCGTTCAGGGAATCTGATTAATAAGAAAATTAAAGTGCTCTTTACGATTTTTCAGTTGAATAAACACCCATTCAAACCGGACCCTCATAGAAGAATGAGGACAAGAATTAAATCTGAGAGGCACAGTAGATGCAAACCACATCATCTGAGCCAGATCACATTCAAGAATTTCCGTGGCCCAGGCCATTAAAAAATCATTGAGCTTTTTTTCCACTGACCTGATTTGTATAATCCGTGAATTAAAGAATTAAAAGTGACCACACCTAGTGCAATTCTTCTATGGATCATATTTTGGAAGAGCTTCAAGGCCTCATCAATGCTTCTGTCTTCTGAAAGGCTGTCAATGACTGTAGAGTAACTTACAACATTATGTTTGAACATTCCTTTCTCATTCATCTCGTTGAGTATGCCAAACACCCTGCAAGTGTATCCTGTTTTGCAGAGCCCACTAAATATAATGTTATATGTGAATTCATTACATGGAAATTATTCATCAACAATTTTCCGAAAAAACCCAATAGCCTCAGTAATTTTATCCTCTGCACAAAGCCCACGAAGCAAAAGATTCAAATATAACAATTTGGTTCAAGACCACGTTTAAGAATGACTGCTAATATAGAAAAACCCAAGTCGACCTGTTTTAAATAGCAAAAACAATTAATAAAAATATGCATTGTGCCAATATCAAGAAGCATTTGGAAACGAGTCATTAGCTCCTCACACAAAGAAACATCAATAGAATAGTGGTTCATCTTGGAGAGTGCCACAAGCAAATGATTGAAAACTCAAATAGAGGGCTTGGTTGTATTGAATCATTTGATCAAACAAACCAACTACTTCCTCAATCCTAAGGGATCATGATTTACATTTTGATTTGATAAAATCGATGGTATTACTCGTTCCCTTTTTGACAATATTTTCATAAGAAGAAAAACGATGAAGAGAAGTTCTTGAAAAGCCAAAAAGAGAAGGGAGAGAAGAATTACCCGTAAGAGCAAATGAAGAAGAAGGACCCATGCGCCCTATTTTTCTCATCATCGTCTTCACTCTGATACTCTGGTGGAAATTGGAATAGTGTATTTTTTTGCTGGTGTGAAGAAAATTTGGGTGGAAATGTAGAATGGTGTACTTGAATGGAATGGAACTTTTTTTCTTATTCTTTTTTATAGGAAAAAAAGAAAAAAAAATAATCGGCGTCCAGAGAGTACAATTTCCTGATCCTTATAGCTATAGGTTGAAGAAGAGAAGTGCAAAGACGGAGATTGTTTTAATTGGATCCATTTGTAGCTGACCAATAGCTTGTTCCTTTTGGCCCTGACCTAGTTAAATTTTGCAGGAAACTGGAACTTCTGTTGGTTTATGTTTTTTTTTGGAATAATAACAAAAATATCTGCATGGTTTAGTGGTAATTACACTTGCATCATTCTTGTTTCTTATTATACATTTACATCTCTCAACAGAGAATTTAGTCAAGTGACTCGAAAAAGTGATCCAGGGGTTAAAAAACGTGACATAATTAAAACATATCATCGGACCAATTTTAGGGTCAAAAATACCTCTAACTACTTTAAATTACTCTTTGCGCTTTAGAAACTCATTCTCCTTTCTTCTTCCTCAACCTTTCTCTCTTAGTCCCTTTTTTTTTTCTTTATGCCATTAACACAGACCTGAAGCGTAAGCAAGTTAAAAATTGTTTCTCAATCAGCCATGACCCATCATGGCAAAAGTGTTTCGAGACAGACACTAGAGTTCAAAATTGTTTCTCCGCGATAAACATACTCATATTTAATTTTAGATATAAAAATTATAAGAACCAAATATTATTGTTGTTTAGAGATATTTTAATTTTAAACACAATGTTATTGTTGTTTTAAGAAAAAAAATAACTCTATCAACAAACTATATGACATAAACAAATACCCAATTGTAAATTGCCATAAAAGAAAAGACATACTTTTTATTATTATATGAGATATATTGATGAAAATTGTAGAATCAACTGGTGAAGAAATAAGAGTAGAAGAAAAAATAAATTATTATAAAACAAATGACATGGATACTCACTTTCTCGTGAAGAGGAATGCTAGCTGCAAGCGATCGTAATTCAACCTTCGCCCCATTATACTGCCATGCACACTTTATTTTTATTTTGTTTAAGATTACAGGCAACCAATTAGCTTTCAAAACAAAACAAAAAAATCATCCTTCTTCACACAACTTTGCTCTCTTTCCCTCTTTAACGCTCACTGAACAGAGCAGATTTGCAACAAATCATAAAACTAATCTCTGGTTTTTCATTGCTCATGGGTTCTTGAAGATTTAAAATTTTGATAGTAACAAGGCTAAAACTTGTTAAGAGAAGTCAAGAATTAATAGGGAAATTTACCGACCCTTACATTGAGACCCTTGAATGTTGCGATTTAAATGGTCATTTCTAATGTTTCCAAAAGTCAAGAAAAATAATCATAAGATGACGAGAGAATGTATATTTTTGGATTAAAGAAAAAAGAATAATGACTTTTTCTCAATTCCCGATGTTGCTTTCCCTCCATTTATCACTTCTGTATGCTTCTATTGTAATGAATGGTTTAACCTGCACTTGATAAAGATTTGATTACATGCTTGAAATTTTGGTTAGAGCAAGTAATACCTTCTGAAATACAAGCACCTTACACCTCCCCGGGCAAATAACCACCAGAAATTTAAATTTGATAGACAATTTCTTCCTCTGTTCATTAGACAGCACGCCTCTTTCTTCGAATCAGTGAATTTGTGAAATATAACGCAATGGTTTCTTCTCCTTTGTTATTGTCTCCAGGGGGGAATAAGAAGAAGGAAAAAGATCATAACCACATGGCCACTTGTTACTGTATCATACCTTTCATCATGGATTGAGGAAAAGTTGTTTAAAACTCAACACTGACCAAAACACCGATCCCCCACCGTATGACCCTTCAATGAAAAAAGAAGAGACAGGGAGGGAATACACTTCTACCCCTGGCCTGCCTTACTAGCCAAAACAGAATGATTAATAAAATATTTTAATAGATTGTCCTGCAAACTCCAAACCACAAGTAAACCTAATACAGACCAATTAAGACAATCAAAAGTGTTACCATGCCTTGCACATCGCCTTATTCAGAACAAAATACTTGTTTGGAAAATATAAAAGGAATAGAGTAAAATCCCAAATTCCTCCCATGATCACAGCTGGACATCTAAATAGAACTGAAGTTTGTTTAAATGTCCAACAATACAAGGGTAGCAAAGTTCATACAGATGCTTAGCTTCACATTTGTAGCTCTCCTTAAGAAACTGGTCAGTAAAGTAAGGCCAGCATAAGAAAGGGACACCAATGATTACACCTTCTATGATGGAGTTCCAACCACAATGGCTTAAGAAGCAAGCAACAGAAGGATGACTTAAAACCTTCTGTTGAGGTGCCCAACCCACCATCTGTCTGCAACTACCTACTTAGTCTTGAAATCCTCTTGGGTAGGTGTCGTTTGCTCCCTCGGTGATATCTGGCCTCACAACCCATAGGAATGGTCTGTTTGAGAGTTACAGCCCCAGACCCAACTCTTGGAATTAGATCTGATTGTTCATACTACTACTAAATTACCAAGTGAGGAAGCAGTCATTCAACAAGAAGCTCAATTAATCTTAATAAGTAAGGCAAATGATTTTATATGCTTGAAGTAACTTGAAAAAATCCTAACAGTTCCGATACAGGTTAAAAAAAACATTTTATATACAACCTGAAGATAAGTAAGATTGGAAAGTAGTCATCTTACAAGCAAGTCAGATAAACTATATTTGAGTAAACAAATTTCCTCGATTGTAAAGCAACTCTAGAAATATAATTTCCATGTTGTCTTCTTTTCTTTTTGGGGTGGGTGGAGATGATAAGAGGGAACAAAATTAGACATAAAAAATGCAATTTCCAATCTTTATCATGATGAAACTACTCAAAGAAAACAAACACTCATAAGAGAAACTTTGTGCCAGAAATAGTAATTGTGCATTTTTAGGCAGTTATGAATTATAAGAGAAAGAAATAAACATGTTAAGAAAAATACTTAAATCAAAAATGGATTAATGACACTATCTTAGCGAAGGAAATATATAAAAAGAATTAATAAAAGTAATTTAGTTGTAATATCTTCAAAGGGGTTAAAATTGCCGTTTGAAACAAAAAGTTCCTAAAGTTAAAAATATGTTCACAAGGGAGCAACTTAACTCTGGCATAGCACCCTAAACAAGAGAGTAGTTGGACTGTTGGAGAACCTTCGTAACTAAATGAAATGATAGCAAACAAAAGGTTGATATCCTTAATTGACGGTAGTAGTTAGCAGTAACATAAATCAGTTACAAACCAAAATGTAAAGTCTCAACTTATTTAATTGATGGGAACCAAAATGTAAAGTCTCAACTTATTTAATTGATGGTTCCCAGTACGTTGCAATAGTCTTAATGCTCAGGCAATCATCAGAAAAGAATGTAATGAAGCACAAACTGTGGCACATCAGAACAAATAGATTTGAAATTTACTTTAACACACATTAACAGACAACACAAACTGGGCATACCAGTGCAACTAGTAATTGTAAATAGCTTGGAGGTAGAGCACATAAACTAAAATTACATTGAAGAGTAACTTACACGTACAGTTAAAATTTACTGGCACAGGCCTTTTAGAATGGTATGAGTTATGCAATCAGGCATCAATCCCTTCCTCCTCATTTCATCAAATAGTCTCAAAGCCTTATCTATACATTTATTCTTTACATAACCATTGATCAAAACGTTATAACATGCAATACCATGAGAATAGCCTTTGACTGCCATGGAATCAAAAATATCAACTGCCTTATCCATTTCACCTTGCAAACAGTATCCATTTATCAATGTATTGAATGTAATGGCATTAGGCCTTATATCTTTCTGAATCATCACCTCAAGCACTTCATGAGCTTCTTCCATCATTCCACCTTTACAAAGTGCATCCAACAATGTGTTATAAGTTACTATATCAGGTAAGATATTTTGACCTGCCATTTCATCAAACAAGTTTGTGGCTTCTTTCCACTTCCTTGAATGGCATAATCCATATATTAAAGGGTTGTAAGTGGTGCGGTCGGGTTCGAGGCCCCTCTTCATCATTAGCTCTAACATGGTAAGGGCTTCTTTAGTTTCCCCTTGCTTGCAAAGTGCATCAATTAAAGTGCTGAAAGTTATCACATTTGGTTGTGGTCCTTCATCTATCACTTTTTTGAGCAGTCTTGTGGCTTCCCTCCATTGGCTTGAATGGCACAATCCATACATTAAAGAGTTGAAAGTGATGATGTTAGGCTCCATACCTCTATCAGTCATTACTTTTAAAAGATGAAGTGCATCTGCTGTCCTTCCTTCTTTGCATAAAGCATCCACCATAGCATTGAATGTTATGATATCAGGTGAGATACCACAATTAATCATGTTGTCTACAAACTGTGCAGCATGTTTCCATTCACCTGACTTGCATAAAGCACAAATTATGGAAGTGTAAGTGACAATGGTAGGCTTTGTGCCTCTCACAGTCATTGAATTAAATAGAGCAATAGCTCCTTCGGTCTTATCTTCTTTGCAAAGAACATCAATTAGAATACTGAAGGTATACACATTTGGTAAAATCCCATGACCAGCCATATCAATCAATAGTTTGTTTGCTTGTTCCTGCATACCTAATATGCATAATCCATGAATCAAAGAATTAAAAGTGACCACATTTGGTGCAACACTTCTATGGATCATATCGTCGAAGAGCTTCAAGGCCGCATCTATGCTTTCCTCTTTGCAAAGGCTGTCGATGATTATATTGTAAGTTACAACATTAGGTTTCAAACTTCTTTCCTCATTCATCTCGTTGAGAACGCGAAGCGCGCTGTAAGTGTTTCCCGTTTTGCAGAGTCCGTTGATTATAGTGTTATAAGTGAATTCATCACGTTGAAATCTTTCATCCACAATTTTCTGGAAATACCCCACAGCCTCAGTAATTTTATCCTCTGTGCAAAGCCCGCGAAGCAAAGTATTCAAAGTATGACAGTCGGGTTCAAGACCACGTTCAAGGATGACTGTTAATACAGAGAAAGCCAAGTCTACCCGTTTTAAATGGCAAAAGCAATTGATCACATTATTCATTGTGCTAATATCAGGGAGCATATGGAAACGAGTCATCAGCTCCTTGCACATAGAAACAGCAGTGGAATAGTGCTTCCTCTTGGAGAGTGCCCCAAGCAAATGATTGAAAGCCCAAATAGAGGGCATGGGTTGCATTCGGATAATTTGATCGAACAAACCCACTGCTTCCTCAATCCTAAGGGATCCTGATTTACACTTTGATTTGACCAAATTCTCCAAATGGATGGTTTTACTCGTACCCATTTTGACAAAATCATCATTACCAGATCTAACAAAACTAGTACTACTAGTAGTAGAATAGCAAGAATGAAAAAAGTTACCAGTGAAATCAGAAAAAGAAGGAGCTCTTGTGCTTATTTTCCTCATCAGCATCTTCGCTGGTCTTTGATCTCCTGCTACTCGGGACATAGTCGGATGGCATCAGTGTAAGTGAGAACTGAGAACCCTTCCTTCACAACCCTCCGGAAACTACAAAGAAGATTGAATTATAAGCCCATTTCATGAAGTGTATGATCCAGTCTTTTTTGTTGTTGATGGTTATGGGATCATGGGCTCGTAGTCATCAGGTCCAAGTCTTAGCCTTTTGTAATTTGATCCATTTCTAACTTGGCGGTTCTGCTTAAAATTTAAGCCCTCTCCCCGTTTTTCAGTAATTATTAACGAGCATGAAAGATACGTTTAATGGATCATAGCCCTGTTTCCCAACACCTTTTTTCACGCACATTTTTCTTGCCATTTGATAGTCAACTATCATCTTATATGGAAAAAGTATATAGTACACATCCAGTTTAAACGACTTGTTAGATTAAAATTGACGTCTTCGACGATATTAAACAAAATTAAAAAAAAAAAATTGAAGACTTATATATTACCGTTAAATATCTGGAAATCAATTTGAATGGGAAGCAAATCCTTAAAGATAAATGATTTAATTAATTAATTTAACCAAAAAATGAAATTTTTTTGTGTTTTGAGCGTGATCATAAGAAAAATTCTTGCCGACCTGATGATATCTAGTAGTGTTTACGCAAAGATCAAATAGACAGTACTAATGCATTATCATCATGTCAATTGTCATGATCAGTCTCAGTCACATAAGTAATTATAATCATAAACAGATCATTAAAATTCACGTGGTAGATCAAGTTACCAACGGTGGATGTCATGGAAGCTTCAAGTGGGGACCAACGTTTGACGGGACCCCCGAAGCAAGCCTAACCTGCCAAATCCTGATCCTGATCTTGATCCGATCAAACTCACTTATTTGTCTTGTTGTGTTTCCTTTTAGGATAAAGCTAAGCATATCTAATCAACACGTGTCATATAACGGAAATATAAAACAATTATTTTTTATTCAAGGTTTTTTTTTTATGAATTTTGAGTCTTTTACGTGTTACTAATAAATTTTCAAAAACTAACCAATAAAACTCGAATTGAAAAATTGATTTTAGTTTATTGATGAGTCCTTATGATTGTTCAGTCTTGAATCTTCATTTGTCCGCAGTCTGAACGCACCATACTCTAGTTACTCTTCGTTTTAGCTACATTTAGAAACAAAAAGAAAATGATACTCCTATATTTTTATTATTATTTTATTTTCTTCGAGATCAAAATTAATACAGTTAAATTATATATTTTTTTGATAAATTACATTTAGTTACTTGTAGTTTGGTCTAACCTACACACAAGGATTCATAGTTTCAAAATATACAAATATCCCTTGGAATATATATTTTTTAATGTATGAATATAGATTCCCCCATCTAAAATATGCATATCCTGGAGGTATCTGTATATTTTAAAACTACGGATCCTTATGTATAGATTTGATTAAACTACAGAAAGCTAAATGTAATTTATATTTTTTTTAATATGATAATAAAAATCTTTAGATTATTTTTATATTATGTACTCGGTGAACAAAATGAAAAACAGGATCAATAAGTTGTCTCATTCGATAATAATAAAATAAAATCATCTCGCTTTGAAGTAGGACGAGACATCGTATCATTTTATTTGTCTATCTCATCTTATCTTCTCATTCATTTTGTCCACTAAATGCAATATCATAAAAGTTTGGTAAAATGATAAGTTGATTTTTATCGTAGAGATGTTTTTGGTATACAAAATGAGGTGGAGAATTCTTATCCAATAATGGTTAGATAAAGTCATCTCTAGCAAATATGGAATGTCAAGAATTGACCCTAATCTCATTGTATCACAATATTTTCTTTTTTGAGTACAACTCCTTCGCTGTTTGATGTGATCCACATCTGGCAACTCAGTGATTAAAATCGTCGACTGAACTTTTGAGGGTATTAAGATGGATCAATACCTTTTTTTATATGGCCTCACAGAGTGCTTAAGAATTAAGATAGTCCGAATCACAAGTCTCATTCTGGGCGTTATTAACTTAGGCAAACTTGCTTCTAAATGTAACATAGAAAGAACTAAAATCTTGCTTTACAACCATACAAATTATTCTTCTTTTATCTTTATTCCTTTTATGTTAGCATTCAAACAATACAAATTAGGAAGAACTGTACCATTATTTAGTGGAAATCTTTTTCTTTTTCTTCTTCTTCTTTCTATTTGAAGGCAATTAAGTTTGAACTGATTGACATAGGCAAAATGTTTGTTTTATACAATTCATCGTACTACAACGTTTTATAAAATAATGGAGCTTGTGGGGGCTTCTGTCAGAGTGATGGTTGTTGCCTTATGAGTTTCCACATGGTCAGGTGTTAAAAGGGAGAGGAAGGTGCCTTAACACTTGCCTCTCTGCTAACGTAGAATGTTTAATTTTTATTGGTCGAAAAAAAAATAAAAAAAAGAGAGATAATGAAAAAAAATATAAAAAAGTTTATTTATTTTTTTCTTTAAATATGATTAAAAAGAACTATTTTAACTTTTATTATCCGATTTATTTTAAATTAAAAAAATTATAATTTATACATATAAAAAAATTATTTTTTTCAAGAATAAACTTTCTAAAAGTAGATTGAGATGGGTGTACCCTATTTTATTCTCAACTAAGTTAGTAGAACTTTTCCAAGCAAACAGAAAAAAGAAAGTTGAGTAGAACTTTTGTTTGTACATTTGGAGGCAAATAGTAGTGAGGAGCATCATATCCAAGTTTGATGGGATGGTGCACTCTATTAGTATTTATACATAATTAGAAGAAGCTTTGTTCATGATATGTTGGGTGTTTAATGATGCTAGCAAGTGATGACTCCACCAAAACACAGGGCATAAACAAAGTACAAGTCATAAGATTTGTGGATCTATCTTCATTATTAGGAAGATTTATGTATTATTTATTATATATTCTTCAATATTGATTAACAACTAACCTTGTTTAACTTGCACTAATGGATCTAACTGAGAAATTTTTTTTTATCTGTAATTAATCAATAGAATTTTTTTGAATTAAAAATATTTTTTATTTAATGAAAATTAGAGAAAGAGAAGAAATTTTTTTTATCTGATAATGAAAATTATCTCTAATCTAGAAAATCTCTTAGGCCCAATATAAAAGAGAATCTATCGCCGGTTGAATTTCAAGATCGACCTCCAACCTTAATATAGAGGTGATACAATACCATTGTGGGGGATTAAGTGTCATTGGCAGAGTCAAGAATATTAACTTGGGGACGAATAATTTTATGAGAATATAGAATATGTGAAGTTCAATTGATAATAATGTAAAGGAAAAGTGAATGAACTTATATAAAAAAAATATACTTGTCAATTATTAAATTTTTTATAAAATATATTTTTCATCTTTAAAGTTTATCTCTTTGTTTTTTTTTTAAATTACATCTTTGAGGCCTGAGTGTAACAACCCATCCTGGGTTGGCCACTCTCGAGATGGTGTCATTACATTTTGAAAATCCCAGCATAACACATATAGGCAACCATAAAAATAAATAACACCAATCAAAAAAATTTATATAAATCTTCAACTCTCAATAGGGAAGTGATATCAATCTGATCCTTAAACATTAGATATAACGTAAAATACATGAATATTTACATATAAAATTTTTTTATTTTATTTTCTCATTAGTCTGATGATGTTGACATGTATGTGGATTATAGAAAATGATTTCGTCAGAACCTCAACTCACCAAATTATTTGTCCTGCCTGCTACCTGAAATCATTGTACAATGAGGGGTGAGCTTCACAAGCTCAGTAAATTAAATTTACTAGAAGTACTCATTTGTATAAATAGTCTTTTAATTTTTAAATCAATTTATATCTCATACACTTGATACTAGCACTCTACTATCACTACACATGTCATAATATCCATTCTCTATCAATCTCTTCATCTTAATTATTGGTTCACCTTAAGACCATCAATTATCTCATAATTACCTCGTAATGAGGTTCACATCATAAAGTCTACTATTTAGATAATTCTTATCACCATAACTATCTCTCTGTGAGACTCATCTATCTATGAATAATTTCACAATAACACATCACACATCAGCATTTCAATAATGCAAGCCATAATTAAAACAGATGCAATGCATGAATTATTGTGATGGGAACGTCTCCCCATCTGTTGACAGGTTGTTATTATCTTAGACCGGCTGCATTCCCGGTTCATTCATTCTCATTAGATCAGCTTCCTTCCTGGTTCTTTTATTCTCATTAGATCGGCTTCCTTCCTGGTTCTTTCATTCTCATTAAACCGGCTGCCTTTTTGGTTCTTTCATTTTCATTAGACCGGCCTTCCCGGTTCTTTTCTTTTCATTTAATGTATGTGCATATAAACAATGATATGAAATATGCATCTGAACAATAACATAAATAAATAAAAAAAACAAACATGAATTCAAAATATTTAAATTTAGCTATCCTGTCTTTCCTCAAATTATTATAAAAATTTCACTAAATTCCTTTCATCCCAGATCACATCAAACCATCCATTAAAGCTTGCTAAGTACCACTAAATTTCATCTCAAATCACATCAAATCATCCATCAAAGTTTGTCAAGATCTGCTAACGTTTTTTGACTTTTTGACCATTTTTTTTCCTTTTTCGTTTCTTTTGATTCCGGAATTTTTTTAATAATTATTTTATTCAATACTAAACCTTTATATAAATATATTATTTTAATTTCATGTCATATTTATTAAATTATTTTTTTACCCTTACTTTACGAATACAAGTATTGCACTGAGCTATTCCAATATAATCAAGAGTTAGGCTAGCATTCTAATAAAGTCTTTTATTGTGCTAACATTAACTTAGTCTCCTTCTCTTTTCTTTTTTTTTTGGTACAAAGGGTGAAATGGGGTATCGAATCAGCCAAGATCTCTTGTACGGAGGACTTGAAGATAACCATTAGACCAAAAGAATTTGATTCTTAGCCCCTTTGTCAAAATTGTATGAAATGTCACGACTGAAATTTTAGCCCAATGTTGATCTTTAATTGGAACAATTCAAACTCAAATACGTTTATCAAAATAGAGAATTTATAAGTATTGTAATAACTATTTACATTTTACAAAGTTACCTTTGGTTAAATGTGTGAATTTATTGTGGATTTAGGGCTCTACATTAGATTAGAGACTAACTAAAAAATAAAAATAAAAATGAAACTTCAATAAGAAACAAATAAACATTTAAAAGTAGTATCATTATCATTAATTAAAAAAAGTGTTGACCCTCACCTATTTTTAATGATGACAAAACATAACTTTTATTATACTAACAGTGCTATCTAAGTGTATTAAGCGTTAAAAGCATACAGTCAGAAATCAAGGTGCAAGAACTCAACTTGAATCAAATGCTAAGACAAGACAGAAGATCTAGTATAGGTATAAGGTATTGAATCAAGTTATAAAATATCATCGGTTAAGGTAAAAAGCTTGTCCAATGACTCCTCTTGTAAAAGTCTTTTTGTAAAACTATTCATTCAAACATTTTAAGCCAAAAACATATCAAAAGAATGAAAAAACTGGGTTGAAGGCAACCCAATCGACTGGGTACCTATACTAGTCTTCTGGTATAAGGGACAGTGTGACCCCAGTCGACTGAGTGCTTCATACCAATCGACTAGTATTTTGGATAGATTGTCCCCAGTCGACTGGTATGATCTACCCAGTCGACTGGTACCACCTAGAGCCTCAAAAGTGGGACTTTTCACTTGATCTAATCGACTAGTACAAAGACCAAGTCGACTAATAATTCAAAAAATATGACCGTTGAGATTCGAGACTTGAGTTTTTAAAGCAACAAACATATCAAATCAGTGTCCAACAGCCATATTAATTTATGGCTATATAAACCCACTCAAATGAGCTTTCAAAAGGAGGGAATTACACATTCAATCAAGTTTTTACTCATTGATACACAAAAGCTTTGAAATATTTATTGTTGAGCCATTCTTCAAGCTTTACCTTGAAAGAGAGATATTGTTCAGTTGTATAAGCTTATATTGTTGTCTCTCTACTATTTACTTTACAATATTTATTGTAAAGGGATTAGCTTCCGACAGGAAGGGATTTGCTTCTGAGAGGAAGGGTTTTGCTTCCGAGAGGAAGGTTTTTGCTTCCAAGAGGAAGGTTTTTGCTTCCAAGAGGAAGTGATTGATTGTAAGGTTTGTGCAATACCTGTGAAGTTGCACGACTAAGTTTCTTAGTGGATTACTTCAAGGAGGTTCCTTGAAGAGAGTGGACGTAGGATCGGAACGAATCTGATATTGCCGAACCACTATAAACTGAGTTTGCATCCTCTACTCATTAAACTCTTTTGTTTACAGTACATTACTTGTTTACATGCTTGTGGGTTTATCTGTTTTTATAAACTTGTGATTGATTAGCAAAAGTTTCTAAAAACCCAATTCACCTCCCTCTTGGGTTCAAACCTCAGTCTACAATTGGTATCAGAGCCTCGTTCTCAATTTCGGGCTTAGTATCATTGAGTTGACCCGATGACAGCAAATAACTATTCTGAGGGACACTCATACACTAGGTCTCTTTTGTTCAATGGCTCCAACTATAATTATTGGAAAAACATGATGAAAATCTTTGTCGAATGACAAGATTATAATATATGGAGAGTCATTAAGGAATGACCTAGAATTCCATCAAAGGAAATAACTATTGGAGAAATCAATCATACAATGCCTAAACTCAAAACTGAGTACAATGATGAGGATTGTAGAATGATGTTTCTCAATAGTAGAGCCACACGCATTTTACACTGTGCTTTAGATATATCAGAATATAATAAAATCTCTGCATGTGTTTCGGCTAAGGAGATATGGGATAAACTGCAAGTTACATATGAAGGAACTAGTGAGGTTAAATAATAAAAAATCTATATGCTAGTATCTGAATATGAATCTTTTAGAATGTCTCCTAATGAAACAATTTCTCAAATGCACTCATGTTTTACAACTATTGTTAATGGCTTAAAGCTTCTTGGTAGGAAATTGAGGAATTTGAACTAACAAGAAAAATCCTAAGGTCTCTGCCACCTACTTGGAAACCAAAGAAAACGGCCACTCAGGAGGCCAAAGATCTCGACAAAATTGATGTTGAGACACTTCTTAAGTCATTGTTGACATATGAAATGGAAGAAATGAATCTCATTGTCAATGATGATGAGAAGAAGAAAAATGTGATTGCTCTCAAAGCCTTTACGAGCAACAAAGAAGAGGAACCAGAAGAAGAGGTAGAGAACAATGAAGATATGGTAAAATGGCCTTAATCACCAAACAATTTCATATGTTCTTGAAGAAAAGCAAGAAACCTTACACAAAGGATCCCACTTCAAAAAAAGGAACCACTTGTGTGCTATGGATGCAAGAAGCCCGATCACATCAAGGCTGATTGTATAGTTACAAGCAAACCATACAGGAGCTTCAAGAAGAAAACTATGATGACAACCACTTGGAGTGATGACAAAAAAGAAGACTCATCAGATAAATAAGTCGGATATAAGGAAATTGCCAACTTATGTCTTATGGCAATTGATGATGAAAATGAGGTATTATCTTCTCCCTCTTCTAAAAATAAAATTGTTAGTAGTAGTGAAGAATTGATAGAAGTCATAAATGAAATGCATGAAGAATTGAAGAAATTCGATTCTAGGAACTCTACTCTTAAGAAAGAGGTGTCATCTCTTTCTAAAGAAATGATAAGTCTAAGAGAAGAAAAAGATAAACTTATCTTCATTGCTTTATGATTCTTCTCAAGATTTCCTAAAAGATGAAAACAAAAACTTAAAAAATAAGATATTAGAATTGAATGACACAATATCTAGACTCATGCTTGGAAAAGAAAAGCTTAATGAAGTGCTTTCTTGTCAAAGATTAAGTAAAGGAAAATCCGGGTTAGGATACTCTCCATTAGGCAAACAAAAATCAAAAGAGAGCTTATTCATGAAAGCTTCTTATGTGAATGAAACCTCCACTTCAAAGATCATTAGCAAGGTCAAAAACACACCCATAAGGAATGCTAGCATGTCTAGAAATGCTAATTCAAATGCATATACAAGAATGAAAAATCCTAGAAATAGTCATGCTTATATGTATGCTAATTCAAGAAATGCTTATACACATCCTAGGAATAACCGTCATGTGTATCCTAGAAACAATATGTATAGTCAAAACTTGCACACTGCACATACATATTCTAGCAATTACCATCATGGTTATCCTAGAAATAATATACATACTCATGATAATGCAAGCATGTATCCTAGAAATCATCATCAAACATTTTCTGGAAATGACATGTATATTCATATTCCTCACAATAGAAACATGTATCCTAGGAACTCATATCCTAAGCATTATAGACATGCACAACTAAGTCATCCTAGAAATTTCAATAACTATTGTGCTAGGATTATGCATTATCGACATGTCTATAGATCACCATATGCTGTTAAGAAAGTATGGGACCCAAAAAGAACCGTATTTTTAAAGATTAACCCCGAAGGACCCAAGAAATTTTGGGTACCTAAAAATGTCATTGTGTATCCTTGTGTGATGTAGATATGTCTCCACACCAAGGAAAAAGGTAACTGTTAGTACCTTGATAGTGGATGCTCAAAGCACATCACCGATGATAAAAGTGTATTAAAAGAACTAACTCTAAGAGATGGTGGACTTGTCACCATTGGAGATAACACAAAAATAAAGATCATCAGACATGAAAAAGTTGGTAATGATTTCTTAACCATAGATAAAGTATTTCTAGTACAATGCCTTAAGCCAAATTTACTAAGTATTAGTCAACTTTGTGACAAAGGCAACAAAGTCACATTTGAAACCTCTCATTGTCTAGTTATAGACATCAAGAGTAACAAGATCAAATTTGTTGGCCATAGACATGAAAATGTCTATATAGTTGATTTAAAATCCTTGTATTCTGAAAATGAAAAATGTTTTCCTGCATTTAGTGAAAATCTATGGCTATGGCATAGAAGGCTTGGTCATATGAACATAAATTTGCTTAAAATCATTTTTAGAAAAGATTTAGTCATTGGACTTCCCGAAATTAATTTTGAAAAATACAAAGTATGTGATGTTTTTCAAATGGGAAAACAAACTATGATATCTTTTAAATCAAAGAATGTAGTCTCAACTACTAGACCATTGGAACTTTTGTGTATGGACTTATTTGGTCCAATAAGTACCATTAGTCTAGGTGATCATCAATATGCTCTTGTTATTGTTGATGACTATTCAAGATATACCTTTGTTATCTTTATTGCTTACAAAGATGAAGCTTTCAAAGGATTTGAAAGCTTCTGCAAAAAGGTACAAAATGAAAAAGGAATTTGTATTTCAAACATTAGAAGTGATCATGGAAAAGAATTTGAAAACCAAATTTTTTAAAAATTTTGTGAAGAAAATGGAATTGATCACAACTTTTCAGCTCCTAGAACTCCTTAACAAAATGGAGTTATTGAGAGGAAAAATAGAGCTCTAAAAGAATTTCCAAGAACAATGCTTTGTGAAAATAGTTTACCAAAATTCTTTTAGGCTGAAGCAGTAAACACTTCTTGTTATATCTTAAATAGAATTTTAATTAGGCCTATGCTTGACAAAATTCCGTGTGAACTATGGAAAGGCAGGAAGCCTAATATCTCATATTTTTGTACATTTGGTTGTAAATGCTTCATCCTAAATAATAATAAAACTAACTTGGGTAAATTTGACTCTAAGACTGATGAAGGGACATTCTTAGGATATTCAACCTCTAGTAAGGCTTATAGAGTCTTTAACAAGAGAACTCTAGTAGTAGAAGAATCTGTACATGTAACTCTTGATGAGTCTAACCCAGTTAGTTGTAGAGAAGTTTCTTTCAATGATGATGCAGATTTCATTCCAAGAACGGAGGTACCTACTCCCATTGCTGACCCAAAGAAGAGTCCACCTCAAACAAATGAAGAGATAGAAGCTCTCAAATTGGATCAACCATCTACAAGTCAACAAAAGGATGGTCTTCCCAAAGATTGGAGGTATTTAAATTATCACCCGATTGATCAAGTGATTGGTGATCCTTCACAAGGGATAAGAACTCGTTCCTTTATTAGAAATATGTGCAATTATGTAGCTTATTTGTCTCAATAGAATCTAAGACATTTATTGAAGCCGAAAAGGATAATGATTGGATAATTGGCATGCAAGAAGAAATAAATCAATTTGAAAGAAACAGTGTTTGGAATCTAGTTCCTAGACCTAAGAATCATATAATAATAGGAACTAAATGGATATTTAGAAATAAGATGGATGAAAATGGAATAGTAACTAGGAACAAGGCTAGACTAGTTGCTAAGGGATATAATCAAGAAAAATAAATAGATTTTGATGAGACCTATGCTCCTGTAGCTAAATTAGAAGCTATTCAAATGTTATTAGCCTTTGTATGCTTTAATAAGTTTAAGTTATTTCAAATAGATGTACAAAGTGCATTTTTAAATGGCTTTATAGAAGAAGAGGTTTATGTTGAACAACCTCTTGGATTTGATAATCCTAGTCTTCCAATTCATATCTACAAGCTCTCTAAGGCTCTATATGGGTTGAAGCAAGCTCCAAGAGAATGGTATGAAAGACTAAGTAAATTTTTAATTGACAATAATTTTATTAGAGGTAAAGTAGACACAACCCTCTTCATAAAAACTCACATAAATGACACTCTACTAGTGCAAATATATGTTGCTAATATTACATTTGGTGCTATTACTGAATCTATGTGTCAAAAGTTTGCCAAGTGTATGCAAGGTGAATTTGGAATGAGCATGATGGGAGAGCTTACCTACTTCCTTGGACTTCAAATCAAATAATTGAAATGAGGCATCTTCATCAATCAATCAAAATACACTAAGGACCTACTAAAGAGGTTTGGGATGGAAAGCTCAAAGCCACTTGGTACATCTATGAGCACATCTACAAAACTTGATCATGATGAAGGAGGTAAATGTGTATATACTAAATACTATAGAAGCATGATAGGAGCTTTACTTTATTTAACTACAAGTAGACCTGATATTATGTTCAGTGTATGTATATGTGCTAGATTTCAAGCTAATCCTAAGGAATTATATATAGTTGCAGTAAAAAAGATCCTTAAATATCTACAAGAAACTCAAACCCTAGGATTATGGTACTCTAGAGATTCATATTTTGAGCTTATAGGATATTCATATGCTGATTTTGCTGGATGTAGGTTAGATAGAAAAAGCACAAGTGGTATATGCCAATTCTTAGGTGCAATGTTGACCTCTTGGTTTTCCAAGAAACAAAACTTCGTTGCACTATCAACCGCCAAGGGGAATACGTAGCAGTTGGAAGTTGTTATGCCCAAGTATTATGGATGAAACAACAACTAGAAGACTATGACATGAACTTTAAAAGTATCCCAATATATTGTGGTAATATTAGTGCTATCAACCTAACCAAGAACCCTATTTAGCACTCTAGAACTAAACACATAGAAATTAGACACCATTTCTTAAGAGACCATGCTCAAAAAGGTGATATAAGACTAGAATTCATACATTTAGAAGATTAAATAGCTGACATTCTTACAAAACCTCTAAGTGAAGCAAGTTTTTGCAGAATAAGACTATTAATGGGATTGATAGATTATGATAAATTGTATATTTGATTATTTTATCATTCATCATTTTGCATATTTGACATCTAGTGAAAGAGTATTAAACCTTATTTAATTACTCCCTCACTCAAGATGACATAGATAAACAAATTTTATGCTAAGACTCAAGACTGAAAATTTTCTTAAGGGTCCAGTCGACTGGTAAGTATATCTCAATCGACTGATAAGGCTATACCAGTCTTCTGGTATTCAAAAACCTTGTTTGAAGCCATTTTTTGAAAATCTGTTAACTCCTCAATCGACTGGTATGAACTACCCAGTCGATTGGTATCCTTATACCAGTTTACCTAGTCGACTGGTATGCAAAACTTTTCATCTCTGCAAAGGACCCAGTCGACTGGTATGGCGATTCTATATATAGTCTCTTCATTTTTTTTTTCTTCAGATTTTTACGTTATTTTCAAAACCCAAAACTTTCTCTCTCTAAAAAATTTCATCATTTTGATCACAAAATCCCTCAAAAAACTTCCTAAACACCTCGATCTATTCATCCAAATCATCCATTTCAACTTTCTACGGTTGAAATTCCATTTTTTTATACCAAAAACCCTTTTTCACCCAAAAAGCTTCTCTTAAAAAATGTCCGACCGAATCCATATTAAAACCACCGTTGGAGGACCACATGCACCTACTAGGCTAAGGTCCATCAAATCCACGACTTTGGATTCACGAGGAAAGGGCGTGGCGGGCTCATCAAGCTAGAAGCCCATAACATAGCTTGATGACTCTCTGTTCTCCAGCTCAACTATGAAAGATAGGTATACCTTCGTTATCCGCCATAAGAAGATCATGACAAGTAGATTCGTGGACTTCAAATCTATTCATCATGGTAATTTCGATATATTACCTGCCTTCGAGGCCATTAACTTGACCCCAATGGTCAAGATACATGAAAAATTTTACCCAAGACTAATTCACCAGTTCTATGTGAACTTGGTGAAACCCAGTCCATTGGCTCTAAGGTTCAGAACTAGTGTTATGGGTGTAGAGTTTGAGGTTAACACTGAACTCTTGATGAGTATCCTGAGGATCCTTGTGGGGGGGGGGATCTAATGGAGTCTGGGTGGATGGCCAGATAATTTTAAGTATGATGAGGCATGTCAGATAGTTAGGGGTGACCCTAACTATATGTTTCGACCCTCTACATTTCATACATGTAGTGACATACCCCTTGACTCGAAATTATTCAACCTCATTGTGAGTTGGACCATTCACCTGAGACGCGGGAGTCGGGGTTATCTACCTAAGATAGATATCGTATTGATTTGGTGCCTTAAAACTCGGCACCACTTCAATATCTACCCCTTGCTGCTCGCCAACATGATAAATGGAAAAACGAGCGACTCAGGATGCCTTCTCTACGGGATGCTCATCACACTCATCCTCCAGCACTTTCGGGTGACTTTCCCCTCCTCTAAGGCTCAGGACATCGGCCTCAAGGATATCATCAACGTCTCATTGCTGAAAAGGATGGGATGCACAGTTTGAGATGGCTTCATCTACTCTAATACCGGGAAGCACATTCGGATTGGAGAGGATGACAGTAGTGATAATGAGGACGAGGGGCCAGATTCTGCTGCTGATATGGATACGGATGACCGAACACCTCCTATAGGTGACTCGAGTGCTAGTCAGGTTGGTTATAATGATCTCTTTTAGGCTATCACGAGCCTCCAGCTGACCATGCAGTCTGGCTTCCAAAGCTTGAGCTTTACAGTTGACGCCATGCATCATGACCTCCGCTCTCTTCGGGATAACTTCGAGTTACACCATGAGCATACCGAGGGCTTTCTAGCTGAGCTTCGAGATCTCATCCATGATGACTCTGACTCTGACTCTCCCGCTCCTTGAGTCATTTTTCTATCTTCCTTTTGATGTACATATTGATGTAATTTCTCATTGTTCTTAGCACAAACATATATTTATCATTTACTGTATTTCATACTTTTGTTTCGGCTCCACGAAGCCTGTATTGTATAGACAGATGATATGTATGACTATGGTTTATGCTTAGACTTACTTTATTTACTTGTTTTACATTTATGCAATATGGTTACATGCTTTATATCTTTTTGTATTCGGATAAATGCTTTAAACTGCTTCTACATGTATGGAAACTTCCAGTTCTTCTCGGAAAGGCTTCCAAACTCCGAATGATGTCAAATTTTCACGTACAAGTTTTTTTTTTTTTTTTTTATATGCTATTCAAATCTATGGTATCTAGATAACTTATTTTTTTGGTTTACTGCCTCCTTTTCTGTTGTTGTCAAAACGGGGGAGAAAAATGAGAAACTGAGAAAAAAAGGTGTAAACTCAAACTAGTGCATAGATTTATGGGGAGATTTGCTCCAAAGAACTTGGTATAGGATTATATATGTTGAATTGATTGGTTGGGCTATATATAAATTGTTCTTTACCTTTTTACAGGTTGGCTTTATTCAAAAAACAGAGGAGACTCTGCCCGATTTTTCAAAAAAAATCCAACACTTAGTTTTTAAAACTGTTTTTTTTCTCATTAGTTTTGTCATCATCAAAAAATGGGAGATTGTTGACCCTCATCTATATTTTAATGATGACAAAACACAACTCTTACTATACTAACAGTGCTATCTAAGTGTATTAAGCGTTAAAAGCATACAACCAGAAATCAAGGTGCAATAACTCAACATGAATTAAATGCTAAGACAAGACAGAAGATCTACTATAGGTATAAGGTATTGAATCAAGTTGTAAAATCTCATCGGTTCAGGTAAAAAGCTTGTCCAATGGATCATCTTGTAAAAGTTTTTTTGTAAAACTATTCATTCAAACGTTTTAAGTCAAAAACATATCAAAAGAATGAAAAAACTGGGTTGAAGGCAACCTAGTCGACTGGGTACCTATACCAGTCTTCTGGTATAAGGGATAGTGTGACCCCAGTCGACTGGTATTTTGGACAGACTGTCCCCAATCGACTGGTATGATCTACCCAGTCGACTGGTACCACCTATAGCCTTAAAAGTAAGACTTTTCACTTGACCCAATCGACTAGTACAAAGACTTAGTCGACTGGTAATTCAAAAAATATGACCGTTGAGACTCGAGACTTGAGCTTTTAAAGCAACAAACATATCAAATCAGTGTCCAACGGCCATATTAATTCATGCCTATATAAACCCACTCAAATGAGCTTTCAAAATGAGGAGATTGCACATTCAATCAAGTTTTTACTCATTGATACACAAAAGCTTTGAAATATTTATTGTTGAGTCATTCTTCAAGCTTTACCTTGAAAGAGAGATATTATTGAGTTGTATAAGCTTACATTGTTGTCTCTCTACCATTTACTTTATATCATTTATTGTAAAGGGATTTGCTTTCGAGAGGAAGGGTTTTGCTTCCAAGAGGGAGGGATTGATTGTAAGGTTTGTGCAACACCCGTGAAGTTGCACGACTAAGTTTCTTAGTTGATTTCTTCAAGAAGTTCCTTGAAAAGAGTGGACGTAGGGTCGGAATGAATCCGATATTGCAGAACCACTATAAACTGAGTTTGTATCCTCTACTCCATAAACTTTTTTGTTTACAGTACATTACTTGTTTACATGCTTGTAGGTTTATCTGTTTTCATAAACTTGTGATTGATTAGCAAAAGTTTTTAAAAATCCAATTCACCCTCCTTCTTGGGTTTAAACCTCAGTCTACAAAAAGAATGATAGAGCATGAAAGGTAAAAAAAAGGGAGAAAATAAAAGAATACTCACACCATTTTTTTATTTTGTTGAAAAGCTTGCATCTAATTTACAATTACTTCATTAGAAATCATTGTCAAAAAGCAGAAAAATAAAGTAAAAAGAACAAAGGGAGAAAATAAAATATTAAAATAACAAAAATTCTTATGAAAATGATAGAAATACAACTTATATATATGATACTTAAAATTTTAAATTAATTTTTGGTTTACATTGTCATATTGAAATTCAATCAGTGTTTTAAAGTACAAAGAAAAATTAGTCGTATGATTACTTAAAAACTCCATTCAAATTGACAGAAAATTCAGTTTTGGTTTTTTATTAAAGGGACTAACAGTCAATCTTTCATTGAGAGTAGCTTTAAATTTGGGAATAGTATAAAATTTGTACAAAATCTCTTGAGAAATTTGTGTACGTTTCTTGGAAAATTTTCAGATTTTTAGGGAGATTTGACCCATCCCATGACTTGGCTCCGCCCTGTGTGTGAGTGCATATTTTAAGCTAAAATCTCATCCACTAAACATATATTTTCTTTCTTTAAAGCACATGCATGGTCTGTGCTGTCTTCCCCTCCCCACTGCCCACTAACCCTAATAAAGACAAGTGAGCGCTTGGAATTAAGGAAAATTTTGCTAGTGCAAGAATCACTTATCACACCCACCACAAAACTATAATTTAATTAGCACAACAGAGATCAGCCACGTACTTTAAACTGTATGGAAGATACATAAAAAAAATATAAAAACCAAGCCCACCAAGTTCAAGAATTTTTTAAAGGTATGGACACTAAATTAATGTAGGATCCTCACCTTCACCTATCTAGAGCCTGCAAATTAACTTAAACTTCTTTTATTATTGAAAAATTATGAATATATATTCAATCCATGTTTCTAAAGTACTAAACATGGAACAAATTTCCTGAAAGGAGATCACCAATTAATCTTCCAGTTAGGAAACAACTCATAAGAGTACTAACAAATAACAAACCGGCCCCTCATCCTTCTTCATGTCTTGAATCCATGGAGCAATTACTTAATATGCTACTCCTATCATTTGATATATATATATAACTTAAACTTCTTTTATTATTGAAAAATTATGAATATATATTCAATCCATGTTTCTAAAGTACTAAACATGGAACAAATTTCCTGAAAGGAGATCACCAATTAATCTTCCAGTTAGGAAACAACTCATAAGAGTACTAACAAATAACAAACCGGCCCCTCATCCTTCTTCATGTCTTGAATCCATGGAGCAATTACTTAATATGCTACTCCAATCATTTGATATATATATATATATATATATATATATATATATATATATATATATATATATATATGTGTGCGCGCGCGCGCGCGCCTCTTACCAGCACCACATGTTCCTGCGCCCATACCCATCACCCCTTCAAGGCATCATGTTCCCTTTCCTCACAGTAGATCCAATTTTAATGTTCTATCACATTTGCCTGTATGGGTCTTCTTCAAATTTAAGTAATTTCTCTTTTTGATCAAGTGGAAATTTTATTTTTTCTGTGAGTGTGGGTTGCACTGATAGTCTTTCAATAGAATTTTGACTTTTGAAAGATAGACTCTAGGTTACAAAGAACTTGAAAATTTAGAATCTTGTTGTTTAAATGGATGCTATGAATATTATCCTTTTTAAGGATGCTGACACCAATCTTCATCCTAATGACACTATCATTTCTGATTGCAAGTCTTTTATTCGATTTTTCAACAACCTGAAGTTTAAACAATACTTCACAGAAGCTAATAGGGTGACATACGTTTTAGCCAAAAAGAGTAGCAATATGGAGTGCAACTTGATACAACCAATAAAGTCATCCTCCAGTAAACGGACGACACGTGTAGCGATATTCCTCCTATGACTGAACGACACGTGACCATGCCCATAAGCCACCTCTAAGTAGCAATATGGAGTGCAACTTGATACAACCAATAAAGTCACCCTCCAATAAACGGACGACACGTGGAGCGATACTCCTCTTATGACCGAACAACACGTGACCACACCCAGGAGCCACCTCCAAGTACCCCGTCAACACACAAGACAACTCTCTTCCAGTAACCAAACGACACGTGGAACGAGCAGTTGACGTAACCATCGTCACTCGCAGACTCCCATGCAAAAGTGTAAGTGTAATTATGGGGATTAAGTATAATATTTGTATTCGTAAAGTAAAGGTAAAGAAGTAATTTAATAAATATGACATAAAATTAAAATAATATATTTATATATGAAAGATTTAATATTAAATAAAATAATTTTTTTAAAAAAAATCTAAACACATCGAGACATAGTTAAAAAAAAATATGAAGTAAAAAAAAGGAAAAAGAAAAAAAAAAGAAAAAAAAAAAAGAAAGAAAGAACCAAAACGTGGCAGCAGGTTTTGGAAGCTACATGTTTAAGTTTGAAGGCTGCAGTTAAACATGTAGTCAATACGTGGAGATTTTTGGAGAATTAGGTGCTGATAGTGCAAGTTTGGTGAGCTGCCGAGATTTTGTACAGCATACTTATTTATATTATACTTAACATAATACTTATCGTAAGTTTTTTTTTAATTACTCTATTTTTTTTTAAGTATTTAGAGATCTAAAAAATAGTTAAAAAAATAAAAAATTTGAAAAAATTTTAGAGAAATTTTATAGTGAGTCACGAGAAGTCAGAATAACATAAAGTAATAACGTAGTGTTTATTTTTGAATTTTTAGCGTACATAAAATTTTTCATAATTCAAAGTAGGAATTTTCAAAGGGTGTGGTTTAAGAAGAATTGAAGAAATAATTAGAAATTTAATACAAATATTATGTCAGGTGTTAACGATCAGCAACTGGAGAAAATTTCTGAAAGAAGCGAGAAAAGCATGAAGGTAATCCATGGGTAGCTTTAAGTGCTATGTAATGAATTAGATTTATTTTAAGTAATCTAGTTAAAAAATGAAATATCTAGTGATAATATTAAAATAAATTATTAACGTATACTTTGGTGTTAGATGAAAAATTGATTGATAGGTGTGATAGGAATTTTTAGACATATAGAAAATTATTAGGTGAGAAATAATATTTTTAGAATAATAAGTTGATTTAATAATAAGAGCGATAAGTGAAATTCTTGATGAGCTATGGTTGATGTTTTAATACGAATTATGAGAAGATGAAATTTAGTGAATCTTGACAAGTTTTGATGGATGATTTGATGTGATTTAGGAAGAAAGGAATTTAGTGGAATATTTTTATATATAATTTGAGAAAAATCATGATAGACAATTTAAATATTTGAATTCATGTGTTGTTTTTTTTTTTATGTTATTGTTCAGATGCATATTTCATATCATTGTTCATATGCATATGAATTAAATAAAATAAAAGAACCGAAAAGTCATCCAGTCTAATGAAAATGAAAAAATCAGGAAGGCAGTAGGTCTAATGAAAATGAAAGAATCGAGAGAGCAGCCGGTCTAATGAGAATAAAAGAACCGAGAAGGCAACCGATCTAATGAAAATGAAAGAACCGGGAAGGTAGCCAGTCTAATGAGAATAAAAGAACCGAGAAGGCAGCCGGTCTAAGATAAAAACATGTCGACATGTGGGAAAACATTCTCATAATAATAATTCATGCATTGTATCTGTTTTAATTATTGCTTGCATTATTAAAATGCTGATATATGGTGTGTTATTGTGAATTTATTTATTGATGGATAAGTCTCACAGAGAGACATTTATGGTGATAAGAGCCATCTAAATGATAGATTTTATGATGTGAACCTCATTACGAGGAAATTTTGAGATAATTGATGTTCTTGAGGTGAAACAATAAATAAGAAGAGATTGATAGATAATGAGACTTATGATATGTGTAGTGATAGTAGAATGCTAGTATCAAGTTATATTAGATATAAATGATTAAATATTAAAAGACTATTTATACAGTTTGAGTACTTCTAGTAAATTTAATTCACTGAGCTTATGAAACTCACCTCTCGTTGTACAATGATTTCAGGTAGCAGACAGGACAAATAGTTTGGTGAGTTGAGGTTCAGACGAAATCATTTTCTGTAATCCACATACGTGTCAACATCCTCAGACTAATGAGAAAATAAAATAATTTTTTTTTTTGTAAATATTCATGCATTTGACGTTGTATATTATGTTTAAGTCAATATCAGATTTATGTATCTCCCCTGTTGAGGGTTGAGAATTGATGTAAAAGAATTTCTGTTAGTATTATTTTTATTGTTGAATATATGTGTCGTGCTGGGATTTTCAAAATGTGATAACACTGTCTCGGGAGTGGCCAACCCAAGATGGGTCGTTACAATTTTGCCACCTCTAAACACGCAACAGAGGCCCTCCGGCAGAGAAGCGAGATCTTAGGGATCACGTCACTCCGGGCACGTGACCGACTTGCCTTAGGAACGCTATAAAAAGCCCAAGGTATGTGAATTCAGGATCATCTCCAATCTCAAACTCATTACTGAAACACTTATATCCCCACCACATCTTCTCAGTGTCTTGTTCTAACAAAGGCATCGGAGAGTTTTCGGAGGCACCATCCCCTTCTCATTCGGTGACTCTTTAGTTTACCCCTCGTTATTCATGCAGAACTTCTGACGTGGAACCTCTAGCTCAGCAACAGGTTTTCGGCATCAACAGATTGGCGCTGTCCATGGGAAAAAACCAATATTTCGCTAAACAGTAAAAGTAAAGAAACCTAAAGAACTCATCTGTTGCCATGCCACCTAGAAACACTGCAAAAAAAAACTAGCAAGAGAGTCATCGGGGCCAGCTCCACACCTATACAAACCCATACCCACAGCCAACAGTCTGGTTCAAGGTTCCCTGCAATATCCGAACGCATAACCCCTGGTTCAGACCGACGGGCTCCCCTAAGAGAACAACGCCCTCGCCACTCACGGACGGATTCCCCTGACCTCAGAGAGGCGGTCGTGGAGCATCCCACTGTTTCGGTAATTCAAGCCCAGTTCCAAAGAGCTCTCCTGGTTGGTAACCGACCTAGCCATCGAGGTCCGAAAAAGAAGCCAACAGCCCTCACCTCCACCTTCTGACCATACTCCTAGGCAAACTGGCCTTTTTGGCGACGAACTCCCTGTCAACAGCCATTCTACTGTCGAACCTTCACCATCTAGTGCCAGTCAGTCTAGGTGAAGCTCCTCCTCCAAAAGCAACCTCAATTTAGACAAGTGGATTCAATAAATGGAGGAAAAAATCAATGAAGCCTTTAAGCACCGAAGTCACAGCGTCCTGGATGAACTCAACATCCAGAACCCCCTGTTCACACATGAGGTCCTCGAGGCCCTGCTCCCACCGAGTTTTCAAATTCCACAAATCAAACCCTATGACGGTTCGGTGGATCCCCTGGACCACCTACAACATTATAAGACGATCATGACATTGCACCCACATTCCGATCCAGTAATGTGCCAAGCTTTTCCCCTGACGCTCGAGAAAGCTGCCGGTACGTGGTATTCACGCTTGAAGCTAGGAAGCGTCGACACTTTCAGAGAACCCAGCTATGCTTTTGCTTCCCATTTTGTTAGTAGTAAGAGACCTAAAAAGACTTTGGAAAGTCTATTCAACATCATCCAGCACCGAGATGAGAGGTTTCAAGCCTACATATCAAGGTTCAACACCACTACTTGGGAGATCCCTGATCTTGATCCCAACGTTCAAATGTTGGCATTAAAAAACGGACTAAGATCCGAGATCTTCGGCTCTAAGCTCACTAAGCTCCCACCTAAGGACATGAACGAAGTCTTGACCAGAGCCGAGAAGTACATGCTAGCAGAAGACGACCAAGCCTTCCGGAGAGAAAATGAAGCGGAGAAAAAAAGGAAAGACGTCGACCCTCATAGTAAGGCAGTCAAAAAACCCCACTAAAAGGGTAGGTACAAGGCCCAGGCCCACTTTGATAGCTTCACCCCTCTCAACGCATCCCGGACCAACTTCCTGATGCAACTCAAGGACAAATCAATCCTTTAGTGGCCCCCGAGATCGTAGAACCTCAATGGAGACCAAAGCAAGTGGTGTTGGTTCCATAGGAACCATGGGCACGACATTGAGGAGTGCCACACCCTAAAGCAATAAATTGAGGCCCTCATTAATCGAGGGCACCTAAAAGAGTTTACCGGATCGCGGCAAGGGATAGTGCCTAACCAACTTAGAAGAAGCCCCGAACGTCCCTCCCGTCCGGACCGAGAACGTCAAAACCTTCGAAAAAGTCTCAAGCCCAACTAAGAAGAGCCTGGTCAAAGAAACCAAGAGGTCGCGACAACCAAGGTTATCAAGACAATCTGCAGCAGCCCTGCCGCCGGGGATAACTCGGGGCAGAATAGTAAAGTATATGTCAGATCCGTGGTCTCTATCAGCGGCCCCCATAAACAGAGGAAGACAAGCCTAGTGATCTCCTTCACAGATGACGATTTAGATGTGATCTAGTCCCCACATGATGATACCATGGTGGTCTCCCTCTTTGTGACCAAGCACGAGGTCAAGCACATTCTAGTAAACAACGGGATATCTCTACTTTTGAAAATAAAAATGATTTCTCTTTATAAGTTATTTGCTTGTGATTGAAGAAGAGAATTATCAATTACATTGACTAAACCAACTGAGAGGGCCGGAGAGCCCGCACAAAGTGGAAATAATGAATTATTTATGTCCTTGATTTGTATCTTTTTCGAGAAGCATGATGAGAAATCAATAGCTGCATGGGGAGCATTTTAATGGCAATTTATGTGAATGTACAAACAATTTGTACAATGTAGGGTGCATGGATGCTCAGGTAGCATTTGGCTTTAGCATTTATGTGAATGTACAAACTAATCTCTCTCTCTCTCTCTCATCTCCGCCAACTCTTCCAATGTTTCTGTTCCAAAATGGCGTCAGTCTTTCTTCTCTGAACCTCTCTTTCATCTCCGCCAACTCTTCCAATGTTTCTGTTTCAAAATGGCGTCAGTCTTTCTTCTCTGAACCTCTCTGCTCAGGTCATCTGTTTGCGGCAGTGATGATGAATAGTGTACACAAGTAAAATACGCCAACTCTTCCAATGTTTCTGTTCCAAAATGGCGTCAGTCTTTCTTCTCTGAACCTCTCTGCTCAGGTCATCCGTTTGTGGCAGTGATGAAGATGATGAATAGTGTACACAAGTAAAATAAAATTAATCTTCATATAATTAGTCTCATCATTCCAATTTTCTTGATGCCAATCTAGCATGGACACATGTTCAATCTCACCAGGCTTTTGAATGATTGCCTCTCTCTCTCTCTCTCTCTCTCCTCAAGCACTAACGTAAAGTTTTCTCTTCATCATAACTAGTGGGGTAAAAGGACACAGATTCAAATGATGCAATGTCTTCATCTCCGCCAACTCTTCAAATGTTTCTGTTCCAAAATGGCGTCAGTCTTTCATCTCTGAACCTCTCGTCATCTGTTTGTGGCAGTGATGATGATGATGAATAGTGTACACAAGTAAAATAAGATTAATCTTCATATAATTAGTCTCATCATTCCAATTTTCTTGATGCCAATCTAGCATGGACACATGTTCAATCTCACCAGGCTTTTGAATGATTGCCTCTTTTTGCTTTTTTTTGCTTGGGCCCAATAAGTAAATAGGCTGGTTCTGCAGGGAAGTCGGCTTTTGTTTTGAGGGCTGAAATTCACACTTAGATCATGGAAAGTGAAGAAGAAAAGCATATGTAGATGTCCCGCAAATCGACAAGCTTCTACTCCAGCAGCACAGCCAAAAAAACCAACAGCAACCCTCCATTTCATGTCAATTCTGGGGACCAGACCAGCCATACAGACCCAATATACACAGATATAAAACTAAGAACAGACCACAAATTATGGTAGGACCTCTAAAGTAGTGGGTTCAAGGCTATATAGCAAATAGTTACATCTAACTAGCATTAAGAACAGAGATCGTCCTTGGATTCTACAGTGAAAACAAAGTCCTTGCAATTTCAATGCACAGTAAATATATAGAGCGTTCAGAGAACTTCTTTGCACCTTTTTTTTTTTTTTTCCTTGCAACAGCAAATAGAAACGAGCATGGAAGCAATAATAATAATCAATCATTCTAGTACACACCAATCCACAAAATGTTTTGAATCTCAATAAGTCCAGCAAGCAAACATGGAATAACACAAAGGAGAACAATGATTTCAGTCACTTAGGCTTTGATTGGTAGAGAAGAAAGGAGGGGAGAAGGAAGAGAAAAGAAAAAGGAGACGATGGAAAAATAGGAAGAGTGATGTTTTCATCGTGATTTTGGTAAGGCTGATGGAAAAGTGATTAGGAAAAAAATGATAAAAAGATTAGTTTATTTTAGCTTCTCATTAATCAACCCAATTTTGAGAGAATTATTATTTGCGCATGTAAAATTCTTCACTTTGTCCGCTCCTTTCCTCTCCTTATTTCATTCTCTCATTGTTCTTCTCTATCAATCATAACCATAACTCAATTGAAGGTTGATATCCGGATGACAAATAAGAATAAATCAGATCGGGCATTACTTCACCCTTTTTTTCATCTAGGTACATTTCACAGGTCCATCATGATACCTACAATAGCAATGATGTAAACTAACAACTTAGAACAATCATTGACAACATTAATCTAGCAAGTTTACAAAGTCACAATTAATCAACCAGTCAACCAAGAACACTTAATGGATAAAGCTTATTGCAAGTAAAGCAGATGTCTGATAATGACATAGCTGACTTTCATCCGGTTTTGGGACAAACTGAATTTCAATATAAAAGTATCAGTGAAATACAACGATAAATACACACTTTAAAAAAAATTAGAGGTGGGGGATCCAATGAATAATTGAGAAAATATCAACAAGCTAAAGACAGTTAACCAACGTATACTTACTTGATCACCAAACTACTCAATTCTCTCTACAATTAATCAATACTTCACCAGCTTTTCATAGCCAATGATGATATCTCATCTCCCTAACATATTTCAAACTTAACAATGGAGGAGGCTTGGAAATGGCTCTACTTAACATTTTTATGTGATAGAAACGACCAAAATGAGAACCCTGAATATTGCGTAATCAACTCAATACAAATTAATTGATTATGTCTACAAGTTCAGCATGATTATGCCCTTACTTTAGTGATTAGATGATGCTAGATCTTATTAACAATTCTGCAGAATCTTCTCTTTTCAAAGTCCTAGAATATATTTTATTCCAAAAGCCAAATATATTCTACAAATAAAACCAAGCTAGATAGAAGATTAACTTTGCCCAGCTAAGTGAGATTATATATTGCAGAGCCAATTCACTCAAAACTAAGCAGAATATGTATGTTCTTAACACAAAGGGAGATAGGTGCTATAGTTGCTACCACACAGAAAAAAAAGGCATCTGCTAGAAGCAGATTCATACATGGAACCAATAGTGTTCTGACTGGTTTTGTTAAAAAAAAAGCCATCCCATATTTGACCAGAACAATGTAAATCAAAACTCTGAAGAAACTTATCAGAAGATGATCAAATTACTTAATAATATAAATTCACTTTACTATGCTATATAAAGCTATAATACAAAAACAAATAAACTCATTATTAATCAAAGAAGTTAGAAATCAACTTTGCATGTAAGAAAATATGCTTGGTAAATACTTCTTTTTTCTTAGAGATGATCGGTTTATTTTCAATACAATCTAATTTACTATGGCATGTAACGTAATAACACTGGCAGATAAATTCAGTTTTTTTTTCCTTTCAAAAAGTTAGAAAATCAAACTTTAGCACAGCAGTGAAGTATACAAATGAAAACATGCATATTGTACCAAAATGCAATCCATCTCCTAGGAATTTTCACCTTGACAAGAAAGTAGCCCACTGCATGTATAATTTGAAGAATATTACTGAATTTCATTTTGGAGAACAGCTTAAACAATCAAAAATACATGCTCACTTCGAGAGAATGAGAGGGGGTAATGCTGCATGTTATTTATTTTAAGTCAAGAATATTAGAATAAATATGTTGGACTTGTCTATCTGTTCAATATCAGGCAGACAAAAAGATGCATCAATTTAAATGATAGATTGATATGAACGTTACAGCAGTTAACCAGCTTCTCAGTAACAAGAATCCTATTAGATACAGAAGTCAGAGAAGGGCATTGCAAAAAAGTCACAAGGCATATATTAACAGGGCCATATAAATCCACCATTTACAAAAAGAATATCACCAAAATAAAACAATATCAGGGACAATAGTAAAGGAAACAGAAGTATTGTATAATCACAATAGAATTTACACTACTTTCCACAAGAAAGCTATGCTGAAGGCCACCTGGACTTCAATAGATCAAGAAGTTCAGTTTCCAACAGAATCACGGGTAGCCCAACTCAGCACAAAGCTTCAACAAGAGAATGAGCTGCAAAACAGATAAGGGTGTTATTCATATAACGAGCTGAGCTGAAGTTAAAATAAGACCCTGCAGTTTGCTCTTCAACCAGACCTTGGCCTGGCTTTAGCCTGGCCTAGTTGACAGTCCCAATAAGAGATTAGTTCCATGGCAACAACATCATTTCCTTTTCCAACAATATTTTATCAACTACTCATCAGATACATGAGTTTAACTTGGAGAGGTAGAATTGAGCTTAACTTCTATCATTCATAATACAATTTAGGACAATATAAAAATTCTTTCTAATCTATAAATGGCTATAGTTTAAGGCCATTCATATTATATCATGACTGCTGAAGGAAGTAAGTGAATAAAATAAAAGATCAATTCTAGACATTCCTCGACCAACCCCTACCCCCAAAAAGGAAAAGAAAAAAACACATAGCTATATTCCAAGATTAATAGCGTGTTCTCCAGATTCCCTGAGATTGCATAACAAGAATAAAACTTCTAGATAAGAAAGCAAAAGAAGAATAAGAGAGGGACCAATAACAATTGGTTCGTTGGATTTTTCCCAAGTAAAAACACTTAGGTGCCTTAAGATCCAAGGGCTGAATCCCCAGGCCTAACAACTCCCTTATGGGCAAGAGAGTTGCTGTCATGTGTGGGTTGGGGGGAATAAGGGTAAGTTAGAATTCATCGTTGAACTAAAACAATAAAAAGGAAAACAAAGGTTGTTTAGGATACCAATTACCTCAGCATGTGTGTATAATTGCATCCTTATCTGTCCCTCCAATGGAAGTCAAGAAGATTCCTATAAAATCCACAGCATCTCGAAAGGATCAATTAAAATATCATAACTTGTTAAAAGCACATAGCATGACATATATTTCCCTCAATTACCAGAAGAGCTCGATATATACTAATTTCTTCAAAGCAGCGACTAACCAGTTTCAGGTCAATCCTCTGTCACTATAAAATGCACGCCTCATGGACCAGAATCATGAGTATTACTTTCAACAATAATTATTCCAAAATTGGGGGATAGAATATACTTCTATAACTTGGATCATGGATTTATGGTTGATAGAAACCATTTTGCTTCAAACAAACTAACTACAGTTTAAGTATTTCTTTTAATTGAAGTTGGTCTTTCATTGATCCAAATAGTTTTAATATATGCTAGTGTCTACAAACTAACCACTCGATTTGCAAGCATTTCATGAATGCTTAATTTAGGCAGTCCACAAGCTGCTAGCAATCCTAACCAATAAAATTCTCAGTACAATGTCTGATATTAACATCAAATAATGCAAGATTTCAAGTTTCACTGCACATACATTGTTCAAAATTTCCACCCTATATAATTCACATTACACAGTTTTCTTTTCTCAAATGATTTCAATGATTTGGATATTCAATTGTGCAAATTACAACGAGAATGCTCACTCACAACTGAAGCAACTAAATTACAAGAAAATAATCCGTTTCCCTTACCTCGAACAAGATTTTCTTCTCGAAAGCTCAGAAACCAAAACACGAAAAGAGCTTCGAGAACCCCCAAGCATGCATCTACACCCGAGACGAAATGCCTCCCGAGCAGAATCCTAGAGATCGCAGTCACGAAAGCCCACACCCAAACCCCAAACTCACCCCTCCCATACTCACTCTCCCCTCGTCGTAACCCCCAAACCACTTCTCCAAGAATGATCCAATCCCAAGGTTGACTGTGAATCTTTCGATGGCGGCGGTGAAGAGGCAAACGAAGAAGATGCGGGAGGCGTGGCCACTAGGAAAGGAGAAATTGTCTGCGGAGACGGCGGGGGACATGTTGGGGTTGTAGTGTGGGCGAGGACGACGGAAGAGGATCTTGACGAGGCCGACGAGGGAGAGGTTGAGGAGGAGGCAGGGGACGAGAAGCGGAGGGGAAGATGGATGGGGAGAGGAGGAGGGAGAGGGAAATGGGGAAGGAGAGGCGGAAGTCGGCGGAGTATTCGAGGAGGACAAGTCTACCATTCTTGCATTTAACTGCAATCAATCAGAACCAATATTGCATTGTGAAAAACATAATTAAAATTTCAATTGCCTTTAATTATTAAGAAATTTTCCATTTGTCAATTTTTCTTTTTTAGAAGAATATGCTGCAAAGCACTAATCTCTTCACATGTAATGGTTTGATTTGATGAAACATTTAAAATCAGCTACTGCTTTATGAAATTAAAGCAAAGTTAATTTTGCCCACTAGATTGTTATCTTTACCCTGTACTATAAAAGATTGAAGAAACTCATAATATAAAGGAGTCACAGGTTAGTGAATCTATGACAATGGTTTTCTCAATCTTCTAATGGCAAAGCTAGTATCAGACAGTGTAGGCTTTCCTAATAGTTCATACTACAACTGGATTACCAAGTGAAGAAAGCAGCCATTCAACAAGAAAGCCAATTAATCTTAAGAAATAAAGGCACAATCTTTAAATGGATTACTGGAACACTATCTTGGAAAAGGAATAATATAAAAACTCAATAAAAGTAATTCAATTGTAATATCTTCAAAGGGGTTATAAGAGAAGTTTCAAGCTTGCTGTTCGAACCAGATAGTTTCTGAAGTTTCAAATATGTCCATAAGTTGCAATAGTTTGAAGGCTAGAATGAACTTTGACACATATCGACAGAAAACATTTAGCATAACTATTAATTGTAAATAGCTTTGGAGGTAGAGAACATAAACTAAAATCGCATTGAAAGTAACTATAGATACACATCAAAACCTAATAGCACACGCCTTTTAGAATGGCATGAGTTATGTCATCAGGGCTCAATCCCTTCCTCCTCATTTCTACAAATAGTTTCAATGCCTTACCTATACATCTATTCTTTACATAACCATTGATCAAAACGTTATAACAGGCAATATTATGCGGATGGCCTTTGATTGCCAAGGAATCGAAAGCATCAATTGTTTTATCCATTTCACGTTGCAATCCATTTATCAATGTATTGAATGTAAAGGCATCAAGCCTTATACCTTTCTGAATCATCACCTCAAGCACTTCATGAGCTCCTTCCATCATTCCACCTTCACAAAGTGCATCCAACAATGTGTTATAAGTTACTATATCAGGTAAGATATTTTGATCCGCCATTTCATCAAATAGTCTCAAGGCCTTATCTATGCACTTATTCTTTGCATAACTATTGATCAAAATGTTATAACACGCAACATCATGAGAATAGCCTTTGACTACCATGGAATCCAAAACATAACTGCCTTATCCATTTCATCTTACAAACAGTATCCATTTATCAATGTATTGAACGTAAAAGCATCAAACCTTATACCTTTCTGAATCATCACCTCAAGCACTTCATGAGCTTCTTCAATCATTCCATCTTTACAAAGTGCATGCAACAATGTGTTAAAAGTTACTATATCAGGTAAGATATTTTGACCCGCCATTTTATCAAACAAGTTTATGGCTTATCTCCACTTCCTTGAATGGTATAATCCATATATTAAAGACTTGTAAGTGGTGCGTTTGGGTTTGAGGCCCCTCTTCATTATTAGCTCTAACATGGTAAGGGTTTCTTTAGTTTCCCCTTGCTTACAAAGAGCATCAATTAGAGTGTTGAAAGTTACCACATTTGGTTGTGCTCCTTCATCTATCAGTTTTTTCAGCAGTCCTATGGCTTTTCCCCATTTGTTTGAATGACACGATCCATACATTAAAGATTTGTAATTGATGATGTTAGGTTCCATACTTCTATCGGTCTATAGTTTTAAAAGATGAAGTGCATCTGTTGTCCTTCCTTCTTTGCATAAAGCATCCACCATAGCATTGAATGTTATGGAATCAGGTGAGATACCACAATTAATCATGTTGTCTATAAACTGTGCAGCATGTTTCCATTCACCTGACTTGCATAAATCACAAATTACGGAAGTGTAAATGCCAATGGTAGGCTTTGTGCCTCTCACTGTCATTGAATTAATTAGAGCAATAGATTCTTGGGTTTTCTCTACTTTGCAAAGAACATCAATTAAAATATTGAAGATATACACGTTAGGTGAAATTATGTGACCAACCATGTCATTCAATAATCTTTGAGCTTTTTTCCATCGACCCGAGGTGCATAATCAGTGAATCAAAGAACTGAAAGTGACCACAGTTGGAGCAACACTTTTGTGGATCATATCTTGGAGGAGCTTCAAGGCCTCATCTGCACCTCTCTGTTTGCAAAGATTGTCAATGATTATATTGTAAGTTACAATGTTAGGTTTCAAACTTCCTTTCTCATTCATCTCGTTGAGTATGCCAAGCACACTGCAGGTGTGTCCCATTTTGCAGAGCCCAATGATTAGTGTTATAAGTGAATTTATCACATGGAAATCCTTCGTCCACAATTTTTCGAAAAAATCCAATGTCCTTCGTAATTTTATCCTCTTTACAAAGCCCACAAAACAAAGTACATAAAGTATAACAATCGGATTCAAAACCACGTTTAAGAATGATTGCTAATACAGAAAAACCCAAATCGACCCGTTTTAATTGGCAAAAGCGATTTATCACATTACTCATTGTACAAATATTATGGAGCATATGGAAACAATTCATCAACTCCTTGTACATAAAAACAGTAGTGGAATAGTGCTTCATCGTGGAGAGTGCACCAAGCAAATGATTGAAAGCCCAAATAGAGGGCATGGGTTGCATTCGGATAATGTGATCAAAGAAACCCGCAGCTTCTTTAAGCTTAATGGATCCTGATTTACATTTTGATTTGATAAAATCGGTGGTTTTACTCGGACCCTTTTTGCCAATATTTTCATCAATAACACTAGCAGAAGAAGAACAACAACGATGAAGAGAAGTTATTGAAAAGCCAAAAAAAAAAAAGAGAGAGAGAAGAATTACCAGTAAAAGAAAATGAAGAAGCAAGACCTCATACTCCTATTTTTCTCATCATCGTCTTCAATTTGATACTCTGGTTGAATAGTGTACTTTTCTGCTAGTGTGAAGAAAATTTGGATGGAAATGGGGACTTGTTGGAAGTTAAGGAAAAAGGAAAAAGAAAATAATGGTAGTTCAGAGAGGCAGTAGCCTACTTTTGGGCCATGACCCATCCCCCTGGTGTTCAACGAAACTCTCATTGTTGTTATTGGATCCATAGCTTGGTTCCTTTTGGGCCATGACCTATCACCTGGTTTATGTTTTCTTATTCCTTTGAACAATGACAAATAGTTGGCTATCCGCAACATTCACCCAAATGGATTAAAGGGAGGAGGAGATCGAAATATACATTCTATAATGATATTCATGAAAAATGGGATTTCCAACCAGTTTTTTAGGTAGAATTCCATGCGACATCAACATCCACAAAAAGAAGTTCCTCTGTACATAGCTTACCTTGTCCCTTGCCTTGTAATACTATTCCAACACTAACAATAAATGAGGCGATATAAGATTAAAACCAGAATAGGAAACCCAATTGAATATGATTTGGTGCTCTATTAAGCTATTCATTATACAAAACCAGACAAGTCATAGGCTTTGAACTGATTTCCTGAAACACAAATCATTCAGGAAATCTGATTAATAAGAAAATTAAAATGCTCTTTAATGATTTTTCAGCTGAATAAACACCCATTCAAACCAGGCCCTCATAGAAGAATGAGGACAAGAATCAACTCTGAGAGCCACAGTAGATGCAAACCACATCATCCAAGCCAGATCACATTCAAGAAATTCCATGACCAATCATGCCATTAAAAAATCTTTGAGCTTTTTCCCACCGACCTGATGTGCATAATCCGTGAATTAAAGAATTAAAAGTGACCACAACTGGTGCAACTCTTCTATGGATCATATTTTGGAAAAGCTTCAAGACCTCATCTATGCTTCTCTCTTTGCAAAGCTGTCAATGACTGCAGAGTAACTTACAACATTAGGTTTGAACATTCCTTTCTCATTCATCTCATTGAGTATACCAAGCGCACTGCAGGTGTTTCCCGTTTTGCAGAGCCAACTAATTATAATGTTATAAGTGAATTCATTACATGAAAATCCTTCGTCAACAATTTCCCGAAAAAACCCAATGACCGTAGTAATTTTATCCTCTGTGCAAAGCTCACGAAGCAAAGGATTCAAGTTAAAACAATTTGGTTCAATACCACGTTTAAGAATGACTGCTAATACAGAGAAACCCAAGTTGACCCGTTTTAAATGGCAAAAGCAATTAATCAAAATAGGCATTGTGTCAATATCAGGAAGCATTTGGAAACGAGTCACTCTGATACTCTAGTGGAAATTGGAGTAGTGTACTTTTTTGCTAGTGTAAAGAAAATCTGGGTGGAAATGTAGAATGGTGTACTTGAACGGAACTTTTTTTCTTATTCTTTTTATAGGAAAAAGAAGAAAAGAAAGAATCAACATCGAGAGAGTACAATTTCCTGATCCTTATAGCCATGGGTTGAAGAAGAGAAGTGCAAAGACTGAGATGGTTGTAATTGGATCCATTGTAGCTGACCTAGTTAGATTTTGCAGGAAACTGGAACTTTTGCTGGTTTATGTTTTCTTTTTGGGATAATAACAAAAACATCTTACTGGTAATTATTACATTTCCATCATTCTTGTTTGTTATTACACATGCATCTTTCATTCATGACAAAAAATTTAGTCAAGTGACTCAAAAAAATGATCCAATGGTTAAAAAAAAAAAAATTGACATAATTAAAACATGTCATCGGGCCAACTTTTAGGGTAAAAAATTACCCCTAACTACTTTAAATTACTTTTTAAACATTAGAGACTCATTCTCCTTTCTTTGTCCTCAACTTTTCTCTCTTAGTCCCTTTCGTTTTTCTTTATGCCCTTAACAAAGACTTCAGCGTAAGCAAGTTAAAAATTGTTTGTCAATAAGCCATGATCCATCATGGTAAAAGTATTTCGAGACAGATTCTAGAGTTCAAAATTGTTTCCCAATCAGCTATGATCTACCGCGATAAACATACTCATATTTCTTCTAGAGTTCATATTTATTGTTGTTTAGAGATATTTTAATTTTAAACACAATGTTATTGTTGTTTAGAGATATTTTAATTTTAAACACAATGTTATTGTTGTTTTAAGCGATAGAAAGAAAAAAAAAAACCTCTATCAACAAACTAGATAACATAACCAAATACCCAATTGTAAATTGCCATCAAAGAAAACGATCTCTCTTTTCTAGTGTAATCTATTAATTAATACTATTTTATTACTGCACATTCTTTTGATTCTATCGTAATCACATACTTTGGTAAACAAAACACGGTACAAAATGAAGTATAAATTGATGAAAATTGTAGAATCAACTGGTGAAGAAATAAGAGTAGAAGAAAAAATAAATTATTATAAAACAAATGACACGGATACTCACTTTCTCGGGAAGAGGAATGCTAGCTGCAAGCGATTGTAATTCAACCCTCGCCCCATTATACTGCCATGCACACTTTATTTTTATTTTGTTTAAGATTACAGGAAACCAATTAGTTTTCAAAACAAAACAAAAAACTCATCCTTCTAGATCTATGAGCTTGTCAAGAAAAATAATCATAAGATGATGAGAGAATGGAAATATTTTTGGATCTAATGAACCTTACCCTTAGCTTGGATTAAAGAAAAAAGAACAATGAACCCACCTTCTTCATTTTCTCAATTCCCGATGTTGCTTTCCCTCCTATTATCACTTCTGTATGCTTCTATTGTAATGAATGGTTTAACCTGCACTTGATAAAGATTTGATTACATGCTTGAAATTTTGGTTAGAGCAAGTAATACCTTCTGAAATACAAACACCTTACACCTCCCCGGGCAAATAACCACCAGAAATTTAAATTTGGTAGACAATTTCTTCCTCTGTTCATTAGACAGCAAGCCTCTTTCTTCGAATCAGTGAATTTTTGCAATATAACGCAATGGTTTCTTCTCCTTTGTTATTATCTGCAGGGGGGAAAAAGAAGAAGGAAAAAGATCATAACCACATGGCCACTTGTTACTGTATCATACCTTTCATCATGGATTGAGGAAAAGTTCTGTTTTATCCACTCAAAACTCAACACTAACCAAATCATCGATCTCCCACCGTATGACCCTTCAATGAAAAAAGAAGAGATGGAGAGAATACACTTCCAGCCCTGGCCTGCCTTACTAGCCAAAACAGAATGATTAATAAAATACTTTAATAGATTGTCCTGCAAAATCCAAACCACAAGTGAACCTAATACAGACCAATTAAGACAGTCAAAAGTGTTACCATGCCTTACACATCGCCTTATTCAGAACAAAATACTTGTTTGGAAAATATAAAAGGAATAGAGTAAAATCCCAAATTCCTCCCATGATCACAGCTGGACATCTAAATAGAACTGAAGTTTGTTTAAATGTCCAACAATACAAGGGTAGCAAAGTTCATATAGATGCTTAGCTTCACATTTGTAGCTCTCCTTAAGAAACTGGTCAGTAAAGTAAGGCCAGCATCAGAAAGGGACACCAATGATTACACCCTCTATGATGGAGTTCCAACCACAATGGTTTTAAGAAGCAAGCAACAGAAGGATGACTTAAAACCTTCAGTTGAGGTGCCCAACCCACCATCTGTCTGCAACAGACTACTCTGTCTTGAAATCCTCTTGGGAAGGCTTCGTTTGCTCCCTCGGTGATATCTGGCCTCACAACCCATAGGAATGGTCTGTTTGAGAATTACAGCCCCAGACCCAACTCTTGGAATTAGATCTGATTGTTCATACTACTATTAAATTACCAAGTGAGGAAGCAGTCATTCACCAAGAAACTCAATTAATATTAATAAGTAGTTGTTTTACAAGCAAGGTCAGATAAACTATATTTAAGTAAACAAATTTCCTCGATTGTAAAGCAACTCTAGAAATATAATTTCCATGTTGTCTTCTTTTCTTTTTGGGGTGGGTGGAGATGATAAGAGGGAACAAAACTAGACATAAAAAAAGCAATTGCAATTTCCAATCTTTATCTTGATGAAACTACTCAAAGAAAACAAGCACTTATAAGAGAAACTTTGTGCCAGAAATAGTAATTGTGCATTTTTAGGCAGTTAAGAATTATAAGAGAAAGAAATAAACATGTTAAGAAAAATACTTAAATAAAAAATGGATTACTGACACTATCTTAGCAAAGGAAATATATAAAAAGAATTAATAAAAGTAATTTAGTTGTAATATCTTCAAAGGGGTTAAAATTGCCGTTTGAAACAAAAAGTTCCTAAAGTTAAAAATATGTTCACAAGGGAGCAACTTAACTCTGGCATAGCACCCTAAAGAAGAGAGTAGTTGGACTGTTGGAGAACCTTCGTAACTAAATGAAATGATAGCAAACAAAAGGTTGATATCCTTAAACAACAGTAGTAGTTAGCAGTAACATAAATCAGTTACAAACCAAAATGTAAAGTCTCTACTTATTTAGTTGATGGTTCCCAGTACGTTGCAATAGTCTGAATGCTCAGGCAATCATCAGAAAAGAATGTAATGAAACACAAACTGTGGCACATCAGAACAAATAGATTTTGAAATTTACTTTAACAGATATTAACAGACAACACAAACTGGGCATATCAGTGCAAATAGTTAATTGTAAATAGCTTGGAGGTAGAACACATAAACTAAAATTACATTGAAGAGTAACTTACACGTACAGTTAAAACTTACTTGCACAGGCCTTTTAGAATGGTATGAGTTATGCAATCAGGCATCAATCCCTTCCTCCTCATTTCATCAAATAGTCTCAAAGCCTTATCTATACATTTATTCTTTACATAACCATTGATCAAAACGTTATAACACGCAACACCATGAGAATAGCCTTTGACTGCCATGGAATCAAAAACATCAACTGCCTTATCCATTTCACCTTGCAAACAGTATCCATTTATCAATGTATTGAATGTAATGGCATCAGGCCTTATATCTTTCTGAATCATCACCTCAAGCACTTCATGAGCTTCTTCCATCATTCCACCTTTACAAAGTGCATCCAACAATGTGTTATAAGTTACTATATCAGGTAAGATATTTTGACCCGCCATTTCATCAAACAAGTTTGTGGCTTCTCTCCATTTCTTTGAATGGCATAATCCATATATTAAAGAGTTGTACATGGTGCGGTCGGGTTTGAGGCCCCTCTTCATCATTAGCCCTAACATGGTAAGGGCTTCTTTAGTTTCCCCTTGCTTGCAAAGAGCATCAATTAGAGTGCTGAAAGTTACCACATTTGGTTGTGGTCCTTCATCTATCAGTTTTTTGAGCAGTCTTGTGGCTTCTCTCCATTGGCTTGAATGGCACAATCCATACATTAAAGAGTTGAAAGTGATGATCTTAGGTTCCATATCTCTATCGGTCATTACTTTTAAAAGATGAAGTGCATCTGCTGTCCTTCCTTCTTTGCATAAAGCATCAACCATAGCATTGAATGTTATGATATTAGGTGAGATACCACAATTAATCATGTCGTCTACAAACTGTGCAGCATGTTTCCATTCACCTGACTTGCATAAAGCACAAATTATGGAAGTGTAAGTGACAATGGTAGGCTTTGTGCCTCTCATAGTCATTGAATTAAATAGAGCAATAGCTTCTTGGGTCTTCTCTTGTTTGCAGAGAACATCAATTAGAATACCGAAGGTATACACATTTGGTGAAATCCCATGACCAGCCATATCAATCAATAGTTTGTTTGCTTGTTCCTGCATACCTAATATGCATAATCCATGAATCAAGGAATTAAAAGTGACAACATTTGGTGCAACACTTCTATGGATCATATCCTCGAAGAGCTTCAAGGCCGCATTAATGTTTTCCTCTTTGCAAAGGCTGTCGATGATTATAGTGTAAGTTACAACATCAGGTTTCAAACTTCCTTTCTCATTCATCTCGTTGAGTATGCGAAGCGCACTGTAAGAGTTTCCTGTTTTGCAGAGTCCATTGATTATAGTGTTATAAGTGAATTCATCACATTGAAATCCTTCATCCACAATTTTCTGGAAATACCCCGCAGCCTCAGTAATTTTATCCTCTGTGCAAAGCCCACGAAGCAAAGTATTCAAAGTATGACAGTTGGGTTCAAGACCACGTTTAAGGATGACTGCTAATACAGAGAAACCCAAGTCTACCCGTTTTAAATGGCAAAAGCAATTGATCACATTAGTCATTGTGCTAATATCAGGGAGCATATGGAAACGAGTCATCAGCTCCTTGCACATAGAAACAGCAGTGGAATAGTGCTTCATCTTGGAGAGTGCCCCAAGCAAATGATTGAAAGCCCAAATAGACGGCATGGGTTGCATTCGGATAATTTGATCGAACAAACCCACTGCTTCCTCAATCCTAAGGGATCCTGATTTACACTTTGATTTGACCAAATTCTCCAAATGGATGGTTTTACTCGTACCCATTTTGACAAAATCATCATTACCAGATCTAACAAAACTAGTACTACTAGTAGTAGAATAGCAAGAATGAAAAAAGTTACCAGTGAAATCAGAAAAAGAAGGAGCTCTTGTGCTTATTTTCCCCATCAGCATCTTCGCTGGTCTTTGATCTCCTGCTACTCAGGACATGGTCGCATGGCATCAGTGTAAGTGAGACCTGAGAACCCTTCCTTCACAACCCTCTAGAAACTACAAAGAAGATGAATTATAAGCCCATTTTATCAAGTGTATGATCCAGTCTTTTTTGTCGTTGATGGTTATGGGACCATGGGCTCGTAGTGTGTCCTGGAGGCCGAAGTGAATGATCCATCAGGTCCAAGTCTCAGCCTTTTGTAATTAGATCCATTTCTCACTTGGCGGCTCTGCTTAAAATTTAAGCCCTCTCCCCTTTTTTCAGTAATTATTAACGAGGATGAAAGATACGTTTAATGGATCGTAACCCTGTTTCTCAACCCCTTTTTTCAGGCACATTTTTCTTGCCATTTGATAGTACACATCCAGTTTAAACGACTTGTTAGATTAAAATTGACGTCTTCGACGATATTAAACAAAATTAAAAAAAAAAAAAACTTTGAAGACTTGAATATTACCGTTAAATATCTGGAAATCAATTTGAATGGGAAGCAAATTCTTAAAGATAAATGATGTAATTAATTAATTTAACCCAAAATGAAAAACTTCTGTGTTTTGAGCGTGATCATAAGAAAATTCTTACCGACCTGATGATATCTAGTAGTGTTAACGCAAAGATCAAATAGACAGTACTAATGCATTATCATCATATCAATTGACATGATCAGTCTCGGTCACACAAGTAATTATGATCATAAACAGATCATTAAAATTCACATGTGGAAGATCGAGTAACCAACGGTTGATGTCATGGAAGCTTCAAGTGGGGACCAACGTTTGACAGGAACCCACCAAACAAGCCTAACCGGCCAAATCCTGATCTCCTTATTAAACTCGCTTATTTGTATCATTGTGTTTCCTTTTAGGATAAAGCTAAGCGTGTAAAATATACCATCTAATCAACACGTGTTATATCACGGAAATATATAATAATTATTTTTTATTTAGCGGTTTTTTTTTTTTTTAAGAGTTTTGAGTCTTGTGCGTGTTACTAATAAATTTTTGAAAACTAACCAACAAAACTCGAATTGAAAAATATCACAGATTGTTGTAATAAGCGGGGGTTGTTCCTTTTAATACGGGATCAAAATTAATATATTATTTTTATTATTTTATTTTATTTTCTTCAGAATCAAAATTAATACGGTGAAATGATATATTTTTGGATAGTTTGACCTAACTTACACATAAGGATCTATAGTTTCAAAATATATAGATATCTCATTGAAATATGCATTTTTTGATGTAAGAATACAGATATTCACCTGGAATATGTATTAGAATACAGTTACCCCATTGGAATATGCATTTTTCAATATAAGAATATGGATTCCCCTGATCTGAAATATGTATATTCTGAAAATATCTATATATTTTGAAACTACGGATTTTTATGATAGGTTAGATCAAACTATAAAGGGTAAAAATATAATTTATCTTATTTTTTATTGTGATAATAAAAATCTTAACATATGAAATATAAATTAATGCATGATTGTAAATGCCAAAAGATATAAAATCTATAGCTAAAATTAATAGCATAACAAAACTAATTTTATAAATCTTCACATTTTAAGTTGGGTTTGTAATTTTTCATTGAGTAGAAATTGTCTATTATCTTGTTTATTGTAAATCTTTTTATTTAGTAAAATCATTCGTTTTTAATTAACTATCTAAATATAAATTTAGATAATATTCAATATTTTTACTTTATTAAACAATATTTATTATCGTAATTATTAGTTCAAGTAAAAAAATAAAAGTATATATATAAAGACCAAATCGGTAAGAATGTTGAAAAAATACAAGTACTTAAAAGCTTATTGAATAAAAACAAACACCTAAAGTTGTTGAGAGAGACAGAGTTATAATTCCTATTCTCCATATTTTCTTTTTGAAGAAAAAGAACGGATTGAGAGTGCGTCGTTGCCTTTATACCAATCGGTTAAGAATAATGTGAAAAATAAAATAATCAAAATACACAAAATTTATTTAGTTTGAAAATAAAATTACTATGTTCATAGATAATGATGAGAAATATTTCACTATGATAAAAAAGATCGAGTACACAAATATCGAGAGATAAAACTCTCAAAACTTTAATCCTCAATGTATCCAATTTTGACTATAACAAACTAAATAAAAAAAAATACAACACTTTATTATTTATACAGATGTGTAAAGAATTATTTAAATATAATTTAAATAATCAAAATTTAAAGGTTTTATAACATTTTACTCCAAAAACTGTAAGTTTTAGTGCTTTTAAGTTTCCTTAAAGCACTTACTAAACGAAGTCATAATCACATGAATTATTACGAAACTAAATTGATGTTGCAACATTGCTTGGTTCCATGATTACTTTGGTGTCCACACTATCATTCTTAACCTGCAGGTTCCGTCACTATTTTCTATCTTATATTGTGAATCCCGTTGCAATTATTTTTGGAGTAAAGTCAATATACATACTTCTTGTTCTTCGTTTCTTACTTTGATTTCTGTTCAATCTATTGTTAAAAAAAAATTATAAGTTCAATCTACCACTTTTAATTATTAATATTATTCAGGGTTAGAGGAGGAACATGCAAGATTGAACCTCTTGTTCTGACTAATCTCTCATATACATGCAATTAGGGCTGAAACAAAGTGAAGCAGCTTGGTTCGCTCGAGAGATTCTGCTCGAAACTCGATTAAATCAAGTTTGAGCTGTGATTTTGGTTCGGTTAACTTATCAAGCCGAGTTCGAACAATATCAAACTCGATTCTTTAGGCTCGCGAACCAGCTCGATTGAATTAATAAATTAAATAAATATTATACATATATTATATTTATTATTATATATATTTTAGAATATAAATATCAAATTTATTATTTTATTTCAAAAAATATATGTTTATTATTTTATTTTGAAAAACTCAACTTAGAAAACTCGGCTCGAGCTCGAACCTGAATTTTACATTACGAGACGAGTTCGAGTTTAATTTTCTTAACTTGTGTTATGCTAGAATAAGGTTTTTACTCATGAGCTGAGCTCAAGCTCTCCAAAATTAGGCTTGGCTCGAATCAACCTTAACATACAGTTGTCTCCACACGTATCAAGTAAAACTTGAAATAGATTTTGCAGACATAATCTTTACCGAGTTATTTACATACAATGAAAAATCAAAATGTAAAGTGAAGATGTATGGTACAAAAAAATGTTTATCTTTATTGGTTTTACCATTAATGTATTATGCTCCGTTGCATCACTTGCCACAATTTTTTTACGGGAACTGCGAGACAAATGAGGTATATAAGAGTAATTTTGCATGGCTGCATTAATGGCGTTTCAAATGATGCTATGGATCAAGATGAATGAGAATAAATAATTCGAGCATTTATGTAATATTCATAGTTATAAAGTAAAGGTAAAAAAGTAATTTAATATGATATAAAATTAAAATAATATATTTACGCGAATGATTTAATATTGAATTAAATAAATCTTTTGAAAAAAAATGGACGTGCGGGGGGGCACACTTACAAAGAAAAAGACTTTATTTCTCAAAACACTTGGGGACCGAAATAAAAGTTGAAAGAGCACAATTTTAAAGGGATTTACTGCAGAATTTCATAGAGAATCACGAGAAGCTATTAGAAAAATAGAAGATAATAATGTAGTGTTTATTTTTGAATTTTTAGCGTACATGAAATTTTTGGGAATTCAAAGTGGGAATTTTCAAAGGGTGTGGTTTATGAAGAATTGAAGAAATAATTAGAAATTCAATATAAATATTACATCAGGTGTTGACGATCAACAACCTGGGAAAATTTCTGAGAGGAACGAAAAAAGCAAGGAGGTGATCCACGGGTAGCTTTAAGTGCTACGTGGTGAGTTAGATTTATTTTAAGTAATCTAAATAACAATGAAAAATCTAGTGATAATATTAAAATAAATTATTAGCTTATGTTTTGGTGATATACTATGGTTGATGTTTTGATACGAATTATGAGGAGATGAAATTTAACGGATCTTGACAAGCTTTGATAGATGATTTGATGTGATTTGAGATGAAATTCAGTGGATCTTGACAAGTTTTGATGGATGATTTGATGTGATTTAGGATGTGAGGAATTTAGTGGAATTTTTATATAATCTGAGAAAAATCAAGATAGTCAATTTAAATATTTTGAATTCACGTTGTTTTTATATTATTGTTCATATGTATATTTCATATCATTGTTCATATGCATATTCATTAAATAAAAGAACCGGGAAGGGACTGGTCTAATTGAAAAACCGCGACAGCCGGTATATGCTGGAAACAAAAGGGACACCGTGACAGCCGGTATATGCTGAAAATAAATACAGTGATAACCGGGATAAGTTGTAAATAAAAGAACCGGGAAGGGGTCAGTCTAAGATAATAAAAACATGTCGACATGTGGGAAGATATTCTCATAATAATAATTCATGCATTGCATATGTTTTAATTATTGCTTGCATTATTGAAATGCTGATGTGTGGTGTGTTATTGTGAAATTATTTATAGATGGATGAGTCTCACAGAGATATAGTTACGGTGATTAGAACCATCTAAATGGTAGATTTTATGTGAACCTCATTACGAGGAGATTTTGAGATAATTGATAGGCTTAAGGTGAACCAATAAATAAGAAGAAGATATTGATAGAGAATGAAACTTATGATATGTGTAGTGATAGTTGAATGCTAGTCTCAAGTTGTATGAAATATAAATGATAAAATATTGAAAGACTATTTATCTAGATTGAGTACTTCTAGTAAATTTAATTCACTGAGCTTGTGAAGCTCACCTCTCATTGTACAATGATTTCAGGTAGTAGGCATGACAAATAGTTTGGTGAGTTGAGGTTCAGAAGAAATCATTTTCTGTAAGTCACGTGCGTGTCAACATCCTCAGACTAATGAGAAAATAAAATAAAAATTTATTTGTAAATTTTCGTGCATTTTACGTTGTATATAATGTTAAAGTTAATATCAAATTGATATATCTCCCATGTTGAGGGTCAAGGATTTATGAAAAAATTTCTGTTAGTAGTATTTTTATTGTTGCATATATGTGTCATGCTGGGATTTTCAAAATGTGATGACACTGTCTCGGGGGTGGCCAACTCGGGATGGTTCGTTACAATTTTTGTATCAGAGCATTATGTTTTATGATTCTGTAGATTGCATAAAAAGTAAGAAAGTGAAAGATTAAAATAAATTATATTTTAATAGTCTGAGGATGACACGTAGATGCACTAGAGCTAGAGTTAGAGTTATTGATTTGAGATAGCGTGGTAAGCCCCCCATATTTTTGACAAGTCGAGGTTGAGTCTGAATCTGTGGTTCCTAGAAGGGAACGTGTTGATAGTACAATTGATATTAGTAATGGTATGAGAGAATCTTAAGTTGAAAGAAATGAGCTAAGATAAGCTCTTATACATGATCTTAAGAAACTGAATGTAAAAGTTGATAGAGTTGGTAGCTTATAGCATAGACTTGATGAACAGGCTAGAGTAGTGCTTGAGGTTGTTAATCCAGTAAGGATAGAAGTTTAAAAAAAAGGGGGAAATTGAGCTTATGCATGAGATGTAGGGAGATTGTTAAGCCGAATGCCTTATTGTTTAAAGGATCTATGAATCCTATTAAGCCTGAGTTTTGGGAGAAACATGTAGAGAGATTTATTTGGTATTTTACCAATGACTGTTAGGTAGGGGGTCGTCTTTGCTACATTCAGTTCCGGCACCTCCTGCAGTGAATTACTGCACACCCGAAATGGTGCAACAGATGCTAATTTCAGCATTATCTGCAATGGGGTTTCAAGGTAAAAATTCTACCAAACTCTGGTACATAGACTCGGGTGCCTCTAATCATATGACGAAAACTCCCACCGCTCTGTGTCATGTTCGACCCTATGTTGGTCCATCTGCCATTCAGACTGCCAATGGCAGTTCTTTACCAACCGCTGCTGTCGGAGATGCCTCTTCTAAATTCACTGATGTGTTTCTTACTCCTAAACTTTCCACTAATCTTATTTATGTTGGTCAATTAGTTGATAACAATTGTGTTGTTAACTTTTCTGGTGATGGTTGTGTTGTACAGGACCAGGTAACGGGAGAGCTGATCGCGAAGGGACCTAAAGTGGGGCACTTGTTTTCACTATTTTTATCTGTCCCAGTAATTTCTCCGGTTTCGTCTATTAAGTCTCTTGCTTGCAATAATGTTCCAAATCTGAGTATGGTGTGGCATCGTCGTTTAGGCCATCCCAATACTCAGATCTTATCTCATGTATTGCACTCTGGTTTTCTTGATAATGAAGAATGTTCTTCTTTATCTCTTAAGTGTGATTCTTGCAAACTTGGTAAAAGCAAAATTCTTCCCTTTCCTTTACATGCTAGTAGAGCTTCTCACTGCTTTGATCTTATCCATAGTGATGTTTGGGAACCTTCCCCCATTAGTTCACATGAAAAATTTAAATATTATGTGACTTTCATTGATGATTATAGCAGATTCACTTGGGTTTATTTTCTTCGCTCTAAATCTGAGGTTTTTCGTAGTTTCACTAATTTTTTAGCGTATGTTGACAATCAATTTTCTGCGACTATTAAGACATTACGTACAGATTCTGGTGGTGAATATTTGTCTACTGAGTTTCAAGAATTCTTGGCTTCTAAAGGTATTATTCATCAGCGTTCATGTCCTGCTACTCCCCAACAGAATGGAGTAGCCGAACACAAAAATCGTCATCTTTTTGATGTGGTACGTACTCTCTTGTTAGAATCATCTGTTCCATCAATGTTCTGGGTCGAGGCTTTGAAAACTGCTACTCACTTGATTAATCGTTTACCTTCCCAAATCTTACACATGGAGTCTCCCTATTTCCGCTTGTTTGCTAAACAACCTAGTTATGATAATCTCTGTATCTTTGGTTGTGTATGTTTTGTCCATTTATCTCCCTATGAGCGACATAAGTTATCTGTTCAATCTGTTAGATGTGCATTCTTGGGATATAATATGTGTCAAAAGGGATTTGTTTGCTATGATCCTACCTTACATCGTACACGTATTTCTAAAAATGTTATTTTCTTTGAAAATCAACATTTCTTTCCTGTGTCCTCTGAGCCCTCTTCTTCTACGGTGGTCCTCCCCTCCTTTGAGCAACAATTTTCAGATCTTCATCAAGTCAGCTCTCGCTTTAAACCAGGTATTGTATATACGAGACGCTCCCGCCCACAGTCTCTTCCGATGGCTCAACCGATATCTGATCTTACCATGCTCCAGTCAGTTGCAGCACCTTCAGAACACTTGGTACGTCGCTCTTCTCGAATATCTTTACCTCCGGATAGGTATGGGTGATTTGCTTTTGCTCTTACTGCTGCATTGTCTAATTTTGATATTCTCACATGCTACTCACATGCTGTCAAGCATGATTGTTGGCGACAAGCTATGCAGGAAGAAATTGCTGCTTTAGAGGCCAATCACACCTGGGACATTGCACCTTGTCCTTCCACTATAGTCCCCCTGGGTTGCAAATGGGTTTACTCCGTCAAGGTTCGATCTGATGGAAGTTTGGATCGTTATAAAGCTCGGCTTGTTGCACTTGGAAATAAACAGGAATATGGAGTTAATTATGAAGAAACCTTTGCTCCTGTGGCTAAGATGACCATTGTTCGTACGATTCTAGCTCTTGCTGCTTCCAATGATTGGCCACTACATCAAATGGATGTCAAGAATGCTTTTCTTCATGGGGATCTTAAAGAGTGTATTTATATGAAGCCACCCCCGGGATTGTTTCCTTCTCCAAACTCACATGTGTGTAAGCTTCGTCGCTCCCTTTATGGTCTCAAACAAGCTCCAAGGGCTTGGTTTGATAAATTTCGAACTAATTTATTACAATTCTCATTCAAGCAGAGCAAGTATGACACTTCCTTGTTTCTTCGAAAATCAGACATGGGTATTGTTGTTCTTTTAGTTTAAGTTGATGATATTGTGATTACTGGTTTCGATTCTGTTTTACTTGGCCAGCTCAAGACCCATTTCTCCGAGTCCTTTCATATGAAAGATCTTGGGTCTCTTACATATTTTCTCGGTCTTGAGGTGCATCGTAGTCCGTCGGGTATTTCACTCAATCAACATAAGTATGCTAGTGACCTGGTGGCTACAGTTGGCCTACAGGAGGCCACTTCTGTTGATACTCCCATAGAATTGAATGTCAAGCTTCGCAAAGAGGAGGGTGATTTACTTGCTGATCCTAGTTTATACCGAAAGTTGGTGGGCAGTCTTGTCTATTATGAAGGTATCTGCATATTTTGAAACTATAGATCCTTATGTATAGGTTTATTCAAACTACCGGGGACTAAATGTAATTTACCATATTTTTTATTGTGATAATAAAAATCTTAACATATGAAATATAAATTAATGCATGATTCTAAATGCCAAAAGATATAAAATCTATAGCTAAACTAGAGTATACAATTAATAGCATAACAAAACCAAATTTATAAATCTTCACATTTTAAGTTGGGTTTGTAATTTTTCATTAAGTAGAAATTGTCTATCATCTTGTTTATTGTAAATCTTTCTATTTAGTAAAATCATTCATTTTTAATTAACTATCTAAATATAAATTTAGATAATATTCAATATTTTTACTTTATTAAACAATATTTATTATCGTAATTATTAGTTCAAGTAAAAAAATAAAAGTATATATATAAAGACCAAATCGGTAAGAATGTTGAAAAAATACAAGTACTTAAAAGCTTATTGAATAAAAACAAACACCTAAAGTTGTTCAGAGAGACAGTTATAATTCCTATTCTCCATATTTTTTTTTGAAGAAAAAGAACGTATTGAGAGTGAGTAATAAAAACATGTCGACATGTGGGAATATATTACCATAATAATAATTCATGCATTGCATATGTTTTAATTATTGCTTGCATTATTGAAATGTTGATGTGTGGTGTGTTATTATGAAATTATTTATAGATGGATGAGTCTCACAGAGATATAGTTATGGTGATTAGAACCATCTAAATGGTAGATTTTATGTGAACCTCATTACGAGGAGATTTTGAGATAATTGATAGGCTTAAGGTGAACCAATAAATAAGAAGAAGAGATTGAAAAAGAGAATGGGACTTATGATATATGTAGTGATAGTTGAATGCTAGTATCAAGTTGTATGAAATATAAATGATAAAATATTGAAAGACTATTTATCCAGATTGAGTACTTCTAGTAAATTTAATTCACTGAGCTTGTGAAATTCGCCTCTCATTGTATAATGATTTCAGGTAGCAGACATGACAAATAGTTTGGTGAGTTGAGGTTCAGAAGAAATCATTTTCTGTAAGTCACGTACGTGCCAACATCCTCAGACTAAAATAAAAATTTATTTGTAAATTTTCGTGCATTTTACATTGTATATAATGTTAAAGTTAATATCAGATTGATATATCTCCCATGTTGAGGATTTATGAAAAAATTTCTGTTAGTAGTATTTTTATTGTTGCATATATGTGTCGTGCTGGGATTTTCAAAATGTGATGACACCGTCTCGGGAGTGGCCAACTCGGGATGGTTCGTTACAATTTTTGTATCAGAGCATTATGTTTTATGATTCTGTAGATTGCATAAAAAGTAAGAAAATGAAAGATTAAAATAAATTATATTTTAATAGTCTGAGGATGACACGTAGATGCGCTAGAGCTAGAGTTAGAGTTGTTGATTTGAGATAACGTGGTAAGCCCCTAATATTTTTGACAAGTCGAGGTTGAGTCTGAATCTGTGGTTCCTAGAAGGGAACGTGTTGATAGTACAATTGATATTAGTAACGGTATGAGAGAATCTAAAGTTGAAAGAGATGAGCTAAGATAAGCTCTTACACATGATCTGAAGAAACTGAATGTAAAAGTTGAAAGAGTTGGTAGCTTATAGCATAGACTTGATGAACAGACTAGAGTAGTGCTTGAGGTTGTTAATCCAGTAAGGATAGAAGTTTAAAAAGGGGTGAAATTGAGCTTATGCATGAGATGTAGGGAGATTGTCAAGCCGAATGTCTTGTTGTTTAAAGGATCTATGAATCCTATTAAGCCTGAGTTTTGGGAGAAACATGTAGAGAGATTTATTTGGTATTTTACCAATAACTGTCAGGTAGGGGGTCGTCTTTGCTACGTTCAAGTTAGAAAGAGAAGTTTTGGAATGGTGGGAGGATATTCTTCCCAAGGCAAGTACAAATATTGATAGACCCTTAACCTGGAATAGGTTTAAGGAAGATTTTCTTGATAAATACTTTCCTTAGACCTTTAGAGCCCAACAAGATAGATATTTTATTTATTTGAGATAAATAAATTTGTGGTATTGTCAATGGTTGTACCGGAAATGATAGACCATGGCACAGTACGATAGCAAATTTGTGGTATTGTCAATGGTTGTACCGGAAATGGTAGACCTAGAGGAGAAGAAGTGTAAGAGATTCATAGATGAACTATGTTTTAAGATTTGATCAAAATTATCTTACATGAGGCATATGAATTATGTCAGATTAGTGGATATAACACTTCAAATTGAAAAGGATGTGATGGAAATTAGAGGTAGTAGGAATCAACGGAAGAGGTCTAGATTTTAGGAACCCCTGGGTGGTACCAGTATGAGTGTGCAGGGTGGGAGACCACCCAGATGAGGTGTTCCTTGTCACAGAGAATTGTAGTACGGAGTCAGAGGAAAGCAGGATCTATTACTTTTGTAGCTTAAAGTAATATTGGTGGGACCCTTATATTTGGAAGACAGGTTATGAGAACGGGGAGTCATGGCAGAGGAAGTAAGTATGCTACCAATGGGAAGTTGTAATCTGATGTATGATTGAGAGACAGAAGTTTGTTATAGATATATTCAGATAATATATTTTATCCCATATAATATAATTTGAAGTGTTTTATGTCTAGAAAATGTGGGCATATCAATGTTGGTTGATTTTGGTGCAACCCATTCTTTTGCATCCTATATTTATATGAAGTCTATTGAAGTATGTATTAGTCCTTTGATGCAAAATATTTTTGTTGAAGTTCTCACTAAAGATAGAGTGATAATTATAAAGGTTTACAAGGATTGTGTGATTCGTATCAGTAATAGAGAATCTGAAGCTGATTTATTATTTTTGAATATGATACAATTTCATTTAATGTTGAGAATGAATTGGTTGTTGATGTATTACACTTGGGTTTATTGTTCCAGAAATAAGGTAGTGTTCAAGATATGGACATGAGGAGTTTAACTTTCAGGGAGAACATAAGATACTTTCGAACTATCTTATTTTTGCTCTGACTACTAGAAGATGGTTGAAGAAGGGTTGTGAAGAGTATTTGGCATACATAATGGATTCTAAAAAGGAAAATAGGAAGTTAAAATAAATCTTAGTGGTGAAAGATTATTCTAATGTAATTCTTGATGAGTAGTCTAGGTTGCTTCCAAATAGGGAGATTAAATTCTCTATTGATGTGATACCAGGATCATCATATATATTTAATAGCACCCTACAGAATGATGCCAGCTGAAGTGAGAGAGTTGAACGTACCATTTTAAGAATTTTTAGATAAACCATTTTTCGTACTTAATGTATTTAGGGAGCCTCTGTGTTGTTTGTGAAGGAGGAAGATTGTAATACTCGTATTCGTAAAGTAAGGGCAAAAAAATAATTTAATAAATATGATGTGAAATTAAAATAATATATTTACATGAAGAAATTAGTATTGAATAAAATAATTCTTTTGAAAAAAAAATTGGACGCATGGGGCGTAGTTACAAAGAAAAAGAAAAAGAAAAAAATTATTTATGGACATCTAGGTCCAGCAAAAGGAAAATATATATATATATATATATATATATATATATATATATATATATTATATAAAAAAAATGGTTAGCAGTAGGTGGCAACCTTTTGCCAATTGTTTATGCATGTGAGCCACGACATGTGGAATTGGGAGGGGGGGCACAGCTAAAGAAAAAAAAAAAGGAATAGTGTATATATATATATATGAGTTAAGTAATTTCATTTTGCGAATTCGTTTATTTTCCTTCTATTACTTAATTTCTTTAAATACTTAGGGACCCAAAGAAATGTTGAAATGGCAAAATTTTGAAGGGATTTACTGCGGAATTTCATAAAGAATCACGAGAAGCTATCAGAAAAACATAAGGTAATAACATAATGTTTATTTTTGAATTTTTAGCGTTCATGAAATTTCTCGAAATTCAAAGTAAGAATTTTCAAAATGTGTGGTTTATGAAGAATTGAAGAAATAATTAAAAATTTAATACAAATATCATATCAAGTGTTAATGATCAGCAACCGGGGGAAATTTTTAAGAGGAACGAGAAATGCAAGGAGGTGATCCACGAGTAGGTTTAAGTGCTACATGGTGAGTTAGATTTACTTTAAGTAATCTAAATAAAAATGAAAAATCTAGTGATAATATTAAAATAAATTATTAGCTTATGTTTTGGTGATAGAAAAAGATTTGGTTGATAAATATGATATAAATATTGGACACGTAGAAAAATTATTATGTAAGAAGAAATATTATAAGAATAACGAGTTGATTTAATAATGATGGTGATGAATAAATTCTTAATGAGCTATGATTGATATTTTGATACGAATTATGAGGAGATGAAATTTAATGGATCTTAACAAACTTTGATGGATGATTTGATGTGATTTGGGATGAAATTTAGTGGTTCTTGACAAGCTTTAATGGATGATTTGATGTGATTTGGGATGAGAGAAATTTAATGAAATTTTTTTTATATAATTTGAGAAAAATCAAGATAGTCAAAATTAAATATTTGAATTCATGTTTTTTTTTATGTTATTGTTCATATGCATATTTCATATCATTGTTTATTTGCATATGCATTAAATGAAAAGAAAAGAACCGAGAAGGCAACCGGTCTAATTGAAAAACAGTGACAGCCAGGATAAGCTGTAAAGAAAAGAACCAGGAAGGCAGCCGGTCTAAATGAGAATGAAATAACTGGGAAGGCAGCCGGTCTAAGATAATAAAAACATGTCGACATGTAGGAAGACGTTCCCATGATAATAATTCATGCATTGCATCTGTTTTAATTATTGCTTGCATTATTGAAATGCTGATGTGTGGTGTGTTATTGCGAATTTATTTATAGATAGATAAGTCTCACAGAAAGACAGTTATGGTGATAAGAACTGTCTAAATGGTAAATTTTATGATGTGAACCTTATTACAAGGTAATTGTGAGATAATTGATGGTCTTAAGGTGAACCAATAAATATGAGAAAGCGATTGATAAAGAATGGATCTTATGACATGTGTAGTGATAGTAGAATGCTAGTATCAAGTTGTATGAGATATAAATGATATAATATTAAAAGACTATCTATACAAATTGAGTACTTATAGTAAATTTAATTTACTGAGCTTGTGAAGCTCATCCCTTATTGTACAATGATTTCAGGTAGTAGACAAGACAAATAGTCTGGTGGGTTGAGAGTCAGACAAAATCATTTCTGTAAGCCATGTATGTGTCAACATTCTCAGACTAATGAGAAAATAAAATAAAAATTTATTTTTAAATATTCATGCATTTTACGTTGTATATAATGTTTAAAGATCATATTGATGCAACTCCTCTGTTTAAGGGTTAAGGGTTGAGGATTTATGTAAAAATTTCTTTTGGTGTTATTTATTTTCATTGTTGCATATATATGTCGTGTTGGGATTTTCAAAATGTGATGACACCATCTCGGGGGTGGTCAACTCGGGATAGGTCGTTACAATTTTGGTATCAGAGCATTAGGTTTTATGATTCTGTAGACTGCGTAAAAAGTAAGAAAGTGGAAGATTAAAATAAATTATATTTTAATAGTCTGAGGATGACACATGGACGTGCTAGAGCTAGAGTTAGAGTTGTTGATTTGAGAAGGCGTGGTAGACTCCCAACATTTTTTTGACAAGTCGAGGTTGAGTCTGAATCTGTGGTTCTTAGAAGGGAACATGATGATAGTATGATTGATATTAGTAATATAATTGATATTAGTAAAGGTATGAGAGAATCTGAAGTTAAAAGAGATGAGCTAAGATAAGCTCTTACGCATGCTCTTGAGAAATGAATGTAACAGATGAAAGATTTGATAGCTTATAGCATAGACTTGATGAAAAGGCTAGAGCAGTGCTTGAGGTTGTTAATCCAGTAATGGTAGAAATTTAAAAAGAGGGAAAAGTGAGTTTATGCATGAGGTGAAGGGAGATATATTAAGCTGAATGCCTTATTGTTTAAAGGATCTATGAATCCTTTAAAGCCTGAGTTTTGGGAGAAACATATAGAGAGATTATTAGGTATTTTACCAGTAACTGACAAGCAGATGGTTGGCTTTGCTTCGTTAGAGTTAGAAAGATAAGTGTTGGTATTTTTCTAAGGTTTAAACATGGTTCAAAGATGGTTAAAGTCTAAACCAAGGTTGGAAGATTAAATTTCAGCATGTTAAAGGGGTGCACACATGTGTGTGCATCACTTTGGGTGTGTGTGCACACCCCTATTCAGCAAGGCAAAGGAGTGCGCACAGCTGTGTGAAGGGCAGCATCAGTGTGTGCTACATCGCTCCTTCACCAGTGCTGCACCACTTAGCAAGAGAGGTGCTAAAAGAAGGGCAGTGCCGCACCACTCTTTCACCAGCGCCGCACTACTCAGCAAGTGGTGAAAATGGTGTTTTGCCTAGCACCGCAGCATGCCCTGTTCAGTGCCGCAGCGCTAAGCACACTAATGCACACATGGACAGCTTGTTTAAACCTCTTCTTAGGTGCGTGGATGAAAGGTTAAAATGTATAGCACCACGTAAGATTGATGGAGGGCCATGGTTAAGTTTTCATCAAGATCTAAGGGTGGAGATTGACTCTCAAGATTGGACAAGAAGTTGGTGCACTATATAAAGGGTCACCTAGCTTTATTCTCAACATAAGTTTGTGACATACTTTGAGATCAATTGTAAAGAGTGACAAGACACAATACAAGAGAGAATTTTGTGAGAGTACAAAGACACAAAACACAATAGGGACTCATTGTAGAGAGGCTGGTTGTAAAGAATAGAGAGTAGTATAGATAGAGAGCATTGTAATAGTTCTTATCATCATCTTTCTTAGTTTCTTCAAGAACTTGAGGTTTCTTGAAGAGGGTTGTTGTAATTGTAAAGAACTATTGATTTAGTGTAGAGAGTTCAGAGGAACTCATGGGGATGTAGGCTATTGCCGAACCTCAATAACAAATCGCTTGTCTTCTTTTCTTTCTTACTTTCGATTGATGTATTTCTTTCTACAAGTCATTCTAGACTTGAGTGTTTGGAATATTACCACCTGGGCATCTTGTCAAGGTGATTTTCAACAGTGGTATCAGAGCTTGCACAGCTGAGTATCGAAGCAAGAATAAAAAGGTTACGGAATCAAGACTCCAAGAATCAAATATCAACTTCTTGAGTGATTCAAGAATGGAGTAAAGATCAAGATTAGATCGTGTTCTTGAGTGTGATTCAAGAACGGTGTTAAGATCCATCTTTGATCATGTTCTTGAGGTTGAAGAAAGCATTTGTGGGTATTGCATAAATCTGGGATCTTGTCCGCAAAGATGGCTTCAAATTTCATGGTTGAGAAATTTGATGGAAAGGGAGATTTTTCCCTATGGAAGCGGAAGATTAAGACTGTTTTTATGCAATAGTAAGTGGACTTGGCTATTGGAGAAGATGATACTTTTCCAGCAAGTGCCACGGAGGACCAGTGGATTGAGATGAAGAAGATGGCTTACAACACCATTTTCTTGCACATGTCGGATAGTGTCACAAGGGAGTGCGGAGACTTGGAAGATTCGGCTATCATATGGAAGAAGCTAGATGAGTTGCTTCTTACCAAAACTCTCCCTAACAAAATTTATCTTCTTAAAAGAATCTTTTCTTTTAAAATGGATCCTAGTAAAGAGTTACAAGATAATCTTGATGTCTTTAATAAACTAGTTTAAGATTTAGCTAGTTGTAGTATTAAATTCCCGGATGAACAATTGGCTGTCATTTTGTTAAATTTTCTTCCTGATTGCTTTGATAATTTGATTAATACTATTGAGTATGGAAGGGATACTTTAACCAAGGAGATTGTGATCAATGTCATAAGGGCACATGACTTCAAAGCCAAGATGAATGAGACATCAAGTGGAGATGGGCTGTTCGTAAGAGGAAGGCCAGCAACTCGGAATGGTAGTAGCAACCATCGCAACTATCGGGAGAAATCAAGAGGTAGAGGGAAAAGCCATGGGAGAGCACATTCCAAATCAAGATTTTGAAATAGGTGCTTCTACTGCAACAAGGAGAGCCATTTCAAGAAAGATTGCAAGAAAAAGATGCGGGATGAGAGAAGAAGCCATACCAACAATGGAGAGGCTTCGATTGCAAAAGGAGAACAGCAAGATGATGTGCTTGTTGTGTGCTCAAATGTGAGCAGGAGGTAAGGCAGTGAAAAGTGGATTATGGATTCTGGGTGCACTTATCGCATGTACCCTCACAAGGAATGTTTCAAGAATTTCAAGAAGATCAATGATAAAAGGATCTTCTTGGGGAATGACAATTCTTGCCAAGTGAGAGGGATTGGAGACATCCAATTGAGGATGTTTGATAGAGTTACAAGGCTGCTGTGAAATGTGAGGTATCTTCCAGATTTGAAGAGAAATTTGATCTCATTGGGGCAGTTGGATTCCATGGGGTATACATGCAAAGTAGAGGGAGGAAAGATTAAGGTGACCAAGGGATCTTTGGTAGTGATCAAGGCAGCAAGAAACGATGGACTCTATGAGATGATCGAAGAGACAAAAATCAATGATCAAGCAACAAGCTTGATGGTTGAGATCGATAAGGCAGCCCTTTGGCACACTCGCTTGGGGCATATGAGCGAAAATGGCCTGTAAGTTCTTAGCAATGATGGTCTACTTGGAGGAGACAAAGTAGAGAAACTGGATTTCTGTGAGAGTTGCATTCTTGGGAAGCAACACCGAGTCAGCTTCAACACCGGAGTGCACAAGTCTAAGGGTATTCTTGACTACATTCATTCGGACCTTTGGGGACCAGCAAGAACACCAACACAGGGAGGTAACTTTTACTTTCTGTCTTTAATTGATGATTATTCAAGAAGAGTGTGGGTTTATTTACTGAGAAATAAATCAAATGCCTTGGATAAATTTGTTGTGTGGAAGAAGTCGTTGGAAACTCAAACGGGTAGGGTAGTTAAGGCTTTACGAACCGATAATGGCTTAGAATTTTGCAATAAGGATTTTGATAAATTCTGTGAATTAAACGGCATTCTAAGACATAGAACGGTTGTAAAAACACCTCAGCAAAATGGAGTTGGTGAAAGGATGAATAGAACCCTTATGGAAAAGGTTAGGTGCATGTTAATAAGATCCGGTTTACCAAAATATTTTTGGGGAGAAGCTGTGGCTACAGCTGCGTACTTGGTAAATAGATCACCCTCTAGAGCTTTAGAGCTCATGACTCCCATGGAGATGTGGAGTGGGAAACCCCCTGAATTAAGCAACCTTAGGACTTTTGGGTGTGCTGCATATGCACATCAAAAGGAGAATAAACTTAGCCCAAGATCTAGAAAATGTATATTTCTGGTATATGGTGATGGGGTTAAAGGATATAGGTTGTGGTCCTTAGAAAAGAAAGACATGAAACTCATTATAAGTAGAGATGTTATTTTTAATGAATTGTTATTTCCATACTTGGAGAAAACTAACCCTGCAGTGGCTAGTGAGTAAACCAGTCCAGAAGTTGTGAAGCATCGCATCAAGAAGAGTTTGGTTCAGGTAGAGCAAGGAAGGCAAGAGGGTTCAGACCAAGTAGAGCCCTTGAATGAAGGCCATGCTCAAGAAACTCAAGAAGAGGCTGAACATGAAGAGGTTGATGCAGCAAGTCATAATGACTACCAGCTCACAAGGGACAGGAGAAGAAGGGTGGTTAGACCACCTTTGAGATATGGGTTTGCGGATGCTAATGTAGAAGTTTCTTGGACATAAGGAGAGGTTGAACCAGAAACTTACATGGAAGCCATGGAAGGTAAAGATTCATCAAGGTAGCAGCTGGCTATGGAGAAATAAATGGATTCTTTGATGAAGAACAACTCTTGGGAGTTAGTGCCCAAACCAAAAAAACAGAGAGTTGTGGATTGTAGATGGATCTACAAGATCAAAGAAGGGAATACTCCAGGGGATGAAGTCCGGTATAAAGCTAGGCTGGTGGCGAAGGGGTTCACACAAAAAAAGGCATAGATTGCACCGAAATCTTCTCACTGGTTATGAAGTACAAGATGATACAGATAGTGTTAACATTGGTGGTCCAATTTGATTAGGAAATCGAGCAAATGGATATGAAGACAGTGTTCTTACATGGAGAGCTCGATGAGACCATTTTCATAAGGTAACCCAAAGGCTATGAGGAAGGAAGGCAGGGAGAGTTGGTGTGCAAATTGAAGAAATCTCTCTATGGCTTGAAGCAATCACCTCGGCAATGGAATAAGAGGTTTGGTTCTTTTGTAATCAACCTAGGTTTCATGAGGAGCTACTATGATTCGTGCTTGTACTATAAAGGGTAGAAGGTTGAGGAAGTGGTGATCATCCTCATCTATATTGATGACATGTTGTTGGTTGGGAGCAGTATAGAGATGATAAAGAAATTGAAGGCTCAACTCAGTGAGGAGTTTAAGATGAAGGATCTTGGCCATGCACAGAAGATCCTTGGGATATGCATCATCCGAGAAAGTGAGAGAAACAGATTGAAGATCTCTCAAACTTCCTACATAGAGAATATGATATCTAAATTCTCTATGGAAGATAGCAAATCAGTGAAGGTTCCCCTTGCTAGTCATTTCAAGTTCTCCAGCGATCAATGTCCGAGATCGGAGGCGGAGAAGAAGGAAATGGAAAAAGTCCCTTATTCTAGTGTTGTTGGTTCTGTTATGTTCACTATGGTAAGCACTAGACCTGATATTGCTCATGTAATAAGTGTTCTCAGCAGGTTTATGAGTAATCCCGGAAATAAGCATTGGCTTGGGATGAAGTGGTTGCTGAGATACTTGAAGGGAAGCCCAGAAGTAGGGCTGGTTTATGAGAAGAGGGGTAAGTCCATCTACTTTGAGAGTTTTATGGATTCGGACTATGGAGCAAACCAGGATAAAAGGAGATCGATTACCTCCTACTTCTTTAACTTAAACGGATGTTGTGTAAGTTGGAAGACTCAATTACAGCCGGTGGTAGCACTCTTAACAATCGAGGTTAAGTACATAGCAGCTACGGAGGCCACTAAGGAGGCTATGTGGTACAAAGGGTTGCTGAAAGAGTTGAAGGTACTGGAGGAGCAGGTTGTGGTGTTTTTGGATAGTTAAAGTGCATTGCACTTGTGTAAGAATCTGGTGTTCCATGACAGGACAAAGCACATGGATGTTCGGTATCATTTTATTCAGGAAAATGTTACGAAATGATGCATCCATGTGGACAAGGTAGCCATGGAAGAAAATCCTGCGGGTTTAGGTACTAAAGTCCTACCTCTAAGTAAGTTCAATCATCGCCTTAGACTACTTAAGATTGGAGTCAATTAATTGATGACTCAAGATGAGTTTGGATCCTGAAGCTCTCTGCACAATGGTTCGGGTTTAAACACTTAGACAAAAGTAGAGATTATTGGTACTTGTATAAGGTTTAAATATGGTTTAAATATGGTTCAAATATGGTTCAAGTATAAACCAAGGTTGAAAGATTAAATTTCAGTATGTTAAAGGAGTGCACACATGTGTGTGCATCACTTTGGGTGTGTGTGCACACCCCTATTTAGCAAGGCAAAGGAGTGCGCACAGCTGTGTGAAGGGCAGCATCAGTGTGTGCTACACCACTCCTTCACCAGCACTGCACTGCCCAGCAAAAGAGGTGCTGAAAGAAGGGCAACACCGCACCACTCCTTCACCAGCACCGCACCACTCAGCAAGTGGTGAAAATGGTGTTTTGCCTAACGCCGCAGCATGCCCTGTTCAGTGCCGCAACGCTAGGCACACTGATGCACACATAGATAACTTGTTTAAGCCTCTTCTTAGGTGTGTGGATGCAAGGTTAAAATACACAACACCACTTAGGATTGATGGAGGGCCATGGTTAAGTGATCACCAAGATCTAAGGGTGGAGATTGGCTCTCAAGATTGGACAAGTAGTTGCTGCACTATATAAAGGGTCACCTAGCTTCATTCTCAACATAAGTTTGTGACATACTTTGAGATCAATTGTAAAGAGTGACAAGACACAATACAAGAGAGAACTGTATGAGAGTGCAAAGACACAAAACACAAGAGGGACTCTTTGTAGAAAGGCTGGTTGTAAAGAAAAGAGAGTAGTATAGATAGAGAGCATTGTAATAGTTCTTATCATCTTCTTTCTTCTCTTCTTGGTTTCTTCAAGAACTTAAGGTTTCTTGAAGAAGGTTGCTGTAATTGTAAAGAACCATTGATTTAGTGCAGAGAGTTCAAAGGAACTCATGAGGACGTAGGCTATTGCCGAACCTCGATAACAAATCGCTTGTCTTCTTTTCTTTCTTGCTTTCGATTGCTGTATTTCTTTCTACAAGTCATTCTAGACTTGGGTGTTTAGAAGATCACCACCTGGGTGTTTAGAAGATCACCACCTAGGCATCTTCTAGGCAATTAAAGATTTACGATAGAAATTACCATACTCATGACTTAGAGTTAGCTGTTATAGTGTTTACTTTAAAAAAAAAATAGAGACATCATCAATATGGGGCCACTTATGAGATTTTCATAGGTTATAAGAGTTTGACATAGTTACCTACTCAGAGAGAGTTTAATTTGAAGCAAAGATGGTAGATGGAGTTGATTAGTAATGGTGATCGTACAATTCATTATCATCTATAAAATGAGAAGATGATAACTGACGCATTGAGTAGAAAGTCTACAAGAAGTTTAACTGCTATTGGGAGTCCAGATGTGAAATTGATGATAGATTTAAGAAAAATAAGAATTAAGTTGAATATCAGTGATAGAGGATTGAGACAAAATTTTTGGTGGTCAGGATTGAAGAAGGATGTAGTTGAGATTGTGAGGTTGTATAGAGCATCATTAAACATGGTGTCAAATAGAGATGCTAGATTTACATCTTGGTTTTGGAGAGGCTTTCAGAAAGCCACGGGTACACAGTTGCAATTTAATATAAAAAAATTTATTCTCAGACAGAAAGGATTTTTAAAGTACTAGCAGATATGTTAAGGGCAAATATGATGAGTTCTCAGTAAGTTGGGATGCTTACATGCTATCAATTGAAGTTGCTTATAATAATTAGTATCAAACTAGTATTGGGATGGCAGCGATTGAAACATTCTACGGTCGGAGGTGTAGAACTCTTATATGTTGGGAAAAAATGAGAGAGAGAAATATATCTAGTCCGTCAATTATTGAGCAAACAACTGAGATGATCAAATTGGTTAGAGAGAACCGTAAAGCAGTACAGAGTAGACTGAATAGCTATGCTGATACTAAGAGAATACCTCTTGAGTTTCAAGTGGGTGATTGGGTGTATTGATAAATATCTCAATAAAAAAGTGTTTTGAGATCTAAACATGAAAGGAAAGCTGAATTTGAGGTATATGAGACCCTATGAGGTTGTTGAAAAAGTTGGATTAGTTGTGAGTAGCCTGGATTTGCCTTCAGAATTAAAACATTTATATAATGTATTTCATGTTTCACTAAAGTATTTATGTGATGAATATTATAATATTTCGAGCTAAGCTATAGAAATTCAGAAAGATTGGGTTTATATACAAGTACCAGTGAGAATTTTTAACAGAAAAGAACAAGTATTGTATAGTAAAATAATTTCATTAGTTCAAGTTCTGTGGCAAAATAAGGATGTTGAAGAGTTTACGTGAAAGCGTGAAATAATTATGAAGAAGTATTATTCGCATTTGTTTCTGGAGTAAAGTAAGGAAATTTCGACGACGAAATTTTTATAAAGTGGGTAGATTTGTAATACCTGTATTCATGAAGTAAAGGCAAAGAAGTAATTTAATAAATATGACATAAAATTAAAATAATATATTTATGCGAAGGAGTTAGTATTGAATAAAATAATTCTTTTGAAAAATAACTGGACGCGTGGGGTGTAATTACAAAGAAAAAGAAAAAAAATTATTTATGGACGTCTAAGTCCAGCAAAAGGAAAAAAATATATTATAAAAAAAAATGCGTGGCAGTAGGTGGCAACCTTCTGCCAATTGTTTGTGCATGTGAGCCACGACTCACATGTCATGGCGATTTGGAAAGGAGGGGCTCAGCTGAAGAAAAAAAAAGAAAGTATAGTATAGTATAGTATATATATATATATATATATATATATATATATATATATATATATATATATATAAGAGTTAAGTAATTTCTTTTTACGAATTCGTTTAGTTTTCCTTCTATTACTCAATTTCTTTAAACACTTGGGAACCTAAAGAAATGTTGAAATAGCAAAATTTTGAAGGGGTTTACTGTGGAATTTCATAGAGAATCATGAGAAGCTATTAGAAAAACAGAAGGTAATAATATAATGTTTTTTTTTATTTTTAGCGTTCATGAAATTTTTCGGAATTCAAAGTGAGAATTTTCAAAGGGTGTAGTTTATGAAGAATTGAAGAAATAATTAAAAATTTAATACAAATATTATATCATGTGTTAATGATCAGCAACCGAGGGAAATTTTTTAGAGGAACGGGAAAGTCAAGGAGGTGATCCACGGGTAGTTTTAAGTGCTACATAGTGAGTTAGATTTACTTTAAGTAATCTAAATAAAAATGAAAAATCTAGTAATAATATTTAAATAAATTATTAGCTTATGTTTTGGTGATAGATAGAGATTTGGTTGATAGATATGATATGAATATTGGACACATAGAAAAATTATTATGTGAGAAAATATATTATTATAATAATGAATTGATTTAATAATGATAGTGATAAATAAATTCTTGATGAGCTATGGTTGATATTTTGATACGAATTATGAGGAGATGAAATTTAGTGGATCTTAACAAGTTTTAATGAATGATTTGATGTGATTTGGGATGAGAGGAATTTAGTGAAATTTTTTTATATAATTTGAGAAAAATCAGGATAGCCAAAATTAAATATTTGAATTCGTGTTTGTTTTTTTTCATATTATTGTTCATATGCATATTTCATATCATTGTTCATATGCATATGCATTAAATGAAAAGAAAAAAACCGAGAAGACAGTCGGTCTAATTGAAAAACCGTGACAGCTAGTATGTGCTGGAAATAAAAGGGACATCGTGACAGCTGGTATATGCTGGAAATAAATACCGTGAGAGCCAGGACAAGCTGTAAAGAAAAGAATCGGGAAAGCAGCCGGTCTAAATGAGAATGAAAGAACTGAGAAGGCAGTCGGTCTAAGATAATAAAAACATGTCGACATGTGGGAAGACGTTCCCATAATAATAATTCATGCATTGCATCTGTTTTAGTTATTGCTTGCATTATTGAAACACTGATGTGTAGTGTGTTACTGCGAACTTATTTATAGATGAATGAGTCTCACAAAGAGATAATTATGGTGATAAGAACCATCTAAATGGTAGATTTTATTATGTGAACCTCATTACGAGGTAATTATGAGATAATTGATGGTATTAAGGTGAACCAATAAATACGAGAAAAAGATTGATAGAGAATGGATTTTATGACATGTGTAGTGATAGTAGAATATGAGATATAAATGATTTAATATTGAAAGACCATTTATACAAATTGAGTACTTATAGTAAATTTAATTCACTGAGCTTGTGAAGCTCATCCCTCATTGTACAATGATTTCAGGTAGCAGACAGGACAAATAGTCTGGTGGGTTGAGAGTCAGACGAAATCATTTCTGTAAGCCACGTAGGTGTCAACATCCTCAGACTAATAAGAAAATAAAATAAAAATTTATCTGTAAATATTCATGCATTTTACGTTGTATATAATGTTTAAAGATCAGATTGATGTAACTCCTCTATTGAGGGTTGAGGATTTATGTACAAAATTCTTTTGGTGTTATTTATTTTCATTGTTACATATATGTGTCGTGCTGGGATTTTCAAAATGTGATGACACCGTCTCGGGGATGGCCAACCCGAGATGGGTCATTACAAAGATGGAACGATGAGATTACATATAGACTACAGATAGTTGAATAAGAACAAATATCTTTTAACCAGGATAAATAAATTTTTGAGCAGTGCAAGGAGTGAGAGTGTTTTCTAAGATAAACCTGAGATAATGTTATCACCAATTGAGGAGAGAGAAGGGAGACGTGCCTAAGACTGCTTTTAGGACACATTATGGTTATAAGCTTCTACTGATGTCATTTGGATTGACTAATGTTTCAGAAACATTCATGGACTTGATGAATAAAATGTCTGAACCATTTCTTGATAGTCTTGTGGTTGTGTTCATCGATAATATCTTGGTGTATTCTAAGACTAAGGAATAGCATGTAAAATAATTAGAAATTGTGTTGGAGATTTTGACAAGAGAGAGATTATATGCAAAGTTCTCTAAGTGTGAGTGTTGGCTGAATGAAATAACTTTCTTGGAACATGTAATATCGGGAAATGGCATAACAGTTGATTTACAAAAGGTAGAGACAATGTTAAGTTGAGAGAGACCAACTAATGTGACTAAGATTAGAATCTTCTTGAGGTTAGTTGGTTATTATAGAAGATTCTTTTAGAACTTTTCTATTATTGTAATATTGTTAAATAGACTGACCAGGAAAGAGGTGAGATTTGTAAGTGCGAGAAAAATTTCCAATTACTAAAGGAGAAATTAACTACAGCTCCAATATTTGTGTTTCTTTCTGGTGATAAAGGATTTGTGGTTTATAGTGATACGTTACATCAATGATTGAAATATGTGTAACATAGGAAAGCTTTGGCCCATACTTCCAGGCAATTGAAGATTCATGATAGAAATTACCCTACTCATGACTTAGAGTTGGCTGCTATAGTGTTTACTTTAAAGATTGGAGACATCATCTGTATGGAGTCACTTGTGAGATATTCATAGGTTATAAGAGTTTGACATACCTACCTAATCAGAGAGAGTTGAATTTGAGGTAAAGATGATAGATGGAGTTGATTAATAACAATGATTGTACAATTCACTATCATCTAGAAAATGAGAAGGTGATAGCTGATGCATTGAGTAGAAAGTCTACAAGAAGGTTAACTGCTATTGGAAGTCCTAATGTGAAATCGATGATAGATTTAAAAGAGATAAGAATGAATTTGAATATCAGTGGTAGAGGATCATGGTTAACGAATATGGTTGTGCAGTCATCCATATTAAAATGTTTTAAGAGATGCAAGGTAAAGATGAAGAGGTAGAAAATATTAAGCTTTGAGTGCTTACTAGAAAACAATATGAGTTCAAAATTTGAAATGATGATATCCTAGTCTTAGAACATAGAAATTGTGTTCCCAATAATGCGAAGTTGAGGAAGGAGAAAATGAGAGAGGCACATGACGATGTAGATTCGATGCAACCAAATAACAATAAGATGTATAGAGGATTGAGACAAAATTTCTGATGGTCAAGATTGAAGAGAAATATAGCTGAAATTGTGAGGTGGTATGGAGCACCATTAAGCATAGTGTCAAATAGAGATGCTAGATTTACATCTTGGTTTTAAAGAGACTTTCAAAAAGCCATGGGTACACAGTTGTAATTTAATATAATTTTTCATGCTCAGACAGAAAGGACTTTTAGAGAACTAAAAGATATGTTAAGGACAAGTGTGATGAATTTCTCAGTAAGTTACGATGCTTACATACCATCGATTGAAGTTGCTTAAAATAATCAGTATCAAACTAGTATTGGGATGGCACTAATTGAGACGTTGTATGGTAGGAGGTGTAGAACTCCTATATGTTGGAAAGAAATAGGAGAGAGAAATATATCTGGTCCAACAATCATTGAGTTAATAACTGAGGGGATCAAATTGGCTAGAGAGAACCGTAAAACAGTATAAAGTAGTCCAAATAGCTATGCTGATACTAAGAGAAACCTCGGGAATTTCAAATAGATGATTGGACATAATTAAAAATATCTCAATAAAAAGGTGTACTGAGATCTAAACAAGAAAGAAAAGTTGAATCCGAGGTACATGGGATCCTATGAGGTTATTGAGAAAGTTGGACTAGTTGTGAATAGCCTGGATTTGCCTACAGAGTTGAAGCAGTGGCATAACGTATTTCATGTTTCACTTTTAAAAAAGTGCTTACATGATGAGTATTATAATATTTCGAGCTAAGCTATAGAAATTCAGAAAGATTGGACTTATATACAAGTACCATTGAGAATTTTAGACAGAAAAGAACAAGTCTTGTATAATAAAGAAATTTCATTAGTTTAAATTATGTGGCGGAATAAGGATGTTGAAGGGATTACATGAAAGCGTGAGATAATTACGAAGAAATATTATTCACATTTGTTTCTAGAGTAAAGTAAGAAAATTTTGAGGATGAAATTTTTTGTAAGGTGAGTAGAATTGTGATACCCGTAGTTGTAAAGTAAGGGCAAAGAAGTAATTTCATAAATATGACATGAAATTAAAATAATATATTTACACGAAGGATTTAGTATTGAATAAAATAAATCTTTTGAAAAAAAAATCTAGACGTGTCCAGTAGGAAAAGAAGGAAAAAGGAAAAAATATTATATTTGTTTTCTAAAGAAAAACGGTGAAACATAATAATAATCCATGCATTGCATCTATTTTAATTATTGTTTGCATTATTGAAATGCTGATGTGTGGTGTGTTGTTGTGAAATTATTTATAGATGGATGAGTCGCACAAAGATACAGTTATGGTGATTAGAACCATCTAAATGGTAGATTTTATGATATGAACCTCATTACGAGGAGATTTTGAGATACTTGATGGGCTTAAGGTGAACCAATAAATAAGCAGAAGAGATTGATAGAGAATGAGACTTATGATATGTGTAGTGATAGTGGAATGCTAGTATCAAGTTGTATGAAATATAAATGATAAAGTATTGAAAAACTATTTATCCAGATTGAGTACTTCTAGTAAATTTAATTTACTGAGCTTGTGAAGCTCACCCCTCATTGTACAATAATTTCAGGTAGCAGACATGACAAATAGTTTGGTGAGTTGAGGTTCAGAAGAAATCATTTTCTGTAAGTCACGTACGTGCCAACATCCTCAGACTAATGAGAAAATAAAATAAAAATTTATTTGTAAATTTTCATGCATTTTACGTTGTATATAATGCTAAAGTTAATATCAGATTAATGTATCTCCCCTATTGAGGGTTGAGGATTTATGAAAAATTTTATGTTTGTAGTATTTGTATTGTTGCATATATGTGTCGTGCTGGGATTTTCAAGATGTGATGACACATGGTGGCCAACCCGATATGAGTCGTTACAATTTATTATGTAAATGAGGGGAAATATTCGCATCTAAGGAACTCGAATTCTTTGTCCGAAAATGCATTGATGATTTCATGGCTCGAAGTTAGTCAAAATGTTTCATTGAGTTCATTGATTTCTTATTAGAAGAAGAAAAAAAACACTCATATCACTTGGGTACCATTTGAAGAAGGTTTTGAAAATGTTTATGTTTTTATAATAAGAAATTAAGTCAAATATCTATAAATAAAAAAAACCAAAAGTTGAAGAATAATTTTTAGAAACTTGAATTGTGTTTAAAAGATTTTTTTTATTATTTTATCAAATATTAAACAGATTTTAACCCACTAACGTAAATTTAAGAATTGTTCAAAAATTATTTTGTAAACTGAAACTATTGTAAAACCTTAATAGCAGCTTGAAGAAAGGTTTCATTTTAACACAAACACCCTTTCTTTGAGTAAACAAAAGGGTGGCTTTTTTTTGGAGGAGAAAAAAAAACTTTCTTTATTTTCAAACTTCTTAAAATGGTGATCTCATAAATACAGTTTTGTGAGAGTTATTACGAAATCAAGACAATTCATTAGTAATCACTAAGAAATTAAATAATAATTATTTCAAAAAATTTAAAATTTAAAGTTATTATTCAATTTTCTCGTAAGTAATGTTGGATGAAATCGGGTATCTGGTATCAACAATTCTTCTATTAACAACCAGGGCAATATGTTATTCGATATTCATTACCGTCCTCGTCCTTCAATGATTAAAACTTAGAAGGAAAAGAAAAAAAAACATATATATATATATATATACAATTGGAAAAAGAAGTAGGGAAAAAAGTTTCAAATAAAAAATGACCACTACAAAATTTGAACTTCAAATAAAAGCACGCCCAGAAAGGAAAAAAAAACACAGTTCCCGGAGGTCAAACAGATTCTACAGGCGTGGGAGCAAAGGCTGGCAAAATCTCCACCAACAACCCTAATCCCTCAACACACACTGACTTATGCAGCCCCATTTTTCATGCTAAATTAAAACCAGGCACTCCATTTTATTAATATAGCCATATGGATCTCATACTTCATACCACTAGTGTAATAAAGCTAGTTAATTAAGCGGCTGCGGAATTTATTTCAGTTTTAATTGAAATACGCGAGTAAAACGGTCGACATGCTTTAAGAAATTAATCAAATTAAAAATCTGAATAAGGGTAAATTCAAGTCGAAGGAATATATTCGAGTTTGGCTCGATTTAAAATGAACAGGTTTAAACTTGAGCTCAAACTCAATTAATTTTATGATGGTTCGAACTCAATAACAAACGAATCTATTCAAGTTCGAGTTCGAGTTCGAGCTCGAGCTCGAGCTCAAACTCGACTTTGAAATATAATTTTAATAAATAAAAATATTAAATAAATATTTATTCAACTTTGATAATATTTTATTAAACTGTTCGAGAATCTTTCGAACCTAATTTTCAAATTTGAACCAAGCTCTGATCGAATTTAAACCGAACTCGAACTCGAACTCGAACTCGAATAACTCGATAAAAACTTGACTTAAACCCAACCTAAATTTTCTTTAGTACCAAAATGGTAATGGAATATAAAAGTATAATAGTAGAGTAATTATTATATTATTTGTTGAATTATATTATACAAATCTCAATATTGTTGTCGCTTCCTATGGTAACTACATGCCATTATCCCAATGTGCACCAAACTTTGTGAATAGCGACTCACTACCTGTCATGGTGTTTGCTAATACAATAGTTTGTATATAAAATTTTGAAGAGGTAAAATAAAAAATAAAAATAAGAATTAGTGGGAGAAAATTTGTCGTTTCACTAGTTCAAAATTCAGTGCTTTTTTAGATGCCAGTTTCCATTCTCTTTCTATTCTTCTATTCCCACCTGGGTATCACTTCAAGCTCCTATAAAAGATTCCAACCCATGATCTCTGATTTATTTTTCTCTCTTTTTTTTAAATATTTAATGTATAGAGGAATTATTATAAAAAAATTTAAAAAAGCTTTTTTTTTTTTTTTTTGTATGACAAGAGTACCCTACACATTGAGTTTGTGCCAAATGGCAATTGGCAAAGTGATCATTGCCCATTGGCATAAATTGCTAATACACCTATTTGATTTTGAAACAATTATTATGTATAAATACCATTAAATAAACAACATAATGGTATAGGAGACCCTACTCAAATTCCACCTAATTACTTAAGTCTTGAAATATATATATATATATATATAGAAAAAATCTTGATTGCATTGATTGTGAAACTCTTTTTTACATTAAAAATTTTGAAAACTTCATTAATATTGTCTGTATATATTCAATTAATATTATCAGTGAAATTCTAAAAAATTATCAATCAAATTTTCACCTCGATACAAAAATTAGTTTTGCACCCGATATAAATAAAAATCTCTCAGAAAAAAAAATTCTTGTTCGCATAAAAAAAAAAAATTATGGGCAAAACTTAATCAAAAGTATTTGAGAATGGAAAGTTAAAGCAGGATCAATGGTAATTCCTGTTAATTCATTGAAATTTCCATCCCACCAATAAAACTGTACAATAGTAAAGGTTCCTTTGAAGTGATGGAGCAACTAATTCACGAAGCTTTCAATGTTAGATGGAAAGAAAGAAATTTGATATGTTGAATGTATGTTGTTTGCTTCATGTTTGGGAGGTGATTTAAATTATTAAAATTTTAAACTTTAAATATTTTATAATTTAAATTATATTTAAATAAATACTTAAACATCATAAATTAAAAAAAATAATAATAACCTTAGTTAATTATCTAATAAATCAATTTTTTTTTCATTCATAATATTTCGATTAAATTTTATTACTGTAAAAAAATGCCAATCACAAGCCTACAACATTTTCACATCTCCCAAAAAAAAAACTATAATGTCATTTTGTTTTCCTCATAAATGAATTTTTGTGGCAGCCTCATCCTTTGGCTTTTCCCTAAAAAATTAAAATTTGAAAGAAAAAAAATACAACAGAATCCACGTGGGTGACTCCCAAAATCTCTCTCAAAGGGTAACATAGTCATTTTGTTAACCAAACCAAAAATAATAACAAAATAAACGGCCCTTTTAATATCGCGCCATGTCCTTTCCATTCTAGTCTTTTCCATCACCACAAGGAAAATGAAAGCCCAAACAAAACACAAGCTCTAGAGGGAGAGAGAAAGCGACACTGTTAAGAGAAGCAGACGGAGATCGAGAGGTGGGAGAAGCTCTCGACAAGGGGAGATCCGGATTCGGGATCCGATAATGGCAAGCGGGTGGGTCAAGTCTTTGCAATGCAAATCGAGAGCATTCGAAGACGTTTATCACCCAAACCCGAAACACATTTTAACCAGTTGCAGAAAGAGCACTCAAAGCATCAAAGACGTTATCGAAACAACCACCAAGCAAAAACCCAGAAAACACAAGGCAAAACCCACTTCTCCTCCTTCTTCTGCATACCGAAGACTTGCAAAAGCCGAACCCGCTGCGAGTCTGCCCACCCGCTCTCGACATAGCATATCCGCCCGGCCGACACGTAACCCGGACCCACTCTTACCTGCTCTGACGGAGTTGCCCGAGGGTCACCCTTCGCGTAATGTGGTAGAAATTATATTCCACACCAGCTGGAGTCCAAAGGCTTTCACGGGTCGGATCGAGATGATTTTCAAGGTCCAAAACGGGTCGAGGACGGTGACCTGTTTCGAGGAATACCGCGAAATGGTTAAGGCAAGTGCCGGGTCGGGCGGTCCGACAGGTGGGAACACGTGGGAGGAGAACGCGCGGTGCGTCGCGGACGGAAATGAGATGATGATGTTCCACTGCCTGGGGCCATCCTCTGGTAACTGCGGAGGAGGAAATGTCGGCGTGCACGACGCTTGGGCTTTTCCTGGAGGTAAAGGGGCGGCGATTTGCACGTTTTCCGGGAGCGGTGGGGCCCACGAGAACGCTGGGGGCGGGAGGGGCAGGAGGGCGATGTTGGTTTGCCGGGTGATAGCTGGTAGGGTCTCGAAGAGAGCCGGGTTTGGGTTTGATGGGCGAGTCGGGTTCGACTCGGTAAGTGGGGATAATGGCGAGTTGCTTGTCTTTGATCCTCGTGCGGTGTTGCCTTGTTTTCTTATCATTTACAAATTGTAAAAACAGTGGAAACTTCCTTTTCTATTTTATTTTTTAATTTCATTTTTTATCTGGTTTATTTGGTGGAGATGAAACCTCTCGTCGCATTTATCAACACAATTTTTTATTTAAACTTTTTTTTTCTTTTTTTTTTTTGTGTCTTGGATATTTGTGATGTGATTTGTAGAAAATTGGGTTGATAAATGTAATTTGACCAATTTACTTACCGCATTACCGTTCCTTTCCAAATTTACAAGAGTGCCAATGTGTGATTACATCTTTTGGCTGATCACCTCAGTGTTAATATACTTTTATGGGACTTGATATAGATATTTTTTTTTCACCTATAGTTTCCGTTCTTCTTTTTTTCATCGAACTGCATTATGTTATAGGGTCATA